>JAQISU010000439.1:0-83044 GCA_029339505.1 Unio delphinus | reverse complement strand
AGCAGGTGTCAATCGATAGCAGTCATTCATTTCTCGCTGCACATTCGTGGGAGTGAGGGTCCAATGGCTTTTAGGAATCGCTGCCGTCTCATGTCTGTCTGCGTGCATTCGAGTCTCGGAATCGGCCAAAGTGGTAGTGCAGTGCGCAATTAGGCCTTAGTGATGATCCCTGTGTTTTCTTTTACATGCTGCTCTGTTTACAGTTCAGCCAGTAAAAAAGAATGCCGGTGATCCCTTGACAAGAACGTAACCGCGAAGTCATCTCTGGAGGTATTGTAATCAATTTGGAGTATGTATATTTGACAGCATCCTGTTCTTAAGCAATTCTTAGATTTATTTGTGTGAATATTTGGTCTTGGGTGCCATGGAAATATTACTAGCCCGAAATAGTTAGCCAATTAGTAAGAGCAAACGTCACAGAGCCGAGGGTTAGTGAATTTGAACCATGCTGGGTTCGTTAGTAGTGAATTTAGGTACAAGCCGAATGACTGTCCCTGGTGTACCATAGTCCATATCAAAATTCCGCGGTGTATGAAAGTGTTGTGATTGAAATGGCAGTATTTATGGTTGGAAGTCAGTAAATTATAGAATGGAATCAATAAGTTGGAACTTGGTAGGTACCGTTTATGTGTCCATAGTGGAAAATGGGCGTGTGTATATGAGCGTGATACGCCGGAAATTCTGTGGATTGACTGGCCTAGGGTCAGGCAGTTAAATATTTCCCAGTTAGTAAGGGAATACTAGTGTAATTTCTATGGCATGACGGGCTGGCGGTTCGGAAATCGGATGATAATGAAGAAAAACCATGCAAAGGTGCGGTTAATGGACTTTTGGGCAAGTGTCTCATCTGGGTCGCCAATGGATTAGAGCAAAGGTTATTAAATATAGCAGACACGTCTTTCTTTCCATTTTACAACTCAAGTTGTATGGAAGTCTTTGGAAATTTGGGGAAAACTTATGACTTCCAGCGTGACTCGTGCCAGGGTTTTGACACCGCTCGGTCAGGTGGATACCCCTGTGCGTGTAACAGTATTTTAGATTAACATGTATGATTTGTACTGATTGTCACACAGTGGAAAATTCAGTACTGAGAAATATATGTAGAGAACATATGGTAAAATTAATTGTGACGTATGTCCATCTTTTGCTTGAAAACGACCTTAAAACCTACAACAACAACAACAACAACAACAACAACAACAGCAACAACACCTTTCAGGGGCCCAAATGCACAACGAACAGGCAAAATACTTTCGAGTAATAGCTTTCTAGTATATTTGGAAAAAAATACAAAGAAAGAAAGAAAGAAAGAAAGAAAGAAAGAAAGAAAGAAAAAGAAAGAAAGAAAGAAGAAAGAAAGAAAAACAAAGAAAGAAACATGCTCCACTCGCTTTAACGAAAATCATGCTCAATTTTCACGGAACGTCTCGGCAGTAAAAATGATAACACAAATAACACAAACACCAATAACAATACAGCAAGCTTGTTGCCTTTATCAACAGCAATGACAGCGTCGTCATCATTCTAATTGTCATAGCCTCTACATCACCAGTTACTTATGTGTCAGCAGCACTTTTCAACAATCAAAATTTCTAGACTCGTCAGAGAGTACGGCGAAGCGTAGCTGGCCTTGCGGTTTTACAAAACTTTCGAATATAAATACAACAAACTAAACGAATAGTAGTATTTATTTCCTTCACCTGACAAGTCGATTTAAAGCGGTTCATAGCAAAAGAAGTTGACACAATGCAACCCCAAATTGATAACTGCAATAATCACGCACGATGGACATTGATAACACCCAGCAATCTTGGCTAATAAAAACGCAAGCCCTTTCCCTACGTAATAATTCAGGAGAGCATTGAGTACTAATAAGCTGGATGCGATTGACGGTAGTTCTTCCTAGACGACTTATTCCTATCTTACTGCCGATTTGCTGTGAAGTAACTATGGGAGGTCAATTCCTGACATCATTTTCAAGAACAACACAAGCCCAGAACGACGAATTCACAAATCTGGCAATTTCTTTAATTACGAAACAATAATAGCTGAAAACGTCGCACCATAGCCTCAAGCTAAGAAATCAGCCAGTGTTCAAAATACGAAACTACCCCTTGACACCCGAGGAGCAAACAAATATAGCCGATATCAACTGCAAAAGAGACTGAAATTGCAAATAAAGAACAAGTTGAAGACATTTCACTTACATTTGTGATGTTGAAACATAAGATATAAAGACATTCGGAATACTAAGACACATTCAGTACTATGGCCCTGAATGGTTTTAATTTCGTCCCTTTATTTACAGGGACACTTCCTACACCAGACACAAATGTAAGTTGATAAACGTCAGTAAACGTCAAGTAATCATACTTACCTGGACCAGGGAGTACCTTGATCAGCGAGGAGGTTTCCCCAGGATGAGGCCCTTCCATTGCACTTCGGTTGGGCTGACACCTGCGATCACCCCAAATGTGGGTGACTCGGGGTCGTTATTTATTAGTGTGGGGTCTGCGTTCGCGCTAACCCCTGATCATTCAATGACAAATAACCAACGATCTCGAGCTTACGACACAATTTCTATGCATTGCTACAGTGAGCAGGTGTCAATCGATAGCAGTCATTCATTTCTCGCTGCACATTCGTGGGAGTGAGGGTCCAATGGCTTTTAGGAATCGCTGCCGTCTCATGTCTGTCTGCGTGCATTCGAGTCTCGGAATCGGCCAAAGTGGTAGTGCAGTGCGCAATTAGGCCTTAGTGATGATCCCTGTGTTTTCTTTTACATGCTGCTCTGTTTACAGTTCAGCCAGTAAAAAAGAATGCCGGTGATCCCTTGACAAGAACGTAACCGCGAAGTCATCTCTGGAGGTATTGTAATCAATTTGGAGTATGTATATTTGACAGCATCCTGTTCTTAAGCAATTCTTAGATTTATTTGTGTGAATATTTGGTCTTGGGTGCCATGGAAATATTACTAGCCCGAAATAGTTAGCCAATTAGTAAGAGCAAACGTCACAGAGCCGAGGGTTAGTGAATTTGAACCATGCTGGGTTCGTTAGTAGTGAATTTAGGTACAAGCCGAATGACTGTCCCTGGTGTACCATAGTCCATATCAAAATTCCGCGGTGTATGAAAGTGTTGTGATTGAAATGGCAGTATTTATGGTTGGAAGTCAGTAAATTATAGAATGGAATCAATAAGTTGGAACTTGGTAGGTACCGTTTATGTGTCCATAGTGGAAAATGGGCGTGTGTATATGAGCGTGATACGCCGGAAATTCTGTGGATTGACTGGCCTAGGGTCAGGCAGTTAAATATTTCCCAGTTAGTAAGGGAATACTAGTGTAATTTCTATGGCATGACGGGCTGGCGGTTCGGAAATCGGATGATAATGAAGAAAAACCATGCAAAGGTGCGGTTAATGGACTTTTGGGCAAGTGTCTCATCTGGGTCGCCAATGGATTAGAGCAAAGGTTATTAAATATAGCAGACACGTCTTTCTTTCCATTTTACAACTCAAGTTGTATGGAAGTCTTTGGAAATTTGGGGAAAACTTATGACTTCCAGCGTGACTCGTGCCAGGGTTTTGACACCGCTCGGTCAGGTGGATACCCCTGTGCGTGTAACAGTATTTTAGATTAACATGTATGATTTGTACTGATTGTCACACAGTGGAAAATTCAGTACTGAGAAATATATGTAGAGAACATATGGTAAAATTAATTGTGACGTATGTCCATCTTTTGCTTGAAAACGACCTTAAAACCTACAACAACAACAACAACAACAACAACAACAACAGCAACAACACCTTTCAGGGGCCCAAATGCACAACGAACAGGCAAAATACTTTCGAGTAATAGCTTTCTAGTATATTTGGAAAAAAATACAAAGAAAGAAAGAAAGAAAGAAAGAAAGAAAGAAAGAAAAAGAAAGAAAGAAAGAAGAAAGAAAGAAAAACAAAGAAAGAAACATGCTCCACTCGCTTTAACGAAAATCATGCTCAATTTTCACGGAACGTCTCGGCAGTAAAAATGATAACACAAATAACACAAACACCAATAACAATACAGCAAGCTTGTTGCCTTTATCAACAGCAATGACAGCGTCGTCATCATTCTAATTGTCATAGCCTCTACATCACCAGTTACTTATGTGTCAGCAGCACTTTTCAACAATCAAAATTTCTAGACTCGTCAGAGAGTACGGCGAAGCGTAGCTGGCCTTGCGGTTTTACAAAACTTTCGAATATAAATACAACAAACTAAACGAATAGTAGTATTTATTTCCTTCACCTGACAAGTCGATTTAAAGCGGTTCATAGCAAAAGAAGTTGACACAATGCAACCCCAAATTGATAACTGCAATAATCACGCACGATGGACATTGATAACACCCAGCAATCTTGGCTAATAAAAACGCAAGCCCTTTCCCTACGTAATAATTCAGGAGAGCATTGAGTACTAATAAGCTGGATGCGATTGACGGTAGTTCTTCCTAGACGACTTATTCCTATCTTACTGCCGATTTGCTGTGAAGTAACTATGGGAGGTCAATTCCTGACATCATTTTCAAGAACAACACAAGCCCAGAACGACGAATTCACAAATCTGGCAATTTCTTTAATTACGAAACAATAATAGCTGAAAACGTCGCACCATAGCCTCAAGCTAAGAAATCAGCCAGTGTTCAAAATACGAAACTACCCCTTGACACCCGAGGAGCAAACAAATATAGCCGATATCAACTGCAAAAGAGACTGAAATTGCAAATAAAGAACAAGTTGAAGACATTTCACTTACATTTGTGATGTTGAAACATAAGATATAAAGACATTCGGAATACTAAGACACATTCAGTACTATGGCCCTGAATGGTTTTAATTTCGTCCCTTTATTTACAGGGACACTTCCTACACCAGACACAAATGTAAGTTGATAAACGTCAGTAAACGTCAAGTAATCATACTTACCTGGACCAGGGAGTACCTTGATCAGCGAGGAGGTTTCCCCAGGATGAGGCCCTTCCATTGCACTTCGGTTGGGCTGACACCTGCGATCACCCCAAATGTGGGTGACTCGGGGTCGTTATTTATTAGTGTGGGGTCTGCGTTCGCGCTAACCCCTGATCATTCAATGACAAATAACCAACGATCTCGAGCTTACGACACAATTTCTATGCATTGCTACAGTGAGCAGGTGTCAATCGATAGCAGTCATTCATTTCTCGCTGCACATTCGTGGGAGTGAGGGTCCAATGGCTTTTAGGAATCGCTGCCGTCTCATGTCTGTCTGCGTGCATTCGAGTCTCGGAATCGGCCAAAGTGGTAGTGCAGTGCGCAATTAGGCCTTAGTGATGATCCCTGTGTTTTCTTTTACATGCTGCTCTGTTTACAGTTCAGCCAGTAAAAAAGAATGCCGGTGATCCCTTGACAAGAACGTAACCGCGAAGTCATCTCTGGAGGTATTGTAATCAATTTGGAGTATGTATATTTGACAGCATCCTGTTCTTAAGCAATTCTTAGATTTATTTGTGTGAATATTTGGTCTTGGGTGCCATGGAAATATTACTAGCCCGAAATAGTTAGCCAATTAGTAAGAGCAAACGTCACAGAGCCGAGGGTTAGTGAATTTGAACCATGCTGGGTTCGTTAGTAGTGAATTTAGGTACAAGCCGAATGACTGTCCCTGGTGTACCATAGTCCATATCAAAATTCCGCGGTGTATGAAAGTGTTGTGATTGAAATGGCAGTATTTATGGTTGGAAGTCAGTAAATTATAGAATGGAATCAATAAGTTGGAACTTGGTAGGTACCGTTTATGTGTCCATAGTGGAAAATGGGCGTGTGTATATGAGCGTGATACGCCGGAAATTCTGTGGATTGACTGGCCTAGGGTCAGGCAGTTAAATATTTCCCAGTTAGTAAGGGAATACTAGTGTAATTTCTATGGCATGACGGGCTGGCGGTTCGGAAATCGGATGATAATGAAGAAAAACCATGCAAAGGTGCGGTTAATGGACTTTTGGGCAAGTGTCTCATCTGGGTCGCCAATGGATTAGAGCAAAGGTTATTAAATATAGCAGACACGTCTTTCTTTCCATTTTACAACTCAAGTTGTATGGAAGTCTTTGGAAATTTGGGGAAAACTTATGACTTCCAGCGTGACTCGTGCCAGGGTTTTGACACCGCTCGGTCAGGTGGATACCCCTGTGCGTGTAACAGTATTTTAGATTAACATGTATGATTTGTACTGATTGTCACACAGTGGAAAATTCAGTACTGAGAAATATATGTAGAGAACATATGGTAAAATTAATTGTGACGTATGTCCATCTTTTGCTTGAAAACGACCTTAAAACCTACAACAACAACAACAACAACAACAACAACAACAGCAACAACACCTTTCAGGGGCCCAAATGCACAACGAACAGGCAAAATACTTTCGAGTAATAGCTTTCTAGTATATTTGGAAAAAAATACAAAGAAAGAAAGAAAGAAAGAAAGAAAGAAAGAAAGAAAGAAAAAGAAAGAAAGAAAGAAGAAAGAAAGAAAAACAAAGAAAGAAACATGCTCCACTCGCTTTAACGAAAATCATGCTCAATTTTCACGGAACGTCTCGGCAGTAAAAATGATAACACAAATAACACAAACACCAATAACAATACAGCAAGCTTGTTGCCTTTATCAACAGCAATGACAGCGTCGTCATCATTCTAATTGTCATAGCCTCTACATCACCAGTTACTTATGTGTCAGCAGCACTTTTCAACAATCAAAATTTCTAGACTCGTCAGAGAGTACGGCGAAGCGTAGCTGGCCTTGCGGTTTTACAAAACTTTCGAATATAAATACAACAAACTAAACGAATAGTAGTATTTATTTCCTTCACCTGACAAGTCGATTTAAAGCGGTTCATAGCAAAAGAAGTTGACACAATGCAACCCCAAATTGATAACTGCAATAATCACGCACGATGGACATTGATAACACCCAGCAATCTTGGCTAATAAAAACGCAAGCCCTTTCCCTACGTAATAATTCAGGAGAGCATTGAGTACTAATAAGCTGGATGCGATTGACGGTAGTTCTTCCTAGACGACTTATTCCTATCTTACTGCCGATTTGCTGTGAAGTAACTATGGGAGGTCAATTCCTGACATCATTTTCAAGAACAACACAAGCCCAGAACGACGAATTCACAAATCTGGCAATTTCTTTAATTACGAAACAATAATAGCTGAAAACGTCGCACCATAGCCTCAAGCTAAGAAATCAGCCAGTGTTCAAAATACGAAACTACCCCTTGACACCCGAGGAGCAAACAAATATAGCCGATATCAACTGCAAAAGAGACTGAAATTGCAAATAAAGAACAAGTTGAAGACATTTCACTTACATTTGTGATGTTGAAACATAAGATATAAAGACATTCGGAATACTAAGACACATTCAGTACTATGGCCCTGAATGGTTTTAATTTCGTCCCTTTATTTACAGGGACACTTCCTACACCAGACACAAATGTAAGTTGATAAACGTCAGTAAACGTCAAGTAATCATACTTACCTGGACCAGGGAGTACCTTGATCAGCGAGGAGGTTTCCCCAGGATGAGGCCCTTCCATTGCACTTCGGTTGGGCTGACACCTGCGATCACCCCAAATGTGGGTGACTCGGGGTCGTTATTTATTAGTGTGGGGTCTGCGTTCGCGCTAACCCCTGATCATTCAATGACAAATAACCAACGATCTCGAGCTTACGACACAATTTCTATGCATTGCTACAGTGAGCAGGTGTCAATCGATAGCAGTCATTCATTTCTCGCTGCACATTCGTGGGAGTGAGGGTCCAATGGCTTTTAGGAATCGCTGCCGTCTCATGTCTGTCTGCGTGCATTCGAGTCTCGGAATCGGCCAAAGTGGTAGTGCAGTGCGCAATTAGGCCTTAGTGATGATCCCTGTGTTTTCTTTTACATGCTGCTCTGTTTACAGTTCAGCCAGTAAAAAAGAATGCCGGTGATCCCTTGACAAGAACGTAACCGCGAAGTCATCTCTGGAGGTATTGTAATCAATTTGGAGTATGTATATTTGACAGCATCCTGTTCTTAAGCAATTCTTAGATTTATTTGTGTGAATATTTGGTCTTGGGTGCCATGGAAATATTACTAGCCCGAAATAGTTAGCCAATTAGTAAGAGCAAACGTCACAGAGCCGAGGGTTAGTGAATTTGAACCATGCTGGGTTCGTTAGTAGTGAATTTAGGTACAAGCCGAATGACTGTCCCTGGTGTACCATAGTCCATATCAAAATTCCGCGGTGTATGAAAGTGTTGTGATTGAAATGGCAGTATTTATGGTTGGAAGTCAGTAAATTATAGAATGGAATCAATAAGTTGGAACTTGGTAGGTACCGTTTATGTGTCCATAGTGGAAAATGGGCGTGTGTATATGAGCGTGATACGCCGGAAATTCTGTGGATTGACTGGCCTAGGGTCAGGCAGTTAAATATTTCCCAGTTAGTAAGGGAATACTAGTGTAATTTCTATGGCATGACGGGCTGGCGGTTCGGAAATCGGATGATAATGAAGAAAAACCATGCAAAGGTGCGGTTAATGGACTTTTGGGCAAGTGTCTCATCTGGGTCGCCAATGGATTAGAGCAAAGGTTATTAAATATAGCAGACACGTCTTTCTTTCCATTTTACAACTCAAGTTGTATGGAAGTCTTTGGAAATTTGGGGAAAACTTATGACTTCCAGCGTGACTCGTGCCAGGGTTTTGACACCGCTCGGTCAGGTGGATACCCCTGTGCGTGTAACAGTATTTTAGATTAACATGTATGATTTGTACTGATTGTCACACAGTGGAAAATTCAGTACTGAGAAATATATGTAGAGAACATATGGTAAAATTAATTGTGACGTATGTCCATCTTTTGCTTGAAAACGACCTTAAAACCTACAACAACAACAACAACAACAACAACAACAACAGCAACAACACCTTTCAGGGGCCCAAATGCACAACGAACAGGCAAAATACTTTCGAGTAATAGCTTTCTAGTATATTTGGAAAAAAATACAAAGAAAGAAAGAAAGAAAGAAAGAAAGAAAGAAAGAAAGAAAAAGAAAGAAAGAAAGAAGAAAGAAAGAAAAACAAAGAAAGAAACATGCTCCACTCGCTTTAACGAAAATCATGCTCAATTTTCACGGAACGTCTCGGCAGTAAAAATGATAACACAAATAACACAAACACCAATAACAATACAGCAAGCTTGTTGCCTTTATCAACAGCAATGACAGCGTCGTCATCATTCTAATTGTCATAGCCTCTACATCACCAGTTACTTATGTGTCAGCAGCACTTTTCAACAATCAAAATTTCTAGACTCGTCAGAGAGTACGGCGAAGCGTAGCTGGCCTTGCGGTTTTACAAAACTTTCGAATATAAATACAACAAACTAAACGAATAGTAGTATTTATTTCCTTCACCTGACAAGTCGATTTAAAGCGGTTCATAGCAAAAGAAGTTGACACAATGCAACCCCAAATTGATAACTGCAATAATCACGCACGATGGACATTGATAACACCCAGCAATCTTGGCTAATAAAAACGCAAGCCCTTTCCCTACGTAATAATTCAGGAGAGCATTGAGTACTAATAAGCTGGATGCGATTGACGGTAGTTCTTCCTAGACGACTTATTCCTATCTTACTGCCGATTTGCTGTGAAGTAACTATGGGAGGTCAATTCCTGACATCATTTTCAAGAACAACACAAGCCCAGAACGACGAATTCACAAATCTGGCAATTTCTTTAATTACGAAACAATAATAGCTGAAAACGTCGCACCATAGCCTCAAGCTAAGAAATCAGCCAGTGTTCAAAATACGAAACTACCCCTTGACACCCGAGGAGCAAACAAATATAGCCGATATCAACTGCAAAAGAGACTGAAATTGCAAATAAAGAACAAGTTGAAGACATTTCACTTACATTTGTGATGTTGAAACATAAGATATAAAGACATTCGGAATACTAAGACACATTCAGTACTATGGCCCTGAATGGTTTTAATTTCGTCCCTTTATTTACAGGGACACTTCCTACACCAGACACAAATGTAAGTTGATAAACGTCAGTAAACGTCAAGTAATCATACTTACCTGGACCAGGGAGTACCTTGATCAGCGAGGAGGTTTCCCCAGGATGAGGCCCTTCCATTGCACTTCGGTTGGGCTGACACCTGCGATCACCCCAAATGTGGGTGACTCGGGGTCGTTATTTATTAGTGTGGGGTCTGCGTTCGCGCTAACCCCTGATCATTCAATGACAAATAACCAACGATCTCGAGCTTACGACACAATTTCTATGCATTGCTACAGTGAGCAGGTGTCAATCGATAGCAGTCATTCATTTCTCGCTGCACATTCGTGGGAGTGAGGGTCCAATGGCTTTTAGGAATCGCTGCCGTCTCATGTCTGTCTGCGTGCATTCGAGTCTCGGAATCGGCCAAAGTGGTAGTGCAGTGCGCAATTAGGCCTTAGTGATGATCCCTGTGTTTTCTTTTACATGCTGCTCTGTTTACAGTTCAGCCAGTAAAAAAGAATGCCGGTGATCCCTTGACAAGAACGTAACCGCGAAGTCATCTCTGGAGGTATTGTAATCAATTTGGAGTATGTATATTTGACAGCATCCTGTTCTTAAGCAATTCTTAGATTTATTTGTGTGAATATTTGGTCTTGGGTGCCATGGAAATATTACTAGCCCGAAATAGTTAGCCAATTAGTAAGAGCAAACGTCACAGAGCCGAGGGTTAGTGAATTTGAACCATGCTGGGTTCGTTAGTAGTGAATTTAGGTACAAGCCGAATGACTGTCCCTGGTGTACCATAGTCCATATCAAAATTCCGCGGTGTATGAAAGTGTTGTGATTGAAATGGCAGTATTTATGGTTGGAAGTCAGTAAATTATAGAATGGAATCAATAAGTTGGAACTTGGTAGGTACCGTTTATGTGTCCATAGTGGAAAATGGGCGTGTGTATATGAGCGTGATACGCCGGAAATTCTGTGGATTGACTGGCCTAGGGTCAGGCAGTTAAATATTTCCCAGTTAGTAAGGGAATACTAGTGTAATTTCTATGGCATGACGGGCTGGCGGTTCGGAAATCGGATGATAATGAAGAAAAACCATGCAAAGGTGCGGTTAATGGACTTTTGGGCAAGTGTCTCATCTGGGTCGCCAATGGATTAGAGCAAAGGTTATTAAATATAGCAGACACGTCTTTCTTTCCATTTTACAACTCAAGTTGTATGGAAGTCTTTGGAAATTTGGGGAAAACTTATGACTTCCAGCGTGACTCGTGCCAGGGTTTTGACACCGCTCGGTCAGGTGGATACCCCTGTGCGTGTAACAGTATTTTAGATTAACATGTATGATTTGTACTGATTGTCACACAGTGGAAAATTCAGTACTGAGAAATATATGTAGAGAACATATGGTAAAATTAATTGTGACGTATGTCCATCTTTTGCTTGAAAACGACCTTAAAACCTACAACAACAACAACAACAACAACAACAACAACAGCAACAACACCTTTCAGGGGCCCAAATGCACAACGAACAGGCAAAATACTTTCGAGTAATAGCTTTCTAGTATATTTGGAAAAAAATACAAAGAAAGAAAGAAAGAAAGAAAGAAAGAAAGAAAGAAAGAAAAAGAAAGAAAGAAAGAAGAAAGAAAGAAAAACAAAGAAAGAAACATGCTCCACTCGCTTTAACGAAAATCATGCTCAATTTTCACGGAACGTCTCGGCAGTAAAAATGATAACACAAATAACACAAACACCAATAACAATACAGCAAGCTTGTTGCCTTTATCAACAGCAATGACAGCGTCGTCATCATTCTAATTGTCATAGCCTCTACATCACCAGTTACTTATGTGTCAGCAGCACTTTTCAACAATCAAAATTTCTAGACTCGTCAGAGAGTACGGCGAAGCGTAGCTGGCCTTGCGGTTTTACAAAACTTTCGAATATAAATACAACAAACTAAACGAATAGTAGTATTTATTTCCTTCACCTGACAAGTCGATTTAAAGCGGTTCATAGCAAAAGAAGTTGACACAATGCAACCCCAAATTGATAACTGCAATAATCACGCACGATGGACATTGATAACACCCAGCAATCTTGGCTAATAAAAACGCAAGCCCTTTCCCTACGTAATAATTCAGGAGAGCATTGAGTACTAATAAGCTGGATGCGATTGACGGTAGTTCTTCCTAGACGACTTATTCCTATCTTACTGCCGATTTGCTGTGAAGTAACTATGGGAGGTCAATTCCTGACATCATTTTCAAGAACAACACAAGCCCAGAACGACGAATTCACAAATCTGGCAATTTCTTTAATTACGAAACAATAATAGCTGAAAACGTCGCACCATAGCCTCAAGCTAAGAAATCAGCCAGTGTTCAAAATACGAAACTACCCCTTGACACCCGAGGAGCAAACAAATATAGCCGATATCAACTGCAAAAGAGACTGAAATTGCAAATAAAGAACAAGTTGAAGACATTTCACTTACATTTGTGATGTTGAAACATAAGATATAAAGACATTCGGAATACTAAGACACATTCAGTACTATGGCCCTGAATGGTTTTAATTTCGTCCCTTTATTTACAGGGACACTTCCTACACCAGACACAAATGTAAGTTGATAAACGTCAGTAAACGTCAAGTAATCATACTTACCTGGACCAGGGAGTACCTTGTTCGGCTAGGCGGTTGCACAACACACCTACGCTCAACAACAAATAGTTTCTCTAAGAGTTATCAAGGAAAATGTTCCGACATGTTGAAATAGATCTGTCAAAATTCGTCAACCCTGACCTGTACCACAGGACATTGAGAGTAGATGGACGCATGTCTCGGGAGGAAGCGCTTAGGAAGTTAGAAGCTGCGGGTGTGGAGGTGTCCGACTTGGAAGGATTTTATAGAGAAGGGGAGAGCTCCCCATGGCACGCCATTTTAAGAACACAGGAAAAAGCCAGAAATGTGTCAGCAGAAGGCATTAGCTACATCGCTAACGTTATAATCGACTTGAGAGTACATTGGTTGCCCCTTTATGTCAAGGACGGTATTATAAAAGAAGTTCTGCAAGAATATGGTGAAGTTCTCGAAATTACAAGAGACAAGACCATTATAACTAAAGACCAGATGATCGAAAACGGGACAAGAGTTGTTAAGTTACGGACTACAGAATTTGATAGAAGGAGCATCCCGCACATCGTATCACTTGGCATGTTCGGAATGCTCATCACCATGAAAGGCCGCCCCCCACTTTGTTTGAAATGCCGCCGGTCAGGTCACTTGCGCAAGGATTGCCCAGAAAAAGGGGCCAGTTACGCAGCAGTAGCCAAAAGCCAAGGGCATGTTCCCCCCCAGAAGCGGGCACCAGAACAAACAAATAAAACAAGTGAAGAATCACCATCAACCTCTACTGCACAAGTATCAACAGACAGTAACTCAGTGGACAACCCTACTGTCCCCACCCCCTCAGACGTTGTACAAGTGGTAGAAGAACTAGTTCCTACCCAAACAGGGAAAAACACAGCAACCCCAGAAGAAAAAACAAAACCCAAGGAATCTTCTGACAAGAGGGAATTATTCGACCTGGATTCAGGCACATGGCAAACCGTCAAACCCAAGAGGTCAAAAACAAGCCACACAGAGATAGATTCAGACATGGATATACAAAATTCATAAATGCTGGAATATGTGAAAATGACAACTAGATCGGCCCCGGACAACGAACACAATATAATGGACCCGGAAAAAAAACGGATAGTAAAATGGACAATGATTAAGCCTAACGGACTAAAAATTTCAGGGTTTTTCCTGTGTATAAGGTTTGTCCTTAATTTAGAATATAAATCGAATTTGTTTTCAAATTACTTTTTAATTTTCCTTTTTGTATTCATAATTCATGCAACATTATTAGATTTTCACTGTTGTTTGTTCACTCATTATATTTTAATCCGTAACTATACACCCTCCCCTAGTTTGTTATTAGTATATAAGTCAGTTTTGGTCTTGAATTTTGTCTACATATATATTGAACTCTACTCATCTCGAGCTTGGACTGACTTGCTTCGTACACCTAAATACGCAGCAGTCAGTCTTACATGTATGAACGATGTTTAACTCATTCTGGACATGCCACTCTAATAATAAACAAATGAGCAAAATTAATATCCTTACATTAAATGTAAATGGCCTTCGAGCCAATACAGATCAAAAACTATACGAAATTCGAAACTTGGTATCTTCTTATCATATTGACCTTGTCCTTCTACAAGAAACTCATGTAGAAAACAGAACCCTTTCTACAAAAATTCAAAATAAATTGCAATGTTGTAATGCAATATGGAGTTTTGGCTCGATTCGTTCATCTGGTGTCGCTATTTTTAATTTTAATCCTAATATAACTGTCGTTAAATATGAAACTGATTATGATGGTAGAATAATATGTGCTGACTTTCAGCACAATAATAATATAATATATCGTGTTTTAAATATATATAGTCCTATTCCTGACTCAGAAAAATACGAATTTTTTAATTCGTTATTTCCTTTTTTAACTGGCCAACATAACCTCATTTTTGCAGGTGATTTCAACTGTGTTGTTAATTCCAACCTTGATCGCATAGGCAACTTAACAAATTATAGCGATAAGTCCATCCATGCTTTAAGGTCTCTTATATCCAACTTTAAATTAATTGATACTTTTCGTAAACTTAACCCTTTATCGAAAAGTTATACATGGCATAGAAACTCACTAGACCCCTCAGTACCACCTTTAGCAAGTAGATTAGACAGAATATATGTTTCTAAAAACATAGCAGATTTCACTCTTAATTCGACAATTGTAAACTTTAGTCAATCTGATCATGATGCGGCAATTTTAAGTATAACTTCAAACTCATTAATATCTTATGGTGCTGGTTACTGGAAATGCAACAACTCGCTTTTAAACCACACCAATTTAAAAACTCTTATTACGGTTTTACTACAGAGAGAACTGAAACATCATAGTCTCTCTTTAGACTTTTGGGACGAGCTAAAACTAAAAATTAAAGAAGAAATTATTCGATATTCTAAGGATTTCTCAAAAGTGAAAAATTTTGAAATTAAATCTTTGAGAAATAAATACCAATATATAAAACAACAATTTGATTTAACTAATAATGAAGAACTTTTCTTACAACTACAAGAACTCCGGATGGCTATTAAAGAATTGCAAAATGAAAAGTATATAGGATCAGTCATTAGAAGTAAGGCCCAAATTTTAGATAACAATGAAAAACCGAGCCAATTCTTTTTCCAATTAGAAAATAAAAAGGGTTCTAAAAAAACTATTAATGAAATTGAATGTAATAACGTGACCTATAATTCTAGTGGTGATATTTTAAAATGTTTTGAAAAATTTTATTCCAATTTATTTACATCCGAACCTATTGAAGAAGATTTATTTAATGAATTTTTAACAGGATTGCCTCAGTTGAATGCTGAGGACAATCATGCCCTTACTCAACCCATTACTAAAGCAGAAATTTTTAAAGCCTTAAATATGATGAAATCTAATAAATCACCGGGACCAGACGGTCTCACAAAAGAATTTTACGTCACGTTCTTTGAAATTTTAGGTGACATATTAGTTCGCCTATATAATTTGATCTTCGAATCGAACACTATGTCCGATTCACAAAAATTATCTTATATTACATTATTATGTAAGGATCCTCAAAATTCAAATAATATGAAAAATTGGAGACCTATCTCCCTATTAAATTTGGATTATAAAATTTTATCGAAGATTATTACTAATAGACTTGGAAATGTCATGTCTAAAATAATACACATGGATCAAACATGTGGAGTTAAAGGTCGATCTATTTTTGACAACGGTCACCTTATAAGAAACATATGTGATTATATAGAACAAAAACAATTATCATGTGCGTTTATATCCCTAGACCAAGAAAAAGCATTTGATAGGGTAAACTATAAATTTATGTTAAAAACTTTGGAGTCTTTTGGTTTTCATCCAGACTTTATTAAATGGATAAAAATTTTTTATACTGATATTTGTTCATCAGTAATAGTTAATAATTTTATCTCGGCCCCCTTTTTAATCTCAAGAGGAGTCCGTCAGGGTTGCAGTCTTTCCCCCCTTTTATATGTAATAGTGTATGAACCTTTCGCAATCAAAATTCGAAAAGACCCAGAAATTATAGGTATTAAGGTGCCAGGTGCAACAGAGGCCTGTAAAATCTCCCTTTTCGCGGATGATAGTACAGGCTTCTGTTGCACGGACAAGTCGATCGAACGGTATTTATTTTGGTCTAGCATGTACGATCGTACTTCTGGTGCTAAAGTAAATTACAGTAAATCCAACGGTATGTTCATGGGAAAATGGCATAACCGCAGTGATCACCCTTTTGGCATTTCTTGGATTGACAAGGCAAAAATTGTAGGTTTTCATTTCGGCAACAATTTAAACTATGATGATCACTGGAACAAAAATGTTAATAAACTTATAAATACACTATTACTATGGAAACGTAGAAATTTATCTCTCATCTCTAAATCCCATATTATAAATCTTCTAGCTTACAGTAAAATTTGGTATACTGCAACCGTGACTGACCTACCTAAATATTACGAAAGTTTAATAAATAGAAGTATTTTCACTTTTTTGTGGAATTCCAAATTTGAACCCCTTGCAAGAGCAGTATGTGTCAACCCCCTTTGTGATGGGGGTTTGAATATTATACATCTGAAATGTAAAATACAATCAATACGTATACAACATATACAAAAACTGCTCGATGATGAATATTCAGCCAAGTGGAAAGATTTTGCAAGGTATTGGATAGGTTTACAATTAAGATTTTTCAACCCCAATTTAGGCCTTAATAAATTTACTCATACGCTTCATGTACCTGAATTTTATAAAAACTGCATAACCATTTTTAAAACTTTTCATGAAAATAATCCTGATCTCTGTTTTGGCAAAGTTCCTACAAACATTTTTTACCAAAGACAATTACGAAATTATACCCTTAAACCCAAAATAACTAAATTATATGATTTAAATTTTGACAATATATGGAAAAACTTGCACAATAAATTTTTAGACCCCATCACTCGTGATGTATGTTTTAAAACCATACATGATATTTTACCAGTAAATTACAACATGTTCGCAAAGAAAAATTCTGGATCAAAGTTATGCAGTTTTTGCGGGGGGATAGAAACCACTGATCATTTATTTTTTGAGTGTAAATTAATACTTCCTTTACAGCATTTGATTATTAAATGGTTGAAAAAACTCTCAAGAAACTCTTTCAATACCTTTTACACTTTCCTTAAATTCGGTCTTATCCCGAATGGGGCCTCGTTCTCGGAACCTGAATTCGAGGACTTGTGCCTTTTATTATGTGCTGAATATAAATATGCTATATGGATTAAACGTATACGAGCATATTTTCATAAAGAAGTGATAACCAGTAACACCTTGTTATCCTTCTTCTTATCCCGTTTAAAATGTAGAATCAAAACTGACTTTTCTAGACTTAATATAGTCCATTTTATAGATAAATGGTGTTTAGCCGGATTATTTTGTTCTCTTTTTAACTTCGAACTAGTAATCGATATAAGCCTAGAATAATAATACATTACCTTTTTCTTTTTCCAGTTATACATAATCCTTGAATCTCCCCGTATAGTAAACTGCTCCTTTATCGCCATTTTTAATCCACGTATGCCAGTCGTCACGGGCTGCACGTGCTAACTTTCTCTCTTTTGTGCTTTCACTGCTCTGCTACTGTAAATATAATTTTGAATATAACTTGTACCTTTCAATATTATCTATTTGTATACATTTATTATATGTTTTTGCTAACAAAATGAGCATATCATTTTTGTACTATTGCATATATATTCTTGTATTATAAATTAATTAATAATTTCAATACTTTCCTATTCATATATAGGTGTTTTTAAACGTCTGTATGAGTAGTGAGTGTGTGTATATTTCTGGGTATGAGTGACTAGTGCTGGTGAGGGAGTTGACAATCATTTGTGCGAATATAAGTGTTTTTAAATGTCTGTATGGGTGTATGAGTGACGGGTGCTGGTGGGAGAGTTGACTTTCATTTGTGTATTTTAACATGTAAATACTGAATAAACATTTATGAAAAACAAAAAAAAAAAAGGAGGTTTCCCCAGGATGAGGCCCTTCCATTGCACTTCGGTTGGGCTGACACCTGCGATCACCCCAAATGTGGGTGACTCGGGGTCGTTATTTATTAGTGTGGGGTCTGCGTTCGCGCTAACCCCTGATCATTCAATGACAAATAACCAACGATCTCGAGCTTACGACACAATTTCTATGCATTGCTACAGTGAGCAGGTGTCAATCGATAGCAGTCATTCATTTCTCGCTGCACATTCGTGGGAGTGAGGGTCCAATGGCTTTTAGGAATCGCTGCCGTCTCATGTCTGTCTGCGTGCATTCGAGTCTCGGAATCGGCCAAAGTGGTAGTGCAGTGCGCAATTAGGCCTTAGTGATGATCCCTGTGTTTTCTTTTACATGCTGCTCTGTTTACAGTTCAGCCAGTAAAAAAGAATGCCGGTGATCCCTTGACAAGAACGTAACCGCGAAGTCATCTCTGGAGGTATTGTAATCAATTTGGAGTATGTATATTTGACAGCATCCTGTTCTTAAGCAATTCTTAGATTTATTTGTGTGAATATTTGGTCTTGGGTGCCATGGAAATATTACTAGCCCGAAATAGTTAGCCAATTAGTAAGAGCAAACGTCACAGAGCCGAGGGTTAGTGAATTTGAACCATGCTGGGTTCGTTAGTAGTGAATTTAGGTACAAGCCGAATGACTGTCCCTGGTGTACCATAGTCCATATCAAAATTCCGCGGTGTATGAAAGTGTTGTGATTGAAATGGCAGTATTTATGGTTGGAAGTCAGTAAATTATAGAATGGAATCAATAAGTTGGAACTTGGTAGGTACCGTTTATGTGTCCATAGTGGAAAATGGGCGTGTGTATATGAGCGTGATACGCCGGAAATTCTGTGGATTGACTGGCCTAGGGTCAGGCAGTTAAATATTTCCCAGTTAGTAAGGGAATACTAGTGTAATTTCTATGGCATGACGGGCTGGCGGTTCGGAAATCGGATGATAATGAAGAAAAACCATGCAAAGGTGCGGTTAATGGACTTTTGGGCAAGTGTCTCATCTGGGTCGCCAATGGATTAGAGCAAAGGTTATTAAATATAGCAGACACGTCTTTCTTTCCATTTTACAACTCAAGTTGTATGGAAGTCTTTGGAAATTTGGGGAAAACTTATGACTTCCAGCGTGACTCGTGCCAGGGTTTTGACACCGCTCGGTCAGGTGGATACCCCTGTGCGTGTAACAGTATTTTAGATTAACATGTATGATTTGTACTGATTGTCACACAGTGGAAAATTCAGTACTGAGAAATATATGTAGAGAACATATGGTAAAATTAATTGTGACGTATGTCCATCTTTTGCTTGAAAACGACCTTAAAACCTACAACAACAACAACAACAACAACAACAACAACAGCAACAACACCTTTCAGGGGCCCAAATGCACAACGAACAGGCAAAATACTTTCGAGTAATAGCTTTCTAGTATATTTGGAAAAAAATACAAAGAAAGAAAGAAAGAAAGAAAGAAAGAAAGAAAGAAAAAGAAAGAAAGAAAGAAGAAAGAAAGAAAAACAAAGAAAGAAACATGCTCCACTCGCTTTAACGAAAATCATGCTCAATTTTCACGGAACGTCTCGGCAGTAAAAATGATAACACAAATAACACAAACACCAATAACAATACAGCAAGCTTGTTGCCTTTATCAACAGCAATGACAGCGTCGTCATCATTCTAATTGTCATAGCCTCTACATCACCAGTTACTTATGTGTCAGCAGCACTTTTCAACAATCAAAATTTCTAGACTCGTCAGAGAGTACGGCGAAGCGTAGCTGGCCTTGCGGTTTTACAAAACTTTCGAATATAAATACAACAAACTAAACGAATAGTAGTATTTATTTCCTTCACCTGACAAGTCGATTTAAAGCGGTTCATAGCAAAAGAAGTTGACACAATGCAACCCCAAATTGATAACTGCAATAATCACGCACGATGGACATTGATAACACCCAGCAATCTTGGCTAATAAAAACGCAAGCCCTTTCCCTACGTAATAATTCAGGAGAGCATTGAGTACTAATAAGCTGGATGCGATTGACGGTAGTTCTTCCTAGACGACTTATTCCTATCTTACTGCCGATTTGCTGTGAAGTAACTATGGGAGGTCAATTCCTGACATCATTTTCAAGAACAACACAAGCCCAGAACGACGAATTCACAAATCTGGCAATTTCTTTAATTACGAAACAATAATAGCTGAAAACGTCGCACCATAGCCTCAAGCTAAGAAATCAGCCAGTGTTCAAAATACGAAACTACCCCTTGACACCCGAGGAGCAAACAAATATAGCCGATATCAACTGCAAAAGAGACTGAAATTGCAAATAAAGAACAAGTTGAAGACATTTCACTTACATTTGTGATGTTGAAACATAAGATATAAAGACATTCGGAATACTAAGACACATTCAGTACTATGGCCCTGAATGGTTTTAATTTCGTCCCTTTATTTACAGGGACACTTCCTACACCAGACACAAATGTAAGTTGATAAACGTCAGTAAACGTCAAGTAATCATACTTACCTGGACCAGGGAGTACCTTGTTTAGCGAGGAAGTTGTAAAACAAACCTACGCTCAACAACAATATCTCTAAGAGGAAAAAAATGTACCGACGAGTAGAAGTAGATCTCTCCAAATTCGTAAACCCTGACCTGTACCACAGGACACTGAGAATTGATGGACGTACGTCAAGGGAGGAGGCACTCCGGAGGTTAGAAGCTGCGGGTGTGGAAGTATCCGATTTGGAAGGTTTATACAGAGAAGGGGAGAACTCACCATGGCATGCCATTATTAAAACACAAGAAAAAGCAAAAAGTGTAGCAGCAGAAGGAATTAGCTATATCGCTAACATGATTATTGATTTGAGAATTCATTGGTTACCCCTTTATGTGAAAGATGACCTAATCAAGGAAGTTATGCAAGAATATGGTCAAGTTCTTGAAATCGCCAGAGACAAGACAATTCTAACCAAGGACAAAATGATCGAAAATGGAACAAGAATTGTTAAATTGCGGACAACGGAATTTGACAGAAGAAACATTCCGCACATAGTTTCTCTTGGAATGTTTGGAATGTTGATCACTATGAAAGGCCGGCCCCCACTTTGTCTAAAATGCCGCCAGTCAGGCCACCTCCGCAAGGATTGCCCAGAAAAAGGGGCCACTTATGCGGCAGTAACAAAAAGCCAAGGGCATGTCTCCCCCCAGAAGCAGGTACCAGAAGAAACAATTAAAACAAGCGAAACACAAGTATCAACAGAAGTACCATCAACTTCTGCCGAAAACAACTCAATTGATAATCCTACCGTCCCTACCCCCTCAGACGTTCTTCAAGAGGTAGAGGAGGAACAAATTCCCACCCAAACAGAGGAAAAAATAACAACCCCAGTGAGAAATGCCAAACCCAGAGAAGCATCAGACAAAAGGGAACTACTATTCGACCCGGACATAGGTACATGGCAAACTGTTAAATCAAAGAGATCCAAAAAAAGTCACACAGAAATAGATTCCGAAATGGATATGCAAAGTTCATAAAATTTCTGTGAAAATGAAAAATGGAACGCCCCCGGACAATGTATGCAATAAAATGGACCGAAACAAAATACGGACAGTAAAACGGACTATGATTAAGCCTAACGGATTACAAATTTCAGGGATTTTCCTGTGTATAAGGTATAAATTGAATTTGTTTTCAAATTACTATTTAACTTCCCCTTTTGTATTCATATTTCATGCAATATTTATAGAATTTCATGTTTGTTTGTTCACTCATTATATTTTTCGTAACTATACACCCTCCCCTAGTTTGTTATTAGTATATAAGTCAGTTTTGGTCTTAAATTTTGTCTACATATATAGTGAACTCTACTCATCTCGAGCTTGGACTGACTTGCTTTGTACACCTAAATACGCAGCAGTCAGTCTTACATGTATGAACGATGTTTAACTCATTCTGGACATGCCACTCTAATAATAAACAAATGAGCAAAATTAATATCCTTACATTAAATGTAAATGGCCTTCGAGCCAATACAGATCAAAAACTATACGAAATTAGAAACTTGGTATTTTCTTATCATATTGACCTTATCCTTCTACAAGAAACTCATGTAGAAAACAGAACCCTTTCTACAAAAATTCAAAATAAATTGCAATGTTGTAATGCAATATGGAGTTTTGGCTCGATTCGTTCATCTGGTGTCGCTATTTTTAATTTTAACCCTAATATAACTGTCGTTAAATATGAAACTGATTATGATGGTAGAATAATATGTGCTGACTTTCAGCACAATAATAATATAATATATCGTGTTTTAAATATATATGGCCCTATCCCTGATTCAGAAAAATGCGAATTTTTTAATTCGTTATTTCCTTTTTTAACTGGCCAACATAACCTCATTTTTGCAGGTGATTTCAACTGTGTTGTTAATTCCAACCTTGATCGCATAGGCAACTTAACAAATTATAGCGATAAGTCCATCCATGCTTTAAGGTCTCTTATATCCAACTTTAAATTAATTGATACTTTTCGTAAATTGAACCCTCTATCGAAAAGTTATACATGGCATAGAAACTCACTAGACCCCTCAGTACCACCTTTAGCAAGTAGATTAGACAGAATATATGTTTCTAAAAACATAGCAGATTTCATTCTTAATTCGACAATTGTAAACTTTAGTCAATCTGATCATGACGCGGCAATTTTAAGTATAACTTCAAACTCATTAATATCTTATGGTGCTGGTTACTGGAAATGCAACAACTCGCTTTTAAACCACACCAATTTAAAAACTCTTATTACGGTTTTACTACAGAGAGAACTGAAATATCATAACCTCTCTTTAGACTTTTGGGACGAGCTAAAACTAAAAATTAAAGAAGAAATTATTCGATATTCTAAGGATTTCTCCAAAGCGAAAAACTTTGAAATCAAAGCTTTGAGAAACAAATACCAATATATAAAACAACAATTTGATTTAACTAATAATGAAGAACTTTTCTTACAACTACAAGAACTCCGGATGGCTATTAAAGAATTGCAAAATGAAAAGTATATAGGATCAGTTATTAGAAGTAAGGCCCAAATTTTAGATAACAATGAAAAACCGAGCCAATTCTTTTTCCAATTAGAAAATAAAAAGGGTTCAAAGAAAACTATTAATGAAATTGAATGTAATAACGTGACCTATAATTCTAGTGGTGATATTTTAAAATGTTTTGAAAAATTTTATTCCAATTTATTTACATCCGAATCTATTGAAGAAGATTTATTTAATGAATTTTTAACAGGATTGCCTCAGTTGAATGCTGAGGACAATCATGCCCTTAATCAACCCATTACTAAAGCAGAAATTTTTAAAGCCTTAAATATGATGAAACCTAATAAATCACCGGGACCAGACGGTCTCACAAAAGAATTTTACGTCACGTTCTTTGAAATTTTAGGTGACATATTAGTTCGCCTATATAATTTGATCTTCGAATCGAACACTATGTCCGATTCACAAAAATTATCTTATATTACATTATTATGTAAGGATCCTCAAAATTCAAATAATATGAAAAATTGGAGACCTATCTCCCTATTAAATTTGGATTACAAAATTTTATCAAAAATTATTACTAATAGACTTGGAAATGTCATGTCCAAAATAATACACATGGATCAAACATGTGGAGTTAAAGGTCGATCTATTTTTGATAACGGTCACCTTATAAGAAACATCTGTGACTATATAGAACAAAAACAATTATCATGTGCATTTATATCCCTAGATCAAGAAAAAGCATTCGATAGGGTAAACTACAAATTTATGATAAAAACTTTGGAGTCTTTCGGTTTTCATCCAGACTTTGTTAAATGGATCAAAATTTTTTATACTGATATTTGTTCATCAGTAATAGTTAATAATTTTATCTCGGCCCCCTTTTTAATCTCAAGAGGAGTCCGTCAGGGTTGCAGTCTTTCCCCCCTTTTATATGTAATAGTGTATGAACCTTTCGCAATCAAAATTCGAAAAGACCCAGAAATTATAGGTATTAAGGTGCCAGGTGCAACAGAGGCCTGTAAAATCTCCCTTTTCGCGGATGATAGTACAGGCTTCTGTTGCACGGACAAGTCGATCGAACGGTATTTATTTTGGTCCCGCATGTACGATCGTACTTCTGGTGCTAAAGTAAATTACAGTAAATCCAACGGTATGTTCATGGGAAAATGGCATAACCGCAGTGATCACCCTTTTGGCATTTCTTGGATTGACAAGGCAAAAATTGTAGGTTTTCATTTCGGCAACAATTTAAACTATGATGATCACTGGAACAAAAATGTTAATAAACTTATAAATACACTATTACTATGGAAACGTAGAAATTTATCTCTCATCTCTAAATCCCATATTATAAATCTTCTAGCTTACAGTAAAATTTGGTATACTGCAACCGTGACTGACCTACCTAAACATTATGAAAGTTTAATAAATAGAAGTATTTTCACTTTTTTGTGGAATTCCAAATTTGAACCCCTTGCAAGAGCAGTAAGTGTCAACCCCCTTTGTGATGGGGGTTTGAATATTATACATCTGAAATGTAAAATACAATCAATACGTATACAACATATACAAAAACTGCTCGATGATGAATATTCAGCCAAGTGGAAAGATTTTGCAAGGTATTGGATAGGTTTACAATTAAGATTTTTCAACCCCAATTTAGGCCTTAATAAATTTACTCATACTTTTCATGTACCTGAATTTTATAAAAACTGCATAACCATTTTTAAAACTTTTCATGAAAATAATCTTGATCTCTGTTTTGGCAAAGTTCCTACAAACATTTTTTACCAACGACAATTACGAAATTATACCCTTAAACCCAAAATAACTAAATTATATGATTTAAAT
Organism: Unio delphinus; assembly: GCA_029339505.1. Taxonomy (NCBI): domain Eukaryota; kingdom Metazoa; phylum Mollusca; class Bivalvia; order Unionida; family Unionidae; genus Unio; species Unio delphinus. The sequence goes on along the minus strand of JAQISU010000439.1, from coordinate 57,807 downwards.
TTTGACAATATATGGAAAAACTTGCACAATAAATTTTTAGACCCCATCACTCGTGATGTATGTTTTAAAACTATACATGATATTCTACCAGTAAATTACAACATGTTCGCAAAGAAAAATTCTGGATCAAAGTTATGCAGTTTTTGTGGGGAGATAGAAACCACTGATCATTTATTTTTTGAGTGTAAATTAATACTTCCTTTACAGCATTTGATTATTAAATGGTTGAAAAAACTCTCAAGAAACTCTTTCAATACCTTTTACACTTTCCTTAAATTCGGTCTTATCCCGAATGGGGCCTCGTTCTCGGAACCTGAATTCGAGGACTTGTGCCTTTTATTATGTGCTGAATATAAATATGCTATATGGATTAAACGTATACGAGCATATTTTCATAAAGAAGTGATAACCAGTAACACCTTGTTATCCTTCTTCTTATCCCGTTTAAAATGTAGAATCAAAACTGACTTTTCTAGACTTAATATAGTCCATTTTATAGATAAATGGTGTTTAGCCGGATTATTTTGTTCTCTTTTTAACTTTGAACTAGTAATCGATATAAGCCTAGAATAATATTACATTACCTTTTCTTTTTCCAGTTATACATAATCCTTGAATCTCCCCGTATAGTAAACTGCTCCTTTATCGCCATTTTTAATCCACGTCTGCCAGTCGTCACGGGCTGCACGTGCTAACTTTCTCTCTTTTGTGCTTTCACTGCTCTGCTACTGTAAATATAATTTTGAATATAACTTGTACCTTTCAATATTATCTATTTGTATACATTTATTATATGTTTTTGCTAACAAAATGAGCATATCATTTTTGTACTATTGCATATATATTCTTGTATTATAAATTAATTAATAATTTCAATACTTTCCTATTCATATATAGGTGTTTTTAAACGTCTGTATGAGTAGTGAGTGTGTGTATATTTCTGGGTATGAGTGACTAGTGCTGGTGAGGGAGTTGACAATCATTTGTGCGAATATAAGTGTTTTTAAATGTCTGTATGGGTGTATGAGTGACGGGTGCTGGTGGGAGAGTTGACTTTCATTTGTGTATTTTAACATGTAAATACTGAATAAACATTTATGAAAAACAAAAAAAAAAAAGGAGGTTTCCCCAGGATGAGGCCCTTCCATTGCACTTCGGTTGGGCTGACACCTGCGATCACCCCAAATGTGGGTGACTCGGGGTCGTTATTTATTAGTGTGGGGTCTGCGTTCGCGCTAACCCCTGATCATTCAATGACAAATAACCAACGATCTCGAGCTTACGACACAATTTCTATGCATTGCTACAGTGAGCAGGTGTCAATCGATAGCAGTCATTCATTTCTCGCTGCACATTCGTGGGAGTGAGGGTCCAATGGCTTTTAGGAATCGCTGCCGTCTCATGTCTGTCTGCGTGCATTCGAGTCTCGGAATCGGCCAAAGTGGTAGTGCAGTGCGCAATTAGGCCTTAGTGATGATCCCTGTGTTTTCTTTTACATGCTGCTCTGTTTACAGTTCAGCCAGTAAAAAAGAATGCCGGTGATCCCTTGACAAGAACGTAACCGCGAAGTCATCTCTGGAGGTATTGTAATCAATTTGGAGTATGTATATTTGACAGCATCCTGTTCTTAAGCAATTCTTAGATTTATTTGTGTGAATATTTGGTCTTGGGTGCCATGGAAATATTACTAGCCCGAAATAGTTAGCCAATTAGTAAGAGCAAACGTCACAGAGCCGAGGGTTAGTGAATTTGAACCATGCTGGGTTCGTTAGTAGTGAATTTAGGTACAAGCCGAATGACTGTCCCTGGTGTACCATAGTCCATATCAAAATTCCGCGGTGTATGAAAGTGTTGTGATTGAAATGGCAGTATTTATGGTTGGAAGTCAGTAAATTATAGAATGGAATCAATAAGTTGGAACTTGGTAGGTACCGTTTATGTGTCCATAGTGGAAAATGGGCGTGTGTATATGAGCGTGATACGCCGGAAATTCTGTGGATTGACTGGCCTAGGGTCAGGCAGTTAAATATTTCCCAGTTAGTAAGGGAATACTAGTGTAATTTCTATGGCATGACGGGCTGGCGGTTCGGAAATCGGATGATAATGAAGAAAAACCATGCAAAGGTGCGGTTAATGGACTTTTGGGCAAGTGTCTCATCTGGGTCGCCAATGGATTAGAGCAAAGGTTATTAAATATAGCAGACACGTCTTTCTTTCCATTTTACAACTCAAGTTGTATGGAAGTCTTTGGAAATTTGGGGAAAACTTATGACTTCCAGCGTGACTCGTGCCAGGGTTTTGACACCGCTCGGTCAGGTGGATACCCCTGTGCGTGTAACAGTATTTTAGATTAACATGTATGATTTGTACTGATTGTCACACAGTGGAAAATTCAGTACTGAGAAATATATGTAGAGAACATATGGTAAAATTAATTGTGACGTATGTCCATCTTTTGCTTGAAAACGACCTTAAAACCTACAACAACAACAACAACAACAACAACAACAACAGCAACAACACCTTTCAGGGGCCCAAATGCACAACGAACAGGCAAAATACTTTCGAGTAATAGCTTTCTAGTATATTTGGAAAAAAATACAAAGAAAGAAAGAAAGAAAGAAAGAAAGAAAGAAAGAAAAAGAAAGAAAGAAAGAAGAAAGAAAGAAAAACAAAGAAAGAAACATGCTCCACTCGCTTTAACGAAAATCATGCTCAATTTTCACGGAACGTCTCGGCAGTAAAAATGATAACACAAATAACACAAACACCAATAACAATACAGCAAGCTTGTTGCCTTTATCAACAGCAATGACAGCGTCGTCATCATTCTAATTGTCATAGCCTCTACATTACCAGTTACTTATGTGTCAGCAGCACTTTTCAACAATCAAAATTTCTAGACTCGTCAGAGAGTACGGCGAAGCGTAGCTGGCCTTGCGGTTTTACAAAACTTTCGAATATAAATACAACAAACTAAACGAATAGTAGTATTTATTTCCTTCACCTGACAAGTCGATTTAAAGCGGTTCATAGCAAAAGAAGTTGACACAATGCAACCCCAAATTGATAACTGCAATAATCACGCACGATGGACATTGATAACACCCAGCAATCTTGGCTAATAAAAACGCAAGCCCTTTCCCTACGTAATAATTCAGGAGAGCATTGAGTACTAATAAGCTGGATGCGATTGACGGTAGTTCTTCCTAGACGACTTATTCCTATCTTACTGCCGATTTGCTGTGAAGTAACTATGGGAGGTCAATTCCTGACATCATTTTCAAGAACAACACAAGCCCAGAACGACGAATTCACAAATCTGGCAATTTCTTTAATTACGAAACAATAATAGCTGAAAACGTCGCACCATAGCCTCAAGCTAAGAAATCAGCCAGTGTTCAAAATACGAAACTACCCCTTGACACCCGAGGAGCAAACAAATATAGCCGATATCAACTGCAAAAGAGACTGAAATTGCAAATAAAGAACAAGTTGAAGACATTTCACTTACATTTGTGATGTTGAAACATAAGATATAAAGACATTCGGAATACTAAGACACATTCAGTACTATGGCCCTGAATGGTTTTAATTTCGTCCCTTTATTTACAGGGACACTTCCTACACCAGACACAAATGTAAGTTGATAAACGTCAGTAAACGTCAAGTAATCATACTTACCTGGACCAGGGAGTACCTTGATCAGCGAGGAGGTTTCCCCAGGATGAGGCCCTTCCATTGCACTTCGGTTGGGCTGACACCTGCGATCACCCCAAATGTGGGTGACTCGGGGTCGTTATTTATTAGTGTGGGGTCTGCGTTCGCGCTAACCCCTGATCATTCAATGACAAATAACCAACGATCTCGAGCTTACGACACAATTTCTATGCATTGCTACAGTGAGCAGGTGTCAATCGATAGCAGTCATTCATTTCTCGCTGCACATTCGTGGGAGTGAGGGTCCAATGGCTTTTAGGAATCGCTGCCGTCTCATGTCTGTCTGCGTGCATTCGAGTCTCGGAATCGGCCAAAGTGGTAGTGCAGTGCGCAATTAGGCCTTAGTGATGATCCCTGTGTTTTCTTTTACATGCTGCTCTGTTTACAGTTCAGCCAGTAAAAAAGAATGCCGGTGATCCCTTGACAAGAACGTAACCGCGAAGTCATCTCTGGAGGTATTGTAATCAATTTGGAGTATGTATATTTGACAGCATCCTGTTCTTAAGCAATTCTTAGATTTATTTGTGTGAATATTTGGTCTTGGGTGCCATGGAAATATTACTAGCCCGAAATAGTTAGCCAATTAGTAAGAGCAAACGTCACAGAGCCGAGGGTTAGTGAATTTGAACCATGCTGGGTTCGTTAGTAGTGAATTTAGGTACAAGCCGAATGACTGTCCCTGGTGTACCATAGTCCATATCAAAATTCCGCGGTGTATGAAAGTGTTGTGATTGAAATGGCAGTATTTATGGTTGGAAGTCAGTAAATTATAGAATGGAATCAATAAGTTGGAACTTGGTAGGTACCGTTTATGTGTCCATAGTGGAAAATGGGCGTGTGTATATGAGCGTGATACGCCGGAAATTCTGTGGATTGACTGGCCTAGGGTCAGGCAGTTAAATATTTCCCAGTTAGTAAGGGAATACTAGTGTAATTTCTATGGCATGACGGGCTGGCGGTTCGGAAATCGGATGATAATGAAGAAAAACCATGCAAAGGTGCGGTTAATGGACTTTTGGGCAAGTGTCTCATCTGGGTCGCCAATGGATTAGAGCAAAGGTTATTAAATATAGCAGACACGTCTTTCTTTCCATTTTACAACTCAAGTTGTATGGAAGTCTTTGGAAATTTGGGGAAAACTTATGACTTCCAGCGTGACTCGTGCCAGGGTTTTGACACCGCTCGGTCAGGTGGATACCCCTGTGCGTGTAACAGTATTTTAGATTAACATGTATGATTTGTACTGATTGTCACACAGTGGAAAATTCAGTACTGAGAAATATATGTAGAGAACATATGGTAAAATTAATTGTGACGTATGTCCATCTTTTGCTTGAAAACGACCTTAAAACCTACAACAACAACAACAACAACAACAACAACAACAGCAACAACACCTTTCAGGGGCCCAAATGCACAACGAACAGGCAAAATACTTTCGAGTAATAGCTTTCTAGTATATTTGGAAAAAAATACAAAGAAAGAAAGAAAGAAAGAAAGAAAGAAAGAAAGAAAAAGAAAGAAAGAAAGAAGAAAGAAAGAAAAACAAAGAAAGAAACATGCTCCACTCGCTTTAACGAAAATCATGCTCAATTTTCACGGAACGTCTCGGCAGTAAAAATGATAACACAAATAACACAAACACCAATAACAATACAGCAAGCTTGTTGCCTTTATCAACAGCAATGACAGCGTCGTCATCATTCTAATTGTCATAGCCTCTACATTACCAGTTACTTATGTGTCAGCAGCACTTTTCAACAATCAAAATTTCTAGACTCGTCAGAGAGTACGGCGAAGCGTAGCTGGCCTTGCGGTTTTACAAAACTTTCGAATATAAATACAACAAACTAAACGAATAGTAGTATTTATTTCCTTCACCTGACAAGTCGATTTAAAGCGGTTCATAGCAAAAGAAGTTGACACAATGCAACCCCAAATTGATAACTGCAATAATCACGCACGATGGACATTGATAACACCCAGCAATCTTGGCTAATAAAAACGCAAGCCCTTTCCCTACGTAATAATTCAGGAGAGCATTGAGTACTAATAAGCTGGATGCGATTGACGGTAGTTCTTCCTAGACGACTTATTCCTATCTTACTGCCGATTTGCTGTGAAGTAACTATGGGAGGTCAATTCCTGACATCATTTTCAAGAACAACACAAGCCCAGAACGACGAATTCACAAATCTGGCAATTTCTTTAATTACGAAACAATAATAGCTGAAAACGTCGCACCATAGCCTCAAGCTAAGAAATCAGCCAGTGTTCAAAATACGAAACTACCCCTTGACACCCGAGGAGCAAACAAATATAGCCGATATCAACTGCAAAAGAGACTGAAATTGCAAATAAAGAACAAGTTGAAGACATTTCACTTACATTTGTGATGTTGAAACATAAGATATAAAGACATTCGGAATACTAAGACACATTCAGTACTATGGCCCTGAATGGTTTTAATTTCGTCCCTTTATTTACAGGGACACTTCCTACACCAGACACAAATGTAAGTTGATAAACGTCAGTAAACGTCAAGTAATCATACTTACCTGGACCAGGGAGTACCTTGATCAGCGAGGAGGTTTCCCCAGGATGAGGCCCTTCCATTGCACTTCGGTTGGGCTGACACCTGCGATCACCCCAAATGTGGGTGACTCGGGGTCGTTATTTATTAGTGTGGGGTCTGCGTTCGCGCTAACCCCTGATCATTCAATGACAAATAACCAACGATCTCGAGCTTACGACACAATTTCTATGCATTGCTACAGTGAGCAGGTGTCAATCGATAGCAGTCATTCATTTCTCGCTGCACATTCGTGGGAGTGAGGGTCCAATGGCTTTTAGGAATCGCTGCCGTCTCATGTCTGTCTGCGTGCATTCGAGTCTCGGAATCGGCCAAAGTGGTAGTGCAGTGCGCAATTAGGCCTTAGTGATGATCCCTGTGTTTTCTTTTACATGCTGCTCTGTTTACAGTTCAGCCAGTAAAAAAGAATGCCGGTGATCCCTTGACAAGAACGTAACCGCGAAGTCATCTCTGGAGGTATTGTAATCAATTTGGAGTATGTATATTTGACAGCATCCTGTTCTTAAGCAATTCTTAGATTTATTTGTGTGAATATTTGGTCTTGGGTGCCATGGAAATATTACTAGCCCGAAATAGTTAGCCAATTAGTAAGAGCAAACGTCACAGAGCCGAGGGTTAGTGAATTTGAACCATGCTGGGTTCGTTAGTAGTGAATTTAGGTACAAGCCGAATGACTGTCCCTGGTGTACCATAGTCCATATCAAAATTCCGCGGTGTATGAAAGTGTTGTGATTGAAATGGCAGTATTTATGGTTGGAAGTCAGTAAATTATAGAATGGAATCAATAAGTTGGAACTTGGTAGGTACCGTTTATGTGTCCATAGTGGAAAATGGGCGTGTGTATATGAGCGTGATACGCCGGAAATTCTGTGGATTGACTGGCCTAGGGTCAGGCAGTTAAATATTTCCCAGTTAGTAAGGGAATACTAGTGTAATTTCTATGGCATGACGGGCTGGCGGTTCGGAAATCGGATGATAATGAAGAAAAACCATGCAAAGGTGCGGTTAATGGACTTTTGGGCAAGTGTCTCATCTGGGTCGCCAATGGATTAGAGCAAAGGTTATTAAATATAGCAGACACGTCTTTCTTTCCATTTTACAACTCAAGTTGTATGGAAGTCTTTGGAAATTTGGGGAAAACTTATGACTTCCAGCGTGACTCGTGCCAGGGTTTTGACACCGCTCGGTCAGGTGGATACCCCTGTGCGTGTAACAGTATTTTAGATTAACATGTATGATTTGTACTGATTGTCACACAGTGGAAAATTCAGTACTGAGAAATATATGTAGAGAACATATGGTAAAATTAATTGTGACGTATGTCCATCTTTTGCTTGAAAACGACCTTAAAACCTACAACAACAACAACAACAACAACAACAACAACAGCAACAACACCTTTCAGGGGCCCAAATGCACAACGAACAGGCAAAATACTTTCGAGTAATAGCTTTCTAGTATATTTGGAAAAAAATACAAAGAAAGAAAGAAAGAAAGAAAGAAAGAAAGAAAGAAAAAGAAAGAAAGAAAGAAGAAAGAAAGAAAAACAAAGAAAGAAACATGCTCCACTCGCTTTAACGAAAATCATGCTCAATTTTCACGGAACGTCTCGGCAGTAAAAATGATAACACAAATAACACAAACACCAATAACAATACAGCAAGCTTGTTGCCTTTATCAACAGCAATGACAGCGTCGTCATCATTCTAATTGTCATAGCCTCTACATCACCAGTTACTTATGTGTCAGCAGCACTTTTCAACAATCAAAATTTCTAGACTCGTCAGAGAGTACGGCGAAGCGTAGCTGGCCTTGCGGTTTTACAAAACTTTCGAATATAAATACAACAAACTAAACGAATAGTAGTATTTATTTCCTTCACCTGACAAGTCGATTTAAAGCGGTTCATAGCAAAAGAAGTTGACACAATGCAACCCCAAATTGATAACTGCAATAATCACGCACGATGGACATTGATAACACCCAGCAATCTTGGCTAATAAAAACGCAAGCCCTTTCCCTACGTAATAATTCAGGAGAGCATTGAGTACTAATAAGCTGGATGCGATTGACGGTAGTTCTTCCTAGACGACTTATTCCTATCTTACTGCCGATTTGCTGTGAAGTAACTATGGGAGGTCAATTCCTGACATCATTTTCAAGAACAACACAAGCCCAGAACGACGAATTCACAAATCTGGCAATTTCTTTAATTACGAAACAATAATAGCTGAAAACGTCGCACCATAGCCTCAAGCTAAGAAATCAGCCAGTGTTCAAAATACGAAACTACCCCTTGACACCCGAGGAGCAAACAAATATAGCCGATATCAACTGCAAAAGAGACTGAAATTGCAAATAAAGAACAAGTTGAAGACATTTCACTTACATTTGTGATGTTGAAACATAAGATATAAAGACATTCGGAATACTAAGACACATTCAGTACTATGGCCCTGAATGGTTTTAATTTCGTCCCTTTATTTACAGGGACACTTCCTACACCAGACACAAATGTAAGTTGATAAACGTCAGTAAACGTCAAGTAATCATACTTACCTGGACCAGGGAGTACCTTGATCAGCGAGGAGGTTTCCCCAGGATGAGGCCCTTCCATTGCACTTCGGTTGGGCTGACACCTGCGATCACCCCAAATGTGGGTGACTCGGGGTCGTTATTTATTAGTGTGGGGTCTGCGTTCGCGCTAACCCCTGATCATTCAATGACAAATAACCAACGATCTCGAGCTTACGACACAATTTCTATGCATTGCTACAGTGAGCAGGTGTCAATCGATAGCAGTCATTCATTTCTCGCTGCACATTCGTGGGAGTGAGGGTCCAATGGCTTTTAGGAATCGCTGCCGTCTCATGTCTGTCTGCGTGCATTCGAGTCTCGGAATCGGCCAAAGTGGTAGTGCAGTGCGCAATTAGGCCTTAGTGATGATCCCTGTGTTTTCTTTTACATGCTGCTCTGTTTACAGTTCAGCCAGTAAAAAAGAATGCCGGTGATCCCTTGACAAGAACGTAACCGCGAAGTCATCTCTGGAGGTATTGTAATCAATTTGGAGTATGTATATTTGACAGCATCCTGTTCTTAAGCAATTCTTAGATTTATTTGTGTGAATATTTGGTCTTGGGTGCCATGGAAATATTACTAGCCCGAAATAGTTAGCCAATTAGTAAGAGCAAACGTCACAGAGCCGAGGGTTAGTGAATTTGAACCATGCTGGGTTCGTTAGTAGTGAATTTAGGTACAAGCCGAATGACTGTCCCTGGTGTACCATAGTCCATATCAAAATTCCGCGGTGTATGAAAGTGTTGTGATTGAAATGGCAGTATTTATGGTTGGAAGTCAGTAAATTATAGAATGGAATCAATAAGTTGGAACTTGGTAGGTACCGTTTATGTGTCCATAGTGGAAAATGGGCGTGTGTATATGAGCGTGATACGCCGGAAATTCTGTGGATTGACTGGCCTAGGGTCAGGCAGTTAAATATTTCCCAGTTAGTAAGGGAATACTAGTGTAATTTCTATGGCATGACGGGCTGGCGGTTCGGAAATCGGATGATAATGAAGAAAAACCATGCAAAGGTGCGGTTAATGGACTTTTGGGCAAGTGTCTCATCTGGGTCGCCAATGGATTAGAGCAAAGGTTATTAAATATAGCAGACACGTCTTTCTTTCCATTTTACAACTCAAGTTGTATGGAAGTCTTTGGAAATTTGGGGAAAACTTATGACTTCCAGCGTGACTCGTGCCAGGGTTTTGACACCGCTCGGTCAGGTGGATACCCCTGTGCGTGTAACAGTATTTTAGATTAACATGTATGATTTGTACTGATTGTCACACAGTGGAAAATTCAGTACTGAGAAATATATGTAGAGAACATATGGTAAAATTAATTGTGACGTATGTCCATCTTTTGCTTGAAAACGACCTTAAAACCTACAACAACAACAACAACAACAACAACAACAACAGCAACAACACCTTTCAGGGGCCCAAATGCACAACGAACAGGCAAAATACTTTCGAGTAATAGCTTTCTAGTATATTTGGAAAAAAATACAAAGAAAGAAAGAAAGAAAGAAAGAAAGAAAGAAAGAAAAAGAAAGAAAGAAAGAAGAAAGAAAGAAAAACAAAGAAAGAAACATGCTCCACTCGCTTTAACGAAAATCATGCTCAATTTTCACGGAACGTCTCGGCAGTAAAAATGATAACACAAATAACACAAACACCAATAACAATACAGCAAGCTTGTTGCCTTTATCAACAGCAATGACAGCGTCGTCATCATTCTAATTGTCATAGCCTCTACATCACCAGTTACTTATGTGTCAGCAGCACTTTTCAACAATCAAAATTTCTAGACTCGTCAGAGAGTACGGCGAAGCGTAGCTGGCCTTGCGGTTTTACAAAACTTTCGAATATAAATACAACAAACTAAACGAATAGTAGTATTTATTTCCTTCACCTGACAAGTCGATTTAAAGCGGTTCATAGCAAAAGAAGTTGACACAATGCAACCCCAAATTGATAACTGCAATAATCACGCACGATGGACATTGATAACACCCAGCAATCTTGGCTAATAAAAACGCAAGCCCTTTCCCTACGTAATAATTCAGGAGAGCATTGAGTACTAATAAGCTGGATGCGATTGACGGTAGTTCTTCCTAGACGACTTATTCCTATCTTACTGCCGATTTGCTGTGAAGTAACTATGGGAGGTCAATTCCTGACATCATTTTCAAGAACAACACAAGCCCAGAACGACGAATTCACAAATCTGGCAATTTCTTTAATTACGAAACAATAATAGCTGAAAACGTCGCACCATAGCCTCAAGCTAAGAAATCAGCCAGTGTTCAAAATACGAAACTACCCCTTGACACCCGAGGAGCAAACAAATATAGCCGATATCAACTGCAAAAGAGACTGAAATTGCAAATAAAGAACAAGTTGAAGACATTTCACTTACATTTGTGATGTTGAAACATAAGATATAAAGACATTCGGAATACTAAGACACATTCAGTACTATGGCCCTGAATGGTTTTAATTTCGTCCCTTTATTTACAGGGACACTTCCTACACCAGACACAAATGTAAGTTGATAAACGTCAGTAAACGTCAAGTAATCATACTTACCTGGACCAGGGAGTACCTTGATCAGCGAGGAGGTTTCCCCAGGATGAGGCCCTTCCATTGCACTTCGGTTGGGCTGACACCTGCGATCACCCCAAATGTGGGTGACTCGGGGTCGTTATTTATTAGTGTGGGGTCTGCGTTCGCGCTAACCCCTGATCATTCAATGACAAATAACCAACGATCTCGAGCTTACGACACAATTTCTATGCATTGCTACAGTGAGCAGGTGTCAATCGATAGCAGTCATTCATTTCTCGCTGCACATTCGTGGGAGTGAGGGTCCAATGGCTTTTAGGAATCGCTGCCGTCTCATGTCTGTCTGCGTGCATTCGAGTCTCGGAATCGGCCAAAGTGGTAGTGCAGTGCGCAATTAGGCCTTAGTGATGATCCCTGTGTTTTCTTTTACATGCTGCTCTGTTTACAGTTCAGCCAGTAAAAAAGAATGCCGGTGATCCCTTGACAAGAACGTAACCGCGAAGTCATCTCTGGAGGTATTGTAATCAATTTGGAGTATGTATATTTGACAGCATCCTGTTCTTAAGCAATTCTTAGATTTATTTGTGTGAATATTTGGTCTTGGGTGCCATGGAAATATTACTAGCCCGAAATAGTTAGCCAATTAGTAAGAGCAAACGTCACAGAGCCGAGGGTTAGTGAATTTGAACCATGCTGGGTTCGTTAGTAGTGAATTTAGGTACAAGCCGAATGACTGTCCCTGGTGTACCATAGTCCATATCAAAATTCCGCGGTGTATGAAAGTGTTGTGATTGAAATGGCAGTATTTATGGTTGGAAGTCAGTAAATTATAGAATGGAATCAATAAGTTGGAACTTGGTAGGTACCGTTTATGTGTCCATAGTGGAAAATGGGCGTGTGTATATGAGCGTGATACGCCGGAAATTCTGTGGATTGACTGGCCTAGGGTCAGGCAGTTAAATATTTCCCAGTTAGTAAGGGAATACTAGTGTAATTTCTATGGCATGACGGGCTGGCGGTTCGGAAATCGGATGATAATGAAGAAAAACCATGCAAAGGTGCGGTTAATGGACTTTTGGGCAAGTGTCTCATCTGGGTCGCCAATGGATTAGAGCAAAGGTTATTAAATATAGCAGACACGTCTTTCTTTCCATTTTACAACTCAAGTTGTATGGAAGTCTTTGGAAATTTGGGGAAAACTTATGACTTCCAGCGTGACTCGTGCCAGGGTTTTGACACCGCTCGGTCAGGTGGATACCCCTGTGCGTGTAACAGTATTTTAGATTAACATGTATGATTTGTACTGATTGTCACACAGTGGAAAATTCAGTACTGAGAAATATATGTAGAGAACATATGGTAAAATTAATTGTGACGTATGTCCATCTTTTGCTTGAAAACGACCTTAAAACCTACAACAACAACAACAACAACAACAACAACAACAGCAACAACACCTTTCAGGGGCCCAAATGCACAACGAACAGGCAAAATACTTTCGAGTAATAGCTTTCTAGTATATTTGGAAAAAAATACAAAGAAAGAAAGAAAGAAAGAAAGAAAGAAAGAAAGAAAAAGAAAGAAAGAAAGAAGAAAGAAAGAAAAACAAAGAAAGAAACATGCTCCACTCGCTTTAACGAAAATCATGCTCAATTTTCACGGAACGTCTCGGCAGTAAAAATGATAACACAAATAACACAAACACCAATAACAATACAGCAAGCTTGTTGCCTTTATCAACAGCAATGACAGCGTCGTCATCATTCTAATTGTCATAGCCTCTACATCACCAGTTACTTATGTGTCAGCAGCACTTTTCAACAATCAAAATTTCTAGACTCGTCAGAGAGTACGGCGAAGCGTAGCTGGCCTTGCGGTTTTACAAAACTTTCGAATATAAATACAACAAACTAAACGAATAGTAGTATTTATTTCCTTCACCTGACAAGTCGATTTAAAGCGGTTCATAGCAAAAGAAGTTGACACAATGCAACCCCAAATTGATAACTGCAATAATCACGCACGATGGACATTGATAACACCCAGCAATCTTGGCTAATAAAAACGCAAGCCCTTTCCCTACGTAATAATTCAGGAGAGCATTGAGTACTAATAAGCTGGATGCGATTGACGGTAGTTCTTCCTAGACGACTTATTCCTATCTTACTGCCGATTTGCTGTGAAGTAACTATGGGAGGTCAATTCCTGACATCATTTTCAAGAACAACACAAGCCCAGAACGACGAATTCACAAATCTGGCAATTTCTTTAATTACGAAACAATAATAGCTGAAAACGTCGCACCATAGCCTCAAGCTAAGAAATCAGCCAGTGTTCAAAATACGAAACTACCCCTTGACACCCGAGGAGCAAACAAATATAGCCGATATCAACTGCAAAAGAGACTGAAATTGCAAATAAAGAACAAGTTGAAGACATTTCACTTACATTTGTGATGTTGAAACATAAGATATAAAGACATTCGGAATACTAAGACACATTCAGTACTATGGCCCTGAATGGTTTTAATTTCGTCCCTTTATTTACAGGGACACTTCCTACACCAGACACAAATGTAAGTTGATAAACGTCAGTAAACGTCAAGTAATCATACTTACCTGGACCAGGGAGTACCTTGATCAGCGAGGAGGTTTCCCCAGGATGAGGCCCTTCCATTGCACTTCGGTTGGGCTGACACCTGCGATCACCCCAAATGTGGGTGACTCGGGGTCGTTATTTATTAGTGTGGGGTCTGCGTTCGCGCTAACCCCTGATCATTCAATGACAAATAACCAACGATCTCGAGCTTACGACACAATTTCTATGCATTGCTACAGTGAGCAGGTGTCAATCGATAGCAGTCATTCATTTCTCGCTGCACATTCGTGGGAGTGAGGGTCCAATGGCTTTTAGGAATCGCTGCCGTCTCATGTCTGTCTGCGTGCATTCGAGTCTCGGAATCGGCCAAAGTGGTAGTGCAGTGCGCAATTAGGCCTTAGTGATGATCCCTGTGTTTTCTTTTACATGCTGCTCTGTTTACAGTTCAGCCAGTAAAAAAGAATGCCGGTGATCCCTTGACAAGAACGTAACCGCGAAGTCATCTCTGGAGGTATTGTAATCAATTTGGAGTATGTATATTTGACAGCATCCTGTTCTTAAGCAATTCTTAGATTTATTTGTGTGAATATTTGGTCTTGGGTGCCATGGAAATATTACTAGCCCGAAATAGTTAGCCAATTAGTAAGAGCAAACGTCACAGAGCCGAGGGTTAGTGAATTTGAACCATGCTGGGTTCGTTAGTAGTGAATTTAGGTACAAGCCGAATGACTGTCCCTGGTGTACCATAGTCCATATCAAAATTCCGCGGTGTATGAAAGTGTTGTGATTGAAATGGCAGTATTTATGGTTGGAAGTCAGTAAATTATAGAATGGAATCAATAAGTTGGAACTTGGTAGGTACCGTTTATGTGTCCATAGTGGAAAATGGGCGTGTGTATATGAGCGTGATACGCCGGAAATTCTGTGGATTGACTGGCCTAGGGTCAGGCAGTTAAATATTTCCCAGTTAGTAAGGGAATACTAGTGTAATTTCTATGGCATGACGGGCTGGCGGTTCGGAAATCGGATGATAATGAAGAAAAACCATGCAAAGGTGCGGTTAATGGACTTTTGGGCAAGTGTCTCATCTGGGTCGCCAATGGATTAGAGCAAAGGTTATTAAATATAGCAGACACGTCTTTCTTTCCATTTTACAACTCAAGTTGTATGGAAGTCTTTGGAAATTTGGGGAAAACTTATGACTTCCAGCGTGACTCGTGCCAGGGTTTTGACACCGCTCGGTCAGGTGGATACCCCTGTGCGTGTAACAGTATTTTAGATTAACATGTATGATTTGTACTGATTGTCACACAGTGGAAAATTCAGTACTGAGAAATATATGTAGAGAACATATGGTAAAATTAATTGTGACGTATGTCCATCTTTTGCTTGAAAACGACCTTAAAACCTACAACAACAACAACAACAACAACAACAACAACAGCAACAACACCTTTCAGGGGCCCAAATGCACAACGAACAGGCAAAATACTTTCGAGTAATAGCTTTCTAGTATATTTGGAAAAAAATACAAAGAAAGAAAGAAAGAAAGAAAGAAAGAAAGAAAGAAAGAAAAAGAAAGAAAGAAAGAAGAAAGAAAGAAAAACAAAGAAAGAAACATGCTCCACTCGCTTTAACGAAAATCATGCTCAATTTTCACGGAACGTCTCGGCAGTAAAAATGATAACACAAATAACACAAACACCAATAACAATACAGCAAGCTTGTTGCCTTTATCAACAGCAATGACAGCGTCGTCATCATTCTAATTGTCATAGCCTCTACATCACCAGTTACTTATGTGTCAGCAGCACTTTTCAACAATCAAAATTTCTAGACTCGTCAGAGAGTACGGCGAAGCGTAGCTGGCCTTGCGGTTTTACAAAACTTTCGAATATAAATACAACAAACTAAACGAATAGTAGTATTTATTTCCTTCACCTGACAAGTCGATTTAAAGCGGTTCATAGCAAAAGAAGTTGACACAATGCAACCCCAAATTGATAACTGCAATAATCACGCACGATGGACATTGATAACACCCAGCAATCTTGGCTAATAAAAACGCAAGCCCTTTCCCTACGTAATAATTCAGGAGAGCATTGAGTACTAATAAGCTGGATGCGATTGACGGTAGTTCTTCCTAGACGACTTATTCCTATCTTACTGCCGATTTGCTGTGAAGTAACTATGGGAGGTCAATTCCTGACATCATTTTCAAGAACAACACAAGCCCAGAACGACGAATTCACAAATCTGGCAATTTCTTTAATTACGAAACAATAATAGCTGAAAACGTCGCACCATAGCCTCAAGCTAAGAAATCAGCCAGTGTTCAAAATACGAAACTACCCCTTGACACCCGAGGAGCAAACAAATATAGCCGATATCAACTGCAAAAGAGACTGAAATTGCAAATAAAGAACAAGTTGAAGACATTTCACTTACATTTGTGATGTTGAAACATAAGATATAAAGACATTCGGAATACTAAGACACATTCAGTACTATGGCCCTGAATGGTTTTAATTTCGTCCCTTTATTTACAGGGACACTTCCTACACCAGACACAAATGTAAGTTGATAAACGTCAGTAAACGTCAAGTAATCATACTTACCTGGACCAGGGAGTACCTTGATCAGCGAGGAGGTTTCCCCAGGATGAGGCCCTTCCATTGCACTTCGGTTGGGCTGACACCTGCGATCACCCCAAATGTGGGTGACTCGGGGTCGTTATTTATTAGTGTGGGGTCTGCGTTCGCGCTAACCCCTGATCATTCAATGACAAATAACCAACGATCTCGAGCTTACGACACAATTTCTATGCATTGCTACAGTGAGCAGGTGTCAATCGATAGCAGTCATTCATTTCTCGCTGCACATTCGTGGGAGTGAGGGTCCAATGGCTTTTAGGAATCGCTGCCGTCTCATGTCTGTCTGCGTGCATTCGAGTCTCGGAATCGGCCAAAGTGGTAGTGCAGTGCGCAATTAGGCCTTAGTGATGATCCCTGTGTTTTCTTTTACATGCTGCTCTGTTTACAGTTCAGCCAGTAAAAAAGAATGCCGGTGATCCCTTGACAAGAACGTAACCGCGAAGTCATCTCTGGAGGTATTGTAATCAATTTGGAGTATGTATATTTGACAGCATCCTGTTCTTAAGCAATTCTTAGATTTATTTGTGTGAATATTTGGTCTTGGGTGCCATGGAAATATTACTAGCCCGAAATAGTTAGCCAATTAGTAAGAGCAAACGTCACAGAGCCGAGGGTTAGTGAATTTGAACCATGCTGGGTTCGTTAGTAGTGAATTTAGGTACAAGCCGAATGACTGTCCCTGGTGTACCATAGTCCATATCAAAATTCCGCGGTGTATGAAAGTGTTGTGATTGAAATGGCAGTATTTATGGTTGGAAGTCAGTAAATTATAGAATGGAATCAATAAGTTGGAACTTGGTAGGTACCGTTTATGTGTCCATAGTGGAAAATGGGCGTGTGTATATGAGCGTGATACGCCGGAAATTCTGTGGATTGACTGGCCTAGGGTCAGGCAGTTAAATATTTCCCAGTTAGTAAGGGAATACTAGTGTAATTTCTATGGCATGACGGGCTGGCGGTTCGGAAATCGGATGATAATGAAGAAAAACCATGCAAAGGTGCGGTTAATGGACTTTTGGGCAAGTGTCTCATCTGGGTCGCCAATGGATTAGAGCAAAGGTTATTAAATATAGCAGACACGTCTTTCTTTCCATTTTACAACTCAAGTTGTATGGAAGTCTTTGGAAATTTGGGGAAAACTTATGACTTCCAGCGTGACTCGTGCCAGGGTTTTGACACCGCTCGGTCAGGTGGATACCCCTGTGCGTGTAACAGTATTTTAGATTAACATGTATGATTTGTACTGATTGTCACACAGTGGAAAATTCAGTACTGAGAAATATATGTAGAGAACATATGGTAAAATTAATTGTGACGTATGTCCATCTTTTGCTTGAAAACGACCTTAAAACCTACAACAACAACAACAACAACAACAACAACAACAGCAACAACACCTTTCAGGGGCCCAAATGCACAACGAACAGGCAAAATACTTTCGAGTAATAGCTTTCTAGTATATTTGGAAAAAAATACAAAGAAAGAAAGAAAGAAAGAAAGAAAGAAAGAAAGAAAGAAAAAGAAAGAAAGAAAGAAGAAAGAAAGAAAAACAAAGAAAGAAACATGCTCCACTCGCTTTAACGAAAATCATGCTCAATTTTCACGGAACGTCTCGGCAGTAAAAATGATAACACAAATAACACAAACACCAATAACAATACAGCAAGCTTGTTGCCTTTATCAACAGCAATGACAGCGTCGTCATCATTCTAATTGTCATAGCCTCTACATCACCAGTTACTTATGTGTCAGCAGCACTTTTCAACAATCAAAATTTCTAGACTCGTCAGAGAGTACGGCGAAGCGTAGCTGGCCTTGCGGTTTTACAAAACTTTCGAATATAAATACAACAAACTAAACGAATAGTAGTATTTATTTCCTTCACCTGACAAGTCGATTTAAAGCGGTTCATAGCAAAAGAAGTTGACACAATGCAACCCCAAATTGATAACTGCAATAATCACGCACGATGGACATTGATAACACCCAGCAATCTTGGCTAATAAAAACGCAAGCCCTTTCCCTACGTAATAATTCAGGAGAGCATTGAGTACTAATAAGCTGGATGCGATTGACGGTAGTTCTTCCTAGACGACTTATTCCTATCTTACTGCCGATTTGCTGTGAAGTAACTATGGGAGGTCAATTCCTGACATCATTTTCAAGAACAACACAAGCCCAGAACGACGAATTCACAAATCTGGCAATTTCTTTAATTACGAAACAATAATAGCTGAAAACGTCGCACCATAGCCTCAAGCTAAGAAATCAGCCAGTGTTCAAAATACGAAACTACCCCTTGACACCCGAGGAGCAAACAAATATAGCCGATATCAACTGCAAAAGAGACTGAAATTGCAAATAAAGAACAAGTTGAAGACATTTCACTTACATTTGTGATGTTGAAACATAAGATATAAAGACATTCGGAATACTAAGACACATTCAGTACTATGGCCCTGAATGGTTTTAATTTCGTCCCTTTATTTACAGGGACACTTCCTACACCAGACACAAATGTAAGTTGATAAACGTCAGTAAACGTCAAGTAATCATACTTACCTGGACCAGGGAGTACCTTGATCAGCGAGGAGGTTTCCCCAGGATGAGGCCCTTCCATTGCACTTCGGTTGGGCTGACACCTGCGATCACCCCAAATGTGGGTGACTCGGGGTCGTTATTTATTAGTGTGGGGTCTGCGTTCGCGCTAACCCCTGATCATTCAATGACAAATAACCAACGATCTCGAGCTTACGACACAATTTCTATGCATTGCTACAGTGAGCAGGTGTCAATCGATAGCAGTCATTCATTTCTCGCTGCACATTCGTGGGAGTGAGGGTCCAATGGCTTTTAGGAATCGCTGCCGTCTCATGTCTGTCTGCGTGCATTCGAGTCTCGGAATCGGCCAAAGTGGTAGTGCAGTGCGCAATTAGGCCTTAGTGATGATCCCTGTGTTTTCTTTTACATGCTGCTCTGTTTACAGTTCAGCCAGTAAAAAAGAATGCCGGTGATCCCTTGACAAGAACGTAACCGCGAAGTCATCTCTGGAGGTATTGTAATCAATTTGGAGTATGTATATTTGACAGCATCCTGTTCTTAAGCAATTCTTAGATTTATTTGTGTGAATATTTGGTCTTGGGTGCCATGGAAATATTACTAGCCCGAAATAGTTAGCCAATTAGTAAGAGCAAACGTCACAGAGCCGAGGGTTAGTGAATTTGAACCATGCTGGGTTCGTTAGTAGTGAATTTAGGTACAAGCCGAATGACTGTCCCTGGTGTACCATAGTCCATATCAAAATTCCGCGGTGTATGAAAGTGTTGTGATTGAAATGGCAGTATTTATGGTTGGAAGTCAGTAAATTATAGAATGGAATCAATAAGTTGGAACTTGGTAGGTACCGTTTATGTGTCCATAGTGGAAAATGGGCGTGTGTATATGAGCGTGATACGCCGGAAATTCTGTGGATTGACTGGCCTAGGGTCAGGCAGTTAAATATTTCCCAGTTAGTAAGGGAATACTAGTGTAATTTCTATGGCATGACGGGCTGGCGGTTCGGAAATCGGATGATAATGAAGAAAAACCATGCAAAGGTGCGGTTAATGGACTTTTGGGCAAGTGTCTCATCTGGGTCGCCAATGGATTAGAGCAAAGGTTATTAAATATAGCAGACACGTCTTTCTTTCCATTTTACAACTCAAGTTGTATGGAAGTCTTTGGAAATTTGGGGAAAACTTATGACTTCCAGCGTGACTCGTGCCAGGGTTTTGACACCGCTCGGTCAGGTGGATACCCCTGTGCGTGTAACAGTATTTTAGATTAACATGTATGATTTGTACTGATTGTCACACAGTGGAAAATTCAGTACTGAGAAATATATGTAGAGAACATATGGTAAAATTAATTGTGACGTATGTCCATCTTTTGCTTGAAAACGACCTTAAAACCTACAACAACAACAACAACAACAACAACAACAACAGCAACAACACCTTTCAGGGGCCCAAATGCACAACGAACAGGCAAAATACTTTCGAGTAATAGCTTTCTAGTATATTTGGAAAAAAATACAAAGAAAGAAAGAAAGAAAGAAAGAAAGAAAGAAAGAAAGAAAAAGAAAGAAAGAAAGAAGAAAGAAAGAAAAACAAAGAAAGAAACATGCTCCACTCGCTTTAACGAAAATCATGCTCAATTTTCACGGAACGTCTCGGCAGTAAAAATGATAACACAAATAACACAAACACCAATAACAATACAGCAAGCTTGTTGCCTTTATCAACAGCAATGACAGCGTCGTCATCATTCTAATTGTCATAGCCTCTACATCACCAGTTACTTATGTGTCAGCAGCACTTTTCAACAATCAAAATTTCTAGACTCGTCAGAGAGTACGGCGAAGCGTAGCTGGCCTTGCGGTTTTACAAAACTTTCGAATATAAATACAACAAACTAAACGAATAGTAGTATTTATTTCCTTCACCTGACAAGTCGATTTAAAGCGGTTCATAGCAAAAGAAGTTGACACAATGCAACCCCAAATTGATAACTGCAATAATCACGCACGATGGACATTGATAACACCCAGCAATCTTGGCTAATAAAAACGCAAGCCCTTTCCCTACGTAATAATTCAGGAGAGCATTGAGTACTAATAAGCTGGATGCGATTGACGGTAGTTCTTCCTAGACGACTTATTCCTATCTTACTGCCGATTTGCTGTGAAGTAACTATGGGAGGTCAATTCCTGACATCATTTTCAAGAACAACACAAGCCCAGAACGACGAATTCACAAATCTGGCAATTTCTTTAATTACGAAACAATAATAGCTGAAAACGTCGCACCATAGCCTCAAGCTAAGAAATCAGCCAGTGTTCAAAATACGAAACTACCCCTTGACACCCGAGGAGCAAACAAATATAGCCGATATCAACTGCAAAAGAGACTGAAATTGCAAATAAAGAACAAGTTGAAGACATTTCACTTACATTTGTGATGTTGAAACATAAGATATAAAGACATTCGGAATACTAAGACACATTCAGTACTATGGCCCTGAATGGTTTTAATTTCGTCCCTTTATTTACAGGGACACTTCCTACACCAGACACAAATGTAAGTTGATAAACGTCAGTAAACGTCAAGTAATCATACTTACCTGGACCAGGGAGTACCTTGATCAGCGAGGAGGTTTCCCCAGGATGAGGCCCTTCCATTGCACTTCGGTTGGGCTGACACCTGCAATCACCCCAAATGTGGGTGACTCGGGGTCGTTATTTATTAGTGTGGGGTCTGCGTTCGCGCTAACCCCTGATCATTCAATGACAAATAACCAACGATCTCGAGCTTACGACACAATTTCTATGCATTGCTACAGTGAGCAGGTGTCAATCGATAGCAGTCATTCATTTCTCGCTGCACATTCGTGGGAGTGAGGGTCCAATGGCTTTTAGGAATCGCTGCCGTCTCATGTCTGTCTGCGTGCATTCGAGTCTCGGAATCGGCCAAAGTGGTAGTGCAGTGCGCAATTAGGCCTTAGTGATGATCCCTGTGTTTTCTTTTACATGCTGCTCTGTTTACAGTTCAGCCAGTAAAAAAGAATGCCGGTGATCCCTTGACAAGAACGTAACCGCGAAGTCATCTCTGGAGGTATTGTAATCAATTTGGAGTATGTATATTTGACAGCATCCTGTTCTTAAGCAATTCTTAGATTTATTTGTGTGAATATTTGGTCTTGGGTGCCATGGAAATATTACTAGCCCGAAATAGTTAGCCAATTAGTAAGAGCAAACGTCACAGAGCCGAGGGTTAGTGAATTTGAACCATGCTGGGTTCGTTAGTAGTGAATTTAGGTACAAGCCGAATGACTGTCCCTGGTGTACCATAGTCCATATCAAAATTCCGCGGTGTATGAAAGTGTTGTGATTGAAATGGCAGTATTTATGGTTGGAAGTCAGTAAATTATAGAATGGAATCAATAAGTTGGAACTTGGTAGGTACCGTTTATGTGTCCATAGTGGAAAATGGGCGTGTGTATATGAGCGTGATACGCCGGAAATTCTGTGGATTGACTGGCCTAGGGTCAGGCAGTTAAATATTTCCCAGTTAGTAAGGGAATACTAGTGTAATTTCTATGGCATGACGGGCTGGCGGTTCGGAAATCGGATGATAATGAAGAAAAACCATGCAAAGGTGCGGTTAATGGACTTTTGGGCAAGTGTCTCATCTGGGTCGCCAATGGATTAGAGCAAAGGTTATTAAATATAGCAGACACGTCTTTCTTTCCATTTTACAACTCAAGTTGTATGGAAGTCTTTGGAAATTTGGGGAAAACTTATGACTTCCAGCGTGACTCGTGCCAGGGTTTTGACACCGCTCGGTCAGGTGGATACCCCTGTGCGTGTAACAGTATTTTAGATTAACATGTATGATTTGTACTGATTGTCACACAGTGGAAAATTCAGTACTGAGAAATATATGTAGAGAACATATGGTAAAATTAATTGTGACGTATGTCCATCTTTTGCTTGAAAACGACCTTAAAACCTACAACAACAACAACAACAACAACAACAGCAACAACACCTTTCAGGGGCCCAAATGCACAACGAACAGGCAAAATACTTTCGAGTAATAGCTTTCTAGTATATTTGGAAAAAAATACAAAGAAAGAAAGAAAGAAAGAAAGAAAGAAAGAAAGAAAGAAAAAGAAAGAAAGAAAGAAGAAAGAAAGAAAAACAAAGAAAGAAACATGCTCCACTCGCTTTAACGAAAATCATGCTCAATTTTCACGGAACGTCTCGGCAGTAAAAATGATAACACAAATAACACAAACACCAATAACAATACAGCAAGCTTGTTGCCTTTATCAACAGCAATGACAGCGTCGTCATCATTCTAATTGTCATAGCCTCTACATCACCAGTTACTTATGTGTCAGCAGCACTTTTCAACAATCAAAATTTCTAGACTCGTCAGAGAGTACGGCGAAGCGTAGCTGGCCTTGCGGTTTTACAAAACTTTCGAATATAAATACAACAAACTAAACGAATAGTAGTATTTATTTCCTTCACCTGACAAGTCGATTTAAAGCGGTTCATAGCAAAAGAAGTTGACACAATGCAACCCCAAATTGATAACTGCAATAATCACGCACGATGGACATTGATAACACCCAGCAATCTTGGCTAATAAAAACGCAAGCCCTTTCCCTACGTAATAATTCAGGAGAGCATTGAGTACTAATAAGCTGGATGCGATTGACGGTAGTTCTTCCTAGACGACTTATTCCTATCTTACTGCCGATTTGCTGTGAAGTAACTATGGGAGGTCAATTCCTGACATCATTTTCAAGAACAACACAAGCCCAGAACGACGAATTCACAAATCTGGCAATTTCTTTAATTACGAAACAATAATAGCTGAAAACGTCGCACCATAGCCTCAAGCTAAGAAATCAGCCAGTGTTCAAAATACGAAACTACCCCTTGACACCCGAGGAGCAAACAAATATAGCCGATATCAACTGCAAAAGAGACTGAAATTGCAAATAAAGAACAAGTTGAAGACATTTCACTTACATTTGTGATGTTGAAACATAAGATATAAAGACATTCGGAATACTAAGACACATTCAGTACTATGGCCCTGAATGGTTTTAATTTCGTCCCTTTATTTACAGGGACACTTCCTACACCAGACACAAATGTAAGTTGATAAACGTCAGTAAACGTCAAGTAATCATACTTACCTGGACCAGGGAGTACCTTGATCAGCGAGGAGGTTTCCCCAGGATGAGGCCCTTCCATTGCACTTCGGTTGGGCTGACACCTGCGATCACCCCAAATGTGGGTGACTCGGGGTCGTTATTTATTAGTGTGGGGTCTGCGTTCGCGCTAACCCCTGATCATTCAATGACAAATAACCAACGATCTCGAGCTTACGACACAATTTCTATGCATTGCTACAGTGAGCAGGTGTCAATCGATAGCAGTCATTCATTTCTCGCTGCACATTCGTGGGAGTGAGGGTCCAATGGCTTTTAGGAATCGCTGCCGTCTCATGTCTGTCTGCGTGCATTCGAGTCTCGGAATCGGCCAAAGTGGTAGTGCAGTGCGCAATTAGGCCTTAGTGATGATCCCTGTGTTTTCTTTTACATGCTGCTCTGTTTACAGTTCAGCCAGTAAAAAAGAATGCCGGTGATCCCTTGACAAGAACGTAACCGCGAAGTCATCTCTGGAGGTATTGTAATCAATTTGGAGTATGTATATTTGACAGCATCCTGTTCTTAAGCAATTCTTAGATTTATTTGTGTGAATATTTGGTCTTGGGTGCCATGGAAATATTACTAGCCCGAAATAGTTAGCCAATTAGTAAGAGCAAACGTCACAGAGCCGAGGGTTAGTGAATTTGAACCATGCTGGGTTCGTTAGTAGTGAATTTAGGTACAAGCCGAATGACTGTCCCTGGTGTACCATAGTCCATATCAAAATTCCGCGGTGTATGAAAGTGTTGTGATTGAAATGGCAGTATTTATGGTTGGAAGTCAGTAAATTATAGAATGGAATCAATAAGTTGGAACTTGGTAGGTACCGTTTATGTGTCCATAGTGGAAAATGGGCGTGTGTATATGAGCGTGATACGCCGGAAATTCTGTGGATTGACTGGCCTAGGGTCAGGCAGTTAAATATTTCCCAGTTAGTAAGGGAATACTAGTGTAATTTCTATGGCATGACGGGCTGGCGGTTCGGAAATCGGATGATAATGAAGAAAAACCATGCAAAGGTGCGGTTAATGGACTTTTGGGCAAGTGTCTCATCTGGGTCGCCAATGGATTAGAGCAAAGGTTATTAAATATAGCAGACACGTCTTTCTTTCCATTTTACAACTCAAGTTGTATGGAAGTCTTTGGAAATTTGGGGAAAACTTATGACTTCCAGCGTGACTCGTGCCAGGGTTTTGACACCGCTCGGTCAGGTGGATACCCCTGTGCGTGTAACAGTATTTTAGATTAACATGTATGATTTGTACTGATTGTCACACAGTGGAAAATTCAGTACTGAGAAATATATGTAGAGAACATATGGTAAAATTAATTGTGACGTATGTCCATCTTTTGCTTGAAAACGACCTTAAAACCTACAACAACAACAACAACAACAACAACAACAACAGCAACAACACCTTTCAGGGGCCCAAATGCACAACGAACAGGCAAAATACTTTCGAGTAATAGCTTTCTAGTATATTTGGAAAAAAATACAAAGAAAGAAAGAAAGAAAGAAAGAAAGAAAGAAAGAAAAAGAAAGAAAGAAAGAAGAAAGAAAGAAAAACAAAGAAAGAAACATGCTCCACTCGCTTTAACGAAAATCATGCTCAATTTTCACGGAACGTCTCGGCAGTAAAAATGATAACACAAATAACACAAACACCAATAACAATACAGCAAGCTTGTTGCCTTTATCAACAGCAATGACAGCGTCGTCATCATTCTAATTGTCATAGCCTCTACATCACCAGTTACTTATGTGTCAGCAGCACTTTTCAACAATCAAAATTTCTAGACTCGTCAGAGAGTACGGCGAAGCGTAGCTGGCCTTGCGGTTTTACAAAACTTTCGAATATAAATACAACAAACTAAACGAATAGTAGTATTTATTTCCTTCACCTGACAAGTCGATTTAAAGCGGTTCATAGCAAAAGAAGTTGACACAATGCAACCCCAAATTGATAACTGCAATAATCACGCACGATGGACATTGATAACACCCAGCAATCTTGGCTAATAAAAACGCAAGCCCTTTCCCTACGTAATAATTCAGGAGAGCATTGAGTACTAATAAGCTGGATGCGATTGACGGTAGTTCTTCCTAGACGACTTATTCCTATCTTACTGCCGATTTGCTGTGAAGTAACTATGGGAGGTCAATTCCTGACATCATTTTCAAGAACAACACAAGCCCAGAACGACGAATTCACAAATCTGGCAATTTCTTTAATTACGAAACAATAATAGCTGAAAACGTCGCACCATAGCCTCAAGCTAAGAAATCAGCCAGTGTTCAAAATACGAAACTACCCCTTGACACCCGAGGAGCAAACAAATATAGCCGATATCAACTGCAAAAGAGACTGAAATTGCAAATAAAGAACAAGTTGAAGACATTTCACTTACATTTGTGATGTTGAAACATAAGATATAAAGACATTCGGAATACTAAGACACATTCAGTACTATGGCCCTGAATGGTTTTAATTTCGTCCCTTTATTTACAGGGACACTTCCTACACCAGACACAAATGTAAGTTGATAAACGTCAGTAAACGTCAAGTAATCATACTTACCTGGACCAGGGAGTACCTTGATCAGCGAGGAGGTTTCCCCAGGATGAGGCCCTTCCATTGCACTTCGGTTGGGCTGACACCTGCGATCACCCCAAATGTGGGTGACTCGGGGTCGTTATTTATTAGTGTGGGGTCTGCGTTCGCGCTAACCCCTGATCATTCAATGACAAATAACCAACGATCTCGAGCTTACGACACAATTTCTATGCATTGCTACAGTGAGCAGGTGTCAATCGATAGCAGTCATTCATTTCTCGCTGCACATTCGTGGGAGTGAGGGTCCAATGGCTTTTAGGAATCGCTGCCGTCTCATGTCTGTCTGCGTGCATTCGAGTCTCGGAATCGGCCAAAGTGGTAGTGCAGTGCGCAATTAGGCCTTAGTGATGATCCCTGTGTTTTCTTTTACATGCTGCTCTGTTTACAGTTCAGCCAGTAAAAAAGAATGCCGGTGATCCCTTGACAAGAACGTAACCGCGAAGTCATCTCTGGAGGTATTGTAATCAATTTGGAGTATGTATATTTGACAGCATCCTGTTCTTAAGCAATTCTTAGATTTATTTGTGTGAATATTTGGTCTTGGGTGCCATGGAAATATTACTAGCCCGAAATAGTTAGCCAATTAGTAAGAGCAAACGTCACAGAGCCGAGGGTTAGTGAATTTGAACCATGCTGGGTTCGTTAGTAGTGAATTTAGGTACAAGCCGAATGACTGTCCCTGGTGTACCATAGTCCATATCAAAATTCCGCGGTGTATGAAAGTGTTGTGATTGAAATGGCAGTATTTATGGTTGGAAGTCAGTAAATTATAGAATGGAATCAATAAGTTGGAACTTGGTAGGTACCGTTTATGTGTCCATAGTGGAAAATGGGCGTGTGTATATGAGCGTGATACGCCGGAAATTCTGTGGATTGACTGGCCTAGGGTCAGGCAGTTAAATATTTCCCAGTTAGTAAGGGAATACTAGTGTAATTTCTATGGCATGACGGGCTGGCGGTTCGGAAATCGGATGATAATGAAGAAAAACCATGCAAAGGTGCGGTTAATGGACTTTTGGGCAAGTGTCTCATCTGGGTCGCCAATGGATTAGAGCAAAGGTTATTAAATATAGCAGACACGTCTTTCTTTCCATTTTACAACTCAAGTTGTATGGAAGTCTTTGGAAATTTGGGGAAAACTTATGACTTCCAGCGTGACTCGTGCCAGGGTTTTGACACCGCTCGGTCAGGTGGATACCCCTGTGCGTGTAACAGTATTTTAGATTAACATGTATGATTTGTACTGATTGTCACACAGTGGAAAATTCAGTACTGAGAAATATATGTAGAGAACATATGGTAAAATTAATTGTGACGTATGTCCATCTTTTGCTTGAAAACGACCTTAAAACCTACAACAACAACAACAACAACAACAACAACAACAGCAACAACACCTTTCAGGGGCCCAAATGCACAACGAACAGGCAAAATACTTTCGAGTAATAGCTTTCTAGTATATTTGGAAAAAAATACAAAGAAAGAAAGAAAGAAAGAAAGAAAGAAAGAAAGAAAAAGAAAGAAAGAAAGAAGAAAGAAAGAAAAACAAAGAAAGAAACATGCTCCACTCGCTTTAACGAAAATCATGCTCAATTTTCACGGAACGTCTCGGCAGTAAAAATGATAACACAAATAACACAAACACCAATAACAATACAGCAAGCTTGTTGCCTTTATCAACAGCAATGACAGCGTCGTCATCATTCTAATTGTCATAGCCTCTACATCACCAGTTACTTATGTGTCAGCAGCACTTTTCAACAATCAAAATTTCTAGACTCGTCAGAGAGTACGGCGAAGCGTAGCTGGCCTTGCGGTTTTACAAAACTTTCGAATATAAATACAACAAACTAAACGAATAGTAGTATTTATTTCCTTCACCTGACAAGTCGATTTAAAGCGGTTCATAGCAAAAGAAGTTGACACAATGCAACCCCAAATTGATAACTGCAATAATCACGCACGATGGACATTGATAACACCCAGCAATCTTGGCTAATAAAAACGCAAGCCCTTTCCCTACGTAATAATTCAGGAGAGCATTGAGTACTAATAAGCTGGATGCGATTGACGGTAGTTCTTCCTAGACGACTTATTCCTATCTTACTGCCGATTTGCTGTGAAGTAACTATGGGAGGTCAATTCCTGACATCATTTTCAAGAACAACACAAGCCCAGAACGACGAATTCACAAATCTGGCAATTTCTTTAATTACGAAACAATAATAGCTGAAAACGTCGCACCATAGCCTCAAGCTAAGAAATCAGCCAGTGTTCAAAATACGAAACTACCCCTTGACACCCGAGGAGCAAACAAATATAGCCGATATCAACTGCAAAAGAGACTGAAATTGCAAATAAAGAACAAGTTGAAGACATTTCACTTACATTTGTGATGTTGAAACATAAGATATAAAGACATTCGGAATACTAAGACACATTCAGTACTATGGCCCTGAATGGTTTTAATTTCGTCCCTTTATTTACAGGGACACTTCCTACACCAGACACAAATGTAAGTTGATAAACGTCAGTAAACGTCAAGTAATCATACTTACCTGGACCAGGGAGTACCTTGATCAGCGAGGAGGTTTCCCCAGGATGAGGCCCTTCCATTGCACTTCGGTTGGGCTGACACCTGCGATCACCCCAAATGTGGGTGACTCGGGGTCGTTATTTATTAGTGTGGGGTCTGCGTTCGCGCTAACCCCTGATCATTCAATGACAAATAACCAACGATCTCGAGCTTACGACACAATTTCTATGCATTGCTACAGTGAGCAGGTGTCAATCGATAGCAGTCATTCATTTCTCGCTGCACATTCGTGGGAGTGAGGGTCCAATGGCTTTTAGGAATCGCTGCCGTCTCATGTCTGTCTGCGTGCATTCGAGTCTCGGAATCGGCCAAAGTGGTAGTGCAGTGCGCAATTAGGCCTTAGTGATGATCCCTGTGTTTTCTTTTACATGCTGCTCTGTTTACAGTTCAGCCAGTAAAAAAGAATGCCGGTGATCCCTTGACAAGAACGTAACCGCGAAGTCATCTCTGTAATCAATTTGGAGTATGTATATTTGACAGCATCCTGTTCTTAAGCAATTCTTAGATTTATTTGTGTGAATATTTGGTCTTGGGTGCCATGGAAATATTACTAGCCCGAAATAGTTAGCCAATTAGTAAGAGCAAACGTCACAGAGCCGAGGGTTAGTGAATTTGAACCATGCTGGGTTCGTTAGTAGTGAATTTAGGTACAAGCCGAATGACTGTCCCTGGTGTACCATAGTCCATATCAAAATTCCGCGGTGTATGAAAGTGTTGTGATTGAAATGGCAGTATTTATGGTTGGAAGTCAGTAAATTATAGAATGGAATCAATAAGTTGGAACTTGGTAGGTACCGTTTATGTGTCCATAGTGGAAAATGGGCGTGTGTATATGAGCGTGATACGCCGGAAATTCTGTGGATTGACTGGCCTAGGGTCAGGCAGTTAAATATTTCCCAGTTAGTAAGGGAATACTAGTGTAATTTCTATGGCATGACGGGCTGGCGGTTCGGAAATCGGATGATAATGAAGAAAAACCATGCAAAGGTGCGGTTAATGGACTTTTGGGCAAGTGTCTCATCTGGGTCGCCAATGGATTAGAGCAAAGGTTATTAAATATAGCAGACACGTCTTTCTTTCCATTTTACAACTCAAGTTGTATGGAAGTCTTTGGAAATTTGGGGAAAACTTATGACTTCCAGCGTGACTCGTGCCAGGGTTTTGACACCGCTCGGTCAGGTGGATACCCCTGTGCGTGTAACAGTATTTTAGATTAACATGTATGATTTGTACTGATTGTCACACAGTGGAAAATTCAGTACTGAGAAATATATGTAGAGAACATATGGTAAAATTAATTGTGACGTATGTCCATCTTTTGCTTGAAAACGACCTTAAAACCTACAACAACAACAACAACAACAACAACAACAACAGCAACAACACCTTTCAGGGGCCCAAATGCACAACGAACAGGCAAAATACTTTCGAGTAATAGCTTTCTAGTATATTTGGAAAAAAATACAAAGAAAGAAAGAAAGAAAGAAAGAAAGAAAGAAAGAAAAAGAAAGAAAGAAAGAAGAAAGAAAGAAAAACAAAGAAAGAAGCATGCTCCACTCGCTTTAACGAAAATCATGCTCAATTTTCACGGAACGTCTCGGCAGTAAAAATGATAACACAAATAACACAAACACCAATAACAATACAGCAAGCTTGTTGCCTTTATCAACAGCAATGACAGCGTCGTCATCATTCTAATTGTCATAGCCTCTACATCACCAGTTACTTATGTGTCAGCAGCACTTTTCAACAATCAAAATTTCTAGACTCGTCAGAGAGTACGGCGAAGCGTAGCTGGCCTTGCGGTTTTACAAAACTTTCGAATATAAATACAACAAACTAAACGAATAGTAGTATTTATTTCCTTCACCTGACAAGTCGATTTAAAGCGGTTCATAGCAAAAGAAGTTGACACAATGCAACCCCAAATTGATAACTGCAATAATCACGCACGATGGACATTGATAACACCCAGCAATCTTGGCTAATAAAAACGCAAGCCCTTTCCCTACGTAATAATTCAGGAGAGCATTGAGTACTAATAAGCTGGATGCGATTGACGGTAGTTCTTCCTAGACGACTTATTCCTATCTTACTGCCGATTTGCTGTGAAGTAACTATGGGAGGTCAATTCCTGACATCATTTTCAAGAACAACACAAGCCCAGAACGACGAATTCACAAATCTGGCAATTTCTTTAATTACGAAACAATAATAGCTGAAAACGTCGCACCATAGCCTCAAGCTAAGAAATCAGCCAGTGTTCAAAATACGAAACTACCCCTTGACACCCGAGGAGCAAACAAATATAGCCGATATCAACTGCAAAAGAGACTGAAATTGCAAATAAAGAACAAGTTGAAGACATTTCACTTACATTTGTGATGTTGAAACATAAGATATAAAGACATTCGGAATACTAAGACACATTCAGTACTATGGCCCTGAATGGTTTTAATTTCGTCCCTTTATTTACAGGGACACTTCCTACACCAGACACAAATGTAAGTTGATAAACGTCAGTAAACGTCAAGTAATCATACTTACCTGGACCAGGGAGTACCTTGATCAGCGAGGAGGTTTCCCCAGGATGAGGCCCTTCCATTGCACTTCGGTTGGGCTGACACCTGCGATCACCCCAAATGTGGGTGACTCGGGGTCGTTATTTATTAGTGTGGGGTCTGCGTTCGCGCTAACCCCTGATCATTCAATGACAAATAACCAACGATCTCGAGCTTACGACACAATTTCTATGCATTGCTACAGTGAGCAGGTGTCAATCGATAGCAGTCATTCATTTCTCGCTGCACATTCGTGGGAGTGAGGGTCCAATGGCTTTTAGGAATCGCTGCCGTCTCATGTCTGTCTGCGTGCATTCGAGTCTCGGAATCGGCCAAAGTGGTAGTGCAGTGCGCAATTAGGCCTTAGTGATGATCCCTGTGTTTTCTTTTACATGCTGCTCTGTTTACAGTTCAGCCAGTAAAAAAGAATGCCGGTGATCCCTTGACAAGAACGTAACCGCGAAGTCATCTCTGGAGGTATTGTAATCAATTTGGAGTATGTATATTTGACAGCATCCTGTTCTTAAGCAATTCTTAGATTTATTTGTGTGAATATTTGGTCTTGGGTGCCATGGAAATATTACTAGCCCGAAATAGTTAGCCAATTAGTAAGAGCAAACGTCACAGAGCCGAGGGTTAGTGAATTTGAACCATGCTGGGTTCGTTAGTAGTGAATTTAGGTACAAGCCGAATGACTGTCCCTGGTGTACCATAGTCCATATCAAAATTCCGCGGTGTATGAAAGTGTTGTGATTGAAATGGCAGTATTTATGGTTGGAAGTCAGTAAATTATAGAATGGAATCAATAAGTTGGAACTTGGTAGGTACCGTTTATGTGTCCATAGTGGAAAATGGGCGTGTGTATATGAGCGTGATACGCCGGAAATTCTGTGGATTGACTGGCCTAGGGTCAGGCAGTTAAATATTTCCCAGTTAGTAAGGGAATACTAGTGTAATTTCTATGGCATGACGGGCTGGCGGTTCGGAAATCGGATGATAATGAAGAAAAACCATGCAAAGGTGCGGTTAATGGACTTTTGGGCAAGTGTCTCATCTGGGTCGCCAATGGATTAGAGCAAAGGTTATTAAATATAGCAGACACGTCTTTCTTTCCATTTTACAACTCAAGTTGTATGGAAGTCTTTGGAAATTTGGGGAAAACTTATGACTTCCAGCGTGACTCGTGCCAGGGTTTTGACACCGCTCGGTCAGGTGGATACCCCTGTGCGTGTAACAGTATTTTAGATTAACATGTATGATTTGTACTGATTGTCACACAGTGGAAAATTCAGTACTGAGAAATATATGTAGAGAACATATGGTAAAATTAATTGTGACGTATGTCCATCTTTTGCTTGAAAACGACCTTAAAACCTACAACAACAACAACAACAACAACAACAACAACAGCAACAACACCTTTCAGGGGCCCAAATGCACAACGAACAGGCAAAATACTTTCGAGTAATAGCTTTCTAGTATATTTGGAAAAAAATACAAAGAAAGAAAGAAAGAAAGAAAGAAAGAAAGAAAGAAAAAGAAAGAAAGAAAGAAGAAAGAAAGAAAAACAAAGAAAGAAGCATGCTCCACTCGCTTTAACGAAAATCATGCTCAATTTTCACGGAACGTCTCGGCAGTAAAAATGATAACACAAATAACACAAACACCAATAACAATACAGCAAGCTTGTTGCCTTTATCAACAGCAATGACAGCGTCGTCATCATTCTAATTGTCATAGCCTCTACATCACCAGTTACTTATGTGTCAGCAGCACTTTTCAACAATCAAAATTTCTAGACTCGTCAGAGAGTACGGCGAAGCGTAGCTGGCCTTGCGGTTTTACAAAACTTTCGAATATAAATACAACAAACTAAACGAATAGTAGTATTTATTTCCTTCACCTGACAAGTCGATTTAAAGCGGTTCATAGCAAAAGAAGTTGACACAATGCAACCCCAAATTGATAACTGCAATAATCACGCACGATGGACATTGATAACACCCAGCAATCTTGGCTAATAAAAACGCAAGCCCTTTCCCTACGTAATAATTCAGGAGAGCATTGAGTACTAATAAGCTGGATGCGATTGACGGTAGTTCTTCCTAGACGACTTATTCCTATCTTACTGCCGATTTGCTGTGAAGTAACTATGGGAGGTCAATTCCTGACATCATTTTCAAGAACAACACAAGCCCAGAACGACGAATTCACAAATCTGGCAATTTCTTTAATTACGAAACAATAATAGCTGAAAACGTCGCACCATAGCCTCAAGCTAAGAAATCAGCCAGTGTTCAAAATACGAAACTACCCCTTGACACCCGAGGAGCAAACAAATATAGCCGATATCAACTGCAAAAGAGACTGAAATTGCAAATAAAGAACAAGTTGAAGACATTTCACTTACATTTGTGATGTTGAAACATAAGATATAAAGACATTCGGAATACTAAGACACATTCAGTACTATGGCCCTGAATGGTTTTAATTTCGTCCCTTTATTTACAGGGACACTTCCTACACCAGACACAAATGTAAGTTGATAAACGTCAGTAAACGTCAAGTAATCATACTTACCTGGACCAGGGAGTACCTTGATCAGCGAGGAGGTTTCCCCAGGATGAGGCCCTTCCATTGCACTTCGGTTGGGCTGACACCTGCGATCACCCCAAATGTGGGTGACTCGGGGTCGTTATTTATTAGTGTGGGGTCTGCGTTCGCGCTAACCCCTGATCATTCAATGACAAATAACCAACGATCTCGAGCTTACGACACAATTTCTATGCATTGCTACAGTGAGCAGGTGTCAATCGATAGCAGTCATTCATTTCTCGCTGCACATTCGTGGGAGTGAGGGTCCAATGGCTTTTAGGAATCGCTGCCGTCTCATGTCTGTCTGCGTGCATTCGAGTCTCGGAATCGGCCAAAGTGGTAGTGCAGTGCGCAATTAGGCCTTAGTGATGATCCCTGTGTTTTCTTTTACATGCTGCTCTGTTTACAGTTCAGCCAGTAAAAAAGAATGCCGGTGATCCCTTGACAAGAACGTAACCGCGAAGTCATCTCTGGAGGTATTGTAATCAATTTGGAGTATGTATATTTGACAGCATCCTGTTCTTAAGCAATTCTTAGATTTATTTGTGTGAATATTTGGTCTTGGGTGCCATGGAAATATTACTAGCCCGAAATAGTTAGCCAATTAGTAAGAGCAAACGTCACAGAGCCGAGGGTTAGTGAATTTGAACCATGCTGGGTTCGTTAGTAGTGAATTTAGGTACAAGCCGAATGACTGTCCCTGGTGTACCATAGTCCATATCAAAATTCCGCGGTGTATGAAAGTGTTGTGATTGAAATGGCAGTATTTATGGTTGGAAGTCAGTAAATTATAGAATGGAATCAATAAGTTGGAACTTGGTAGGTACCGTTTATGTGTCCATAGTGGAAAATGGGCGTGTGTATATGAGCGTGATACGCCGGAAATTCTGTGGATTGACTGGCCTAGGGTCAGGCAGTTAAATATTTCCCAGTTAGTAAGGGAATACTAGTGTAATTTCTATGGCATGACGGGCTGGCGGTTCGGAAATCGGATGATAATGAAGAAAAACCATGCAAAGGTGCGGTTAATGGACTTTTGGGCAAGTGTCTCATCTGGGTCGCCAATGGATTAGAGCAAAGGTTATTAAATATAGCAGACACGTCTTTCTTTCCATTTTACAACTCAAGTTGTATGGAAGTCTTTGGAAATTTGGGGAAAACTTATGACTTCCAGCGTGACTCGTGCCAGGGTTTTGACACCGCTCGGTCAGGTGGATACCCCTGTGCGTGTAACAGTATTTTAGATTAACATGTATGATTTGTACTGATTGTCACACAGTGGAAAATTCAGTACTGAGAAATATATGTAGAGAACATATGGTAAAATTAATTGTGACGTATGTCCATCTTTTGCTTGAAAACGACCTTAAAACCTACAACAACAACAACAACAACAACAACAGCAACAACACCTTTCAGGGGCCCAAATGCACAACGAACAGGCAAAATACTTTCGAGTAATAGCTTTCTAGTATATTTGGAAAAAAATACAAAGAAAGAAAGAAAGAAAGAAAGAAAGAAAGAAAGAAAAAGAAAGAAAGAAAGAAGAAAGAAAGAAAAACAAAGAAAGAAACATGCTCCACTCGCTTTAACGAAAATCATGCTCAATTTTCACGGAACGTCTCGGCAGTAAAAATGATAACACAAATAACACAAACACCAATAACAATACAGCAAGCTTGTTGCCTTTATCAACAGCAATGACAGCGTCGTCATCATTCTAATTGTCATAGCCTCTACATCACCAGTTACTTATGTGTCAGCAGCACTTTTCAACAATCAAAATTTCTAGACTCGTCAGAGAGTACGGCGAAGCGTAGCTGGCCTTGCGGTTTTACAAAACTTTCGAATATAAATACAACAAACTAAACGAATAGTAGTATTTATTTCCTTCACCTGACAAGTCGATTTAAAGCGGTTCATAGCAAAAGAAGTTGACACAATGCAACCCCAAATTGATAACTGCAATAATCACGCACGATGGACATTGATAACACCCAGCAATCTTGGCTAATAAAAACGCAAGCCCTTTCCCTACGTAATAATTCAGGAGAGCATTGAGTACTAATAAGCTGGATGCGATTGACGGTAGTTCTTCCTAGACGACTTATTCCTATCTTACTGCCGATTTGCTGTGAAGTAACTATGGGAGGTCAATTCCTGACATCATTTTCAAGAACAACACAAGCCCAGAACGACGAATTCACAAATCTGGCAATTTCTTTAATTACGAAACAATAATAGCTGAAAACGTCGCACCATAGCCTCAAGCTAAGAAATCAGCCAGTGTTCAAAATACGAAACTACCCCTTGACACCCGAGGAGCAAACAAATATAGCCGATATCAACTGCAAAAGAGACTGAAATTGCAAATAAAGAACAAGTTGAAGACATTTCACTTACATTTGTGATGTTGAAACATAAGATATAAAGACATTCGGAATACTAAGACACATTCAGTACTATGGCCCTGAATGGTTTTAATTTCGTCCCTTTATTTACAGGGACACTTCCTACACCAGACACAAATGTAAGTTGATAAACGTCAGTAAACGTCAAGTAATCATACTTACCTGGACCAGGGAGTACCTTGATCAGCGAGGAGGTTTCCCCAGGATGAGGCCCTTCCATTGCACTTCGGTTGGGCTGACACCTGCGATCACCCCAAATGTGGGTGACTCGGGGTCGTTATTTATTAGTGTGGGGTCTGCGTTCGCGCTAACCCCTGATCATTCAATGACAAATAACCAACGATCTCGAGCTTACGACACAATTTCTATGCATTGCTACAGTGAGCAGGTGTCAATCGATAGCAGTCATTCATTTCTCGCTGCACATTCGTGGGAGTGAGGGTCCAATGGCTTTTAGGAATCGCTGCCGTCTCATGTCTGTCTGCGTGCATTCGAGTCTCGGAATCGGCCAAAGTGGTAGTGCAGTGCGCAATTAGGCCTTAGTGATGATCCCTGTGTTTTCTTTTACATGCTGCTCTGTTTACAGTTCAGCCAGTAAAAAAGAATGCCGGTGATCCCTTGACAAGAACGTAACCGCGAAGTCATCTCTGGAGGTATTGTAATCAATTTGGAGTATGTATATTTGACAGCATCCTGTTCTTAAGCAATTCTTAGATTTATTTGTGTGAATATTTGGTCTTGGGTGCCATGGAAATATTACTAGCCCGAAATAGTTAGCCAATTAGTAAGAGCAAACGTCACAGAGCCGAGGGTTAGTGAATTTGAACCATGCTGGGTTCGTTAGTAGTGAATTTAGGTACAAGCCGAATGACTGTCCCTGGTGTACCATAGTCCATATCAAAATTCCGCGGTGTATGAAAGTGTTGTGATTGAAATGGCAGTATTTATGGTTGGAAGTCAGTAAATTATAGAATGGAATCAATAAGTTGGAACTTGGTAGGTACCGTTTATGTGTCCATAGTGGAAAATGGGCGTGTGTATATGAGCGTGATACGCCGGAAATTCTGTGGATTGACTGGCCTAGGGTCAGGCAGTTAAATATTTCCCAGTTAGTAAGGGAATACTAGTGTAATTTCTATGGCATGACGGGCTGGCGGTTCGGAAATCGGATGATAATGAAGAAAAACCATGCAAAGGTGCGGTTAATGGACTTTTGGGCAAGTGTCTCATCTGGGTCGCCAATGGATTAGAGCAAAGGTTATTAAATATAGCAGACACGTCTTTCTTTCCATTTTACAACTCAAGTTGTATGGAAGTCTTTGGAAATTTGGGGAAAACTTATGACTTCCAGCGTGACTCGTGCCAGGGTTTTGACACCGCTCGGTCAGGTGGATACCCCTGTGCGTGTAACAGTATTTTAGATTAACATGTATGATTTGTACTGATTGTCACACAGTGGAAAATTCAGTACTGAGAAATATATGTAGAGAACATATGGTAAAATTAATTGTGACGTATGTCCATCTTTTGCTTGAAAACGACCTTAAAACCTACAACAACAACAACAACAACAACAACAACAACAGCAACAACACCTTTCAGGGGCCCAAATGCACAACGAACAGGCAAAATACTTTCGAGTAATAGCTTTCTAGTATATTTGGAAAAAAATACAAAGAAAGAAAGAAAGAAAGAAAGAAAGAAAGAAAGAAAAAGAAAGAAAGAAAGAAGAAAGAAAGAAAAACAAAGAAAGAAGCATGCTCCACTCGCTTTAACGAAAATCATGCTCAATTTTCACGGAACGTCTCGGCAGTAAAAATGATAACACAAATAACACAAACACCAATAACAATACAGCAAGCTTGTTGCCTTTATCAACAGCAATGACAGCGTCGTCATCATTCTAATTGTCATAGCCTCTACATCACCAGTTACTTATGTGTCAGCAGCACTTTTCAACAATCAAAATTTCTAGACTCGTCAGAGAGTACGGCGAAGCGTAGCTGGCCTTGCGGTTTTACAAAACTTTCGAATATAAATACAACAAACTAAACGAATAGTAGTATTTATTTCCTTCACCTGACAAGTCGATTTAAAGCGGTTCATAGCAAAAGAAGTTGACACAATGCAACCCCAAATTGATAACTGCAATAATCACGCACGATGGACATTGATAACACCCAGCAATCTTGGCTAATAAAAACGCAAGCCCTTTCCCTACGTAATAATTCAGGAGAGCATTGAGTACTAATAAGCTGGATGCGATTGACGGTAGTTCTTCCTAGACGACTTATTCCTATCTTACTGCCGATTTGCTGTGAAGTAACTATGGGAGGTCAATTCCTGACATCATTTTCAAGAACAACACAAGCCCAGAACGACGAATTCACAAATCTGGCAATTTCTTTAATTACGAAACAATAATAGCTGAAAACGTCGCACCATAGCCTCAAGCTAAGAAATCAGCCAGTGTTCAAAATACGAAACTACCCCTTGACACCCGAGGAGCAAACAAATATAGCCGATATCAACTGCAAAAGAGACTGAAATTGCAAATAAAGAACAAGTTGAAGACATTTCACTTACATTTGTGATGTTGAAACATAAGATATAAAGACATTCGGAATACTAAGACACATTCAGTACTATGGCCCTGAATGGTTTTAATTTCGTCCCTTTATTTACAGGGACACTTCCTACACCAGACACAAATGTAAGTTGATAAACGTCAGTAAACGTCAAGTAATCATACTTACCTGGACCAGGGAGTACCTTGATCAGCGAGGAGGTTTCCCCAGGATGAGGCCCTTCCATTGCACTTCGGTTGGGCTGACACCTGCGATCACCCCAAATGTGGGTGACTCGGGGTCGTTATTTATTAGTGTGGGGTCTGCGTTCGCGCTAACCCCTGATCATTCAATGACAAATAACCAACGATCTCGAGCTTACGACACAATTTCTATGCATTGCTACAGTGAGCAGGTGTCAATCGATAGCAGTCATTCATTTCTCGCTGCACATTCGTGGGAGTGAGGGTCCAATGGCTTTTAGGAATCGCTGCCGTCTCATGTCTGTCTGCGTGCATTCGAGTCTCGGAATCGGCCAAAGTGGTAGTGCAGTGCGCAATTAGGCCTTAGTGATGATCCCTGTGTTTTCTTTTACATGCTGCTCTGTTTACAGTTCAGCCAGTAAAAAAGAATGCCGGTGATCCCTTGACAAGAACGTAACCGCGAAGTCATCTCTGGAGGTATTGTAATCAATTTGGAGTATGTATATTTGACAGCATCCTGTTCTTAAGCAATTCTTAGATTTATTTGTGTGAATATTTGGTCTTGGGTGCCATGGAAATATTACTAGCCCGAAATAGTTAGCCAATTAGTAAGAGCAAACGTCACAGAGCCGAGGGTTAGTGAATTTGAACCATGCTGGGTTCGTTAGTAGTGAATTTAGGTACAAGCCGAATGACTGTCCCTGGTGTACCATAGTCCATATCAAAATTCCGCGGTGTATGAAAGTGTTGTGATTGAAATGGCAGTATTTATGGTTGGAAGTCAGTAAATTATAGAATGGAATCAATAAGTTGGAACTTGGTAGGTACCGTT
The DNA here is from genome assembly GCA_029339505.1 of Unio delphinus. Lineage (NCBI taxonomy): Eukaryota > Metazoa > Mollusca > Bivalvia > Unionida > Unionidae > Unio > Unio delphinus. The sequence continues at coordinate 16,966 of JAQISU010000439.1, read as the reverse complement.
TATGTGTCCATAGTGGAAAATGGGCGTGTGTATATGAGCGTGATACGCCGGAAATTCTGTGGATTGACTGGCCTAGGGTCAGGCAGTTAAATATTTCCCAGTTAGTAAGGGAATACTAGTGTAATTTCTATGGCATGACGGGCTGGCGGTTCGGAAATCGGATGATAATGAAGAAAAACCATGCAAAGGTGCGGTTAATGGACTTTTGGGCAAGTGTCTCATCTGGGTCGCCAATGGATTAGAGCAAAGGTTATTAAATATAGCAGACACGTCTTTCTTTCCATTTTACAACTCAAGTTGTATGGAAGTCTTTGGAAATTTGGGGAAAACTTATGACTTCCAGCGTGACTCGTGCCAGGGTTTTGACACCGCTCGGTCAGGTGGATACCCCTGTGCGTGTAACAGTATTTTAGATTAACATGTATGATTTGTACTGATTGTCACACAGTGGAAAATTCAGTACTGAGAAATATATGTAGAGAACATATGGTAAAATTAATTGTGACGTATGTCCATCTTTTGCTTGAAAACGACCTTAAAACCTACAACAACAACAACAACAACAACAACAACAACAGCAACAACACCTTTCAGGGGCCCAAATGCACAACGAACAGGCAAAATACTTTCGAGTAATAGCTTTCTAGTATATTTGGAAAAAAATACAAAGAAAGAAAGAAAGAAAGAAAGAAAGAAAGAAAGAAAAAGAAAGAAAGAAAGAAGAAAGAAAGAAAAACAAAGAAAGAAGCATGCTCCACTCGCTTTAACGAAAATCATGCTCAATTTTCACGGAACGTCTCGGCAGTAAAAATGATAACACAAATAACACAAACACCAATAACAATACAGCAAGCTTGTTGCCTTTATCAACAGCAATGACAGCGTCGTCATCATTCTAATTGTCATAGCCTCTACATCACCAGTTACTTATGTGTCAGCAGCACTTTTCAACAATCAAAATTTCTAGACTCGTCAGAGAGTACGGCGAAGCGTAGCTGGCCTTGCGGTTTTACAAAACTTTCGAATATAAATACAACAAACTAAACGAATAGTAGTATTTATTTCCTTCACCTGACAAGTCGATTTAAAGCGGTTCATAGCAAAAGAAGTTGACACAATGCAACCCCAAATTGATAACTGCAATAATCACGCACGATGGACATTGATAACACCCAGCAATCTTGGCTAATAAAAACGCAAGCCCTTTCCCTACGTAATAATTCAGGAGAGCATTGAGTACTAATAAGCTGGATGCGATTGACGGTAGTTCTTCCTAGACGACTTATTCCTATCTTACTGCCGATTTGCTGTGAAGTAACTATGGGAGGTCAATTCCTGACATCATTTTCAAGAACAACACAAGCCCAGAACGACGAATTCACAAATCTGGCAATTTCTTTAATTACGAAACAATAATAGCTGAAAACGTCGCACCATAGCCTCAAGCTAAGAAATCAGCCAGTGTTCAAAATACGAAACTACCCCTTGACACCCGAGGAGCAAACAAATATGATATCAACTGCAAAAGAGACTGAAATTGCAAATAAAGAACAAGTTGAAGACATTTCACTTACATTTGTGATGTTGAAACATAAGATATAAAGACATTCGGAATACTAAGACACATTCAGTACTATGGCCCTGAATGGTTTTAATTTCGTCCCTTTATTTACAGGGACACTTCCTACACCAGACACAAATGTAAGTTGATAAACGTCAGTAAACGTCAAGTAATCATACTTACCTGGACCAGGGAGTACCTTGATCAGCGAGGAGGTTTCCCCAGGATAGCTATAAATCTCACAAGAGTTAACAGAGAAAATGTTCAGACGTGTTGAAGTTGATTTGTTTAAGTTTGTTAACCCTGACCTGTATCACAGGACTCTGAGGATAGATGGACGCATGTCGCGAGAAGAAGCGCTCCGAAAGTTACAAGCCGCAGGTGTGGAGGCCACAGACTTAGAAGGTTTTTATAGAGAGGGGGAGAGCTCCCCATGGCACGCCATTCTAAAAACACATGAACAAGCCAAAAAGGTGGTAGCAGAAGGAATCAGTTACATCGCTAACCTAGTAATTGATTTGAGGGTGCATTGGTTGCCTCTTTATGTTAAAGACGACATTATTAAAGAAGTTTTACAAGAATATGGTCACGTCTTGGAAATTACAAGAGACAAAACTATCATAACAAGAGACCAAATGATAGACAATGGGACAAGGATTGTAAAACTAAGAACTACGGAGTTTGACAGAAGAAATATCCCACATATAGTTTCTCTTGGAATTTTCGGAATGCTTATCACTATGAAAGGCCGCCCGCCACTTTGTTTGAAATGCCGCCAGTCTGGTCACCTGCGGAAAGACTGCCCAGAGAAAGGGGCCAGTTATGCAGCCGTAGCCAAAAGCCAAGGGCCCGTTCCCCCCCAGACGCGGACACCAGAGAAAACCAATAAACCAAGTGAAGAATCTATGTCAACTTCTACCGTACAAATAACAACAGAAAATAACACTGTGGATAACCCCGCCGTCCCTACCTCCCCCTCAGAGTTTGCAGAAGGGGTAGAGGAACCAGTACATACCCAAACGGAGAAAAAGCCACCAACCCCAGTGAAAAAAACAAAATCCAAGGAACCATCAGACAAGAGAGAATTGTTATTCGACCTTGATTCCGGATCATGGCAAGCTGTACAAACCAAACGGTCAAAGAAAAACCATACGGAAATAGATTCGGATATGGATATTCAAATTTCTTAAAAACACTGAATTCTGTGAAAATGATACTGGAACGACCCCGGACAATGAACGCAATATAATGGACCCGAAAACAACACGGACAGTAAAACGGACTATGATTAAGGCTAACGGATTAAAAATTTCAGGATTTTCCCTGTTTATAAGGTTTGTCCTTAACTTTGAATATAAATTGAATTTGTTTTCAAATTACTATTTAATTTCCCTTTTTGTTTTCATATTTCATGCAACATTTATAGATTTTCACAGCTGTTTGTTCACTCATTATAATTTAACCCGTAACTATACACCCTCCCCTAGTTCGTTATTAGTATATAAGTCAGTTTTGGTCACGAGTTTTGTCTACATATATATTGAATTCTACTCATCTCGAGCTTGGACTGACTTGCTTCGTACACCTAAATACGCAGCAGTCAGTCTTACATGTATGAACGATGTTTAACCCATTCTGGACATGACACGTTAATAACAAACAAATGAGCAAAATTAATATCCTTACATTAAATGTAAATGGCCTTCGAGCCAACACTGATCAAAAACTACACGAAATTAGAAACTTTGTATCTTCTTATCATATTGACCTAGTTTTTCTACAAGAAACTCATGTAGAAAACAGAACCCTTTCTGCAAAAATTCAAAATAAATTACAATGTTGCAATGCAATATGGAGCTTTGGCTCCATTCGTTCATCTGGTGTCGCTATTTTTAATTTTAATCCTAATATAACTTTCTCTAAATATGAAACTGATTATGATGGTAGAATAATATGTGCTGACTTTCAGCACAATAATATAATTTATCGTGCCTTAAATATATATGGCCCTAATCCAGATTCGGAAAAATGCGAATTTTTTAATTCGCTATCCACATTTTTAACTGGCCAACATAATCTCATTTTTGCAGGAGATTTCAACTGTGTCCTGAACTCTAACCTTGATCGGATAGGCAACTTAACAAATTATAGCGATAAGTCCATCCATGCCTTAAGGTCTCTTATATCCAACTTTAAATTAATTGATACTTTTCGTAAACTGAACCCGTTATCGAAAAGTTATACATGGCATAGAAACACACTAGACCCCTCAATACCACTTTTAGCAAGTCGACTAGACAGAATATATGTTTCAAAAAACATAGCAGATTTTATCCTTAATTCGACAATTGTAAACTTTACTCAATCTGATCATGATGCGGCAATTTTAAGTATAACTTCCAACTCATTAATATCTTATGGTGCTGGTTACTGGAAATGCAATAACTCGCTTTTATACCACAACAATTTAAAAACACTTATTACGGTCTTAATACAGAGAGAACTGAAACATCATAATCTCACGTTAGAATATTGGGATGAACTAAAACTCAAATTGAAAGAAGAGATCATTCGATATTCAAAAGAATTCTCAAGAATGAAAAACTTTGAAATTAAATCGTTGAGAAATAAATACCAATCTATAAGACAACAATATGATTTAACCAATAAAGAGGAACTTCACTTACAACTACAAGAACTCAGGATGGCTATTAAAGAATTGCAAAACGAAAAGTATATAGGATCAGTTATTAGAAGTAAGGCTAAAATTTTAGACAACAATGAAAAACCGAGCCAATTCTTTTTCCAATTAGAAAATAAAAAGGGTTCAAAAAAAACTATTAATGAAATTGAATATAATAACGTGACCTATAATTCTAGTGGTGATATTTTAAAATGTTTCGAAAAATTTTATTTAAATCTATTTACGTCGGAATCCATTGAAGAAGATTTATTTAATGAATTTTTAAATGGATTGCCTCAGTTAAATGCTGAAGATAATCATACCCTTATCCAACCTATTACTAAACCAGAAATTTGGAAGGCCTTAAATAAGATGAAATCTAATAAATCACCGGGACCTGACGGTCTCACAAAAGAATTTTACGTCACGTTCTTCGAAATTTTAGGCGACACATTAGTCCGCTTATATAATTTGATCTTCGAATCGAACACTATGTCCGATTCCCAAAAATCATCCTATATTACTTTATTATGTAAGGATCCTCAAAATTCAAATAATATGAAAAATTGGAGACCTATCTCCCTATTAAATGTGGATTACAAAATTTTATCAAAGATTATTACTAATAGACTTGGAAATGTCATGTCCAAAATAATACACATGGATCAAACATGTGGAGTTAAAGGTCGATCTATTTTTGACAACGGTCACCTTATAAGAAACATATGTGACTATATAGAACAAAAACAATTATCATGTGCGTTTATATCCCTAGATCAAGAAAAAGCATTCGATAGGGTAAACTATAAATTTATGTTAAAAACTTTAGAGTCTTTTGGTTTTCATCCAGACTTTATTAAATGGATCAAAATTTTTTATACTGATATTTGTTCATCAGTAATAGTCAATAATTTTATCTCGGCCCCCTTTTTAATCTCAAGAGGAGTCCGTCAGGGTTGCAGTCTTTCCCCCCTTTTATATGTAATAGTGTATGAACCTTTCGCAATCAAAATTCGAAACGACCCAGAAATTATAGGTATTAAGGTACCAGGTGCAACAGAGGCCTGTAAGATCTCCCTTTATGCGGATGATAGTACAGGCTTCTGTTGCACGGACAAGTCGATCGAGCGGTATTTATTTTGGTCTCGCATGTACGATCGTACTTCTGGTGCTAAGGTAAATTATAGTAAATCAAACGGTATGTTCATGGGAAAATGGCATAACCGCAGTGATCACCCCTTTGGCATTTCTTGGATTGATAAGGCAAAAATTGTAGGTTTTCTTTTCGGTAACAATTTAAGTAAAGATGATTACTGGAACAAAAATGTTAATAAACTTACAAATACACTATTACTATGGAAACGAAGAAATTTATCTCTCATCTCTAAGTCCCACATTATAAATCTTTTAGCGTACAGCAAAATTTGGTATACTGCAACCGTGACTGACCTACCTAAACATTACGAATGTTTAATAAATAGAAGTATTTTCACTTTTTTGTGGAACTCAAAATTTGAACCCCTTGCTAGGGCAGTAAGTGTCAATCCCCTTTGTGATGGGGGTTTGAATATTATACATCTGAAATGTAAAATACAATCAATACGTATACAACATATACAAAAACTGCTCGATGATGAATTTTCAGCCAAGTGGAAAGATTTTGCAAGATATTGGATAGGTTTACAATTAAGATTTTTCAACTCCAATTTAGGCCTTAATAAATTTACTCATACGCTTCATGTACCTGAATTTTATAAAAACTGCATAACCATTTTTAAAACTTTTCATCAAAATAATCCTGATCTTTGTTTTGGCAAAGTTCCTACAAACATTTTTTACCAACGACAATTACGAAATTATACCCTTAAGCCCAAAATAACTAAATTATATGATTTAAATTTTGACAATATATGGAAAAACTTGCACAATAAATTTTTAGACCCTATCACTCGTGATGTATGTTTTAAAACCATACATGATATTTTACCAGTAAATTACAACATGTTCTTAAAGAAAATTTCTAGATCAAAGTTATGCAGTTTTTGCGGGGGGATAGAAACCACCGATCATTTATTTTTTGAGTGTAAATTAATACTTCCTTTACAGCATTTGATTATTAAATGGTTGAAAAAACTCTCAAGAAACTCTTTCAATACCTTTTACACTTTCCTTAAATTCGGTCTTATCCCGAATGGGGCCTCGTTCTCGGAACCTGAATTCGAGGACTTGTGCCTTTTATTATGTGCTGAATATAAATATGCTATATGGATTAAACGTATACAAGCATATTTCCATAAAGAAGTGGTAACCAGTAACACCTTGTTATCCTTCTTCTTATCCCGTTTAAAATGTAGAATCAAAACTGACTTTTATAGACTTAATATCGTTCATTTTATAGACAAATGGTGTTTAGCCGGACTATTTTGTTCCCTTTATAATTTTGAACTAGTAATAGATATAAGCTTAGACTAACGTTATATTACTTTTCTCTTTGATAAATTCAGTTACACATAATCCTTGAATCTCCGTATATCGCTATTTTTAATCCACGTCTGCCGGTCTTCACGGTGCCTCAGGCTGCACGTGCTACCTTTCTCTCTCTTGTTTTTGCTCGGCTTCAATATTATAATTAAACAATAATTTCAATAACTTTTCAAATTGTATCCATTTATTGTATGTTTTTGCAAACAAAATGTGTATATCATTTTTGTATTCTAATACTATGTACTTTTGTGCGAATGTGAAGTGGTGTGCATATATATTCTTGCATTATAATTAATAGATAATTTCAATATTTTCTTACTCATATATCTTTATTACATGTTTCTACTATTATGTGTAAATATAAGTGTTTTTTAAATGTCTGTATGTAGTGAGTGTGGTGAAAATGTGTGTATGAGTGACGGGTGCTGGTGGGGGTTTTGACTATCATTTGTATAATTTAATATGTAAATATTGAATAAAGATTTTATGAAAAATAAAAAAAAAAAAAAAAAAGGAGGTTTCCCCAGGATGAGGCCCTTCCATTGCACTTCGGTTGGGCTGACACCTGCGATCACCCCAAATGTGGGTGACTCGGGGTCGTTATTTATTAGTGTGGGGTCTGCGTTCGCGCTAACCCCTGATCATTCAATGACAAATAACCAACGATCTCGAGCTTACGACACAATTTCTATGCATTGCTACAGTGAGCAGGTGTCAATCGATAGCAGTCATTCATTTCTCGCTGCACATTCGTGGGAGTGAGGGTCCAATGGCTTTTAGGAATCGCTGCCGTCTCATGTCTGTCTGCGTGCATTCGAGTCTCGGAATCGGCCAAAGTGGTAGTGCAGTGCGCAATTAGGCCTTAGTGATGATCCCTGTGTTTTCTTTTACATGCTGCTCTGTTTACAGTTCAGCCAGTAAAAAAGAATGCCGGTGATCCCTTGACAAGAACGTAACCGCGAAGTCATCTCTGGAGGTATTGTAATCAATTTGGAGTATGTATATTTGACAGCATCCTGTTCTTAAGCAATTCTTAGATTTATTTGTGTGAATATTTGGTCTTGGGTGCCATGGAAATATTACTAGCCCGAAATAGTTAGCCAATTAGTAAGAGCAAACGTCACAGAGCCGAGGGTTAGTGAATTTGAACCATGCTGGGTTCGTTAGTAGTGAATTTAGGTACAAGCCGAATGACTGTCCCTGGTGTACCATAGTCCATATCAAAATTCCGCGGTGTATGAAAGTGTTGTGATTGAAATGGCAGTATTTATGGTTGGAAGTCAGTAAATTATAGAATGGAATCAATAAGTTGGAACTTGGTAGGTACCGTTTATGTGTCCATAGTGGAAAATGGGCGTGTGTATATGAGCGTGATACGCCGGAAATTCTGTGGATTGACTGGCCTAGGGTCAGGCAGTTAAATATTTCCCAGTTAGTAAGGGAATACTAGTGTAATTTCTATGGCATGACGGGCTGGCGGTTCGGAAATCGGATGATAATGAAGAAAAACCATGCAAAGGTGCGGTTAATGGACTTTTGGGCAAGTGTCTCATCTGGGTCGCCAATGGATTAGAGCAAAGGTTATTAAATATAGCAGACACGTCTTTCTTTCCATTTTACAACTCAAGTTGTATGGAAGTCTTTGGAAATTTGGGGAAAACTTATGACTTCCAGCGTGACTCGTGCCAGGGTTTTGACACCGCTCGGTCAGGTGGATACCCCTGTGCGTGTAACAGTATTTTAGATTAACATGTATGATTTGTACTGATTGTCACACAGTGGAAAATTCAGTACTGAGAAATATATGTAGAGAACATATGGTAAAATTAATTGTGACGTATGTCCATCTTTTGCTTGAAAACGACCTTAAAACCTACAACAACAACAACAACAACAACAACAACAACAGCAACAACACCTTTCAGGGGCCCAAATGCACAACGAACAGGCAAAATACTTTCGAGTAATAGCTTTCTAGTATATTTGGAAAAAAATACAAAGAAAGAAAGAAAGAAAGAAAGAAAGAAAGAAAGAAAGAAAAAGAAAGAAAGAAAGAAGAAAGAAAGAAAAACAAAGAAAGAAACATGCTCCACTCGCTTTAACGAAAATCATGCTCAATTTTCACGGAACGTCTCGGCAGTAAAAATGATAACACAAATAACACAAACACCAATAACAATACAGCAAGCTTGTTGCCTTTATCAACAGCAATGACAGCGTCGTCATCATTCTAATTGTCATAGCCTCTACATCACCAGTTACTTATGTGTCAGCAGCACTTTTCAACAATCAAAATTTCTAGACTCGTCAGAGAGTACGGCGAAGCGTAGCTGGCCTTGCGGTTTTACAAAACTTTCGAATATAAATACAACAAACTAAACGAATAGTAGTATTTATTTCCTTCACCTGACAAGTCGATTTAAAGCGGTTCATAGCAAAAGAAGTTGACACAATGCAACCCCAAATTGATAACTGCAATAATCACGCACGATGGACATTGATAACACCCAGCAATCTTGGCTAATAAAAACGCAAGCCCTTTCCCTACGTAATAATTCAGGAGAGCATTGAGTACTAATAAGCTGGATGCGATTGACGGTAGTTCTTCCTAGACGACTTATTCCTATCTTACTGCCGATTTGCTGTGAAGTAACTATGGGAGGTCAATTCCTGACATCATTTTCAAGAACAACACAAGCCCAGAACGACGAATTCACAAATCTGGCAATTTCTTTAATTACGAAACAATAATAGCTGAAAACGTCGCACCATAGCCTCAAGCTAAGAAATCAGCCAGTGTTCAAAATACGAAACTACCCCTTGACACCCGAGGAGCAAACAAATATAGCCGATATCAACTGCAAAAGAGACTGAAATTGCAAATAAAGAACAAGTTGAAGACATTTCACTTACATTTGTGATGTTGAAACATAAGATATAAAGACATTCGGAATACTAAGACACATTCAGTACTATGGCCCTGAATGGTTTTAATTTCGTCCCTTTATTTACAGGGACACTTCCTACACCAGACACAAATGTAAGTTGATAAACGTCAGTAAACGTCAAGTAATCATACTTACCTGGACCAGGGAGTACCTTGATCAGCGAGGAGGTTTCCCCAGGATGAGGCCCTTCCATTGCACTTCGGTTGGGCTGACACCTGCGATCACCCCAAATGTGGGTGACTCGGGGTCGTTATTTATTAGTGTGGGGTCTGCGTTCGCGCTAACCCCTGATCATTCAATGACAAATAACCAACGATCTCGAGCTTACGACACAATTTCTATGCATTGCTACAGTGAGCAGGTGTCAATCGATAGCAGTCATTCATTTCTCGCTGCACATTCGTGGGAGTGAGGGTCCAATGGCTTTTAGGAATCGCTGCCGTCTCATGTCTGTCTGCGTGCATTCGAGTCTCGGAATCGGCCAAAGTGGTAGTGCAGTGCGCAATTAGGCCTTAGTGATGATCCCTGTGTTTTCTTTTACATGCTGCTCTGTTTACAGTTCAGCCAGTAAAAAAGAATGCCGGTGATCCCTTGACAAGAACGTAACCGCGAAGTCATCTCTGGAGGTATTGTAATCAATTTGGAGTATGTATATTTGACAGCATCCTGTTCTTAAGCAATTCTTAGATTTATTTGTGTGAATATTTGGTCTTGGGTGCCATGGAAATATTACTAGCCCGAAATAGTTAGCCAATTAGTAAGAGCAAACGTCACAGAGCCGAGGGTTAGTGAATTTGAACCATGCTGGGTTCGTTAGTAGTGAATTTAGGTACAAGCCGAATGACTGTCCCTGGTGTACCATAGTCCATATCAAAATTCCGCGGTGTATGAAAGTGTTGTGATTGAAATGGCAGTATTTATGGTTGGAAGTCAGTAAATTATAGAATGGAATCAATAAGTTGGAACTTGGTAGGTACCGTTTATGTGTCCATAGTGGAAAATGGGCGTGTGTATATGAGCGTGATACGCCGGAAATTCTGTGGATTGACTGGCCTAGGGTCAGGCAGTTAAATATTTCCCAGTTAGTAAGGGAATACTAGTGTAATTTCTATGGCATGACGGGCTGGCGGTTCGGAAATCGGATGATAATGAAGAAAAACCATGCAAAGGTGCGGTTAATGGACTTTTGGGCAAGTGTCTCATCTGGGTCGCCAATGGATTAGAGCAAAGGTTATTAAATATAGCAGACACGTCTTTCTTTCCATTTTACAACTCAAGTTGTATGGAAGTCTTTGGAAATTTGGGGAAAACTTATGACTTCCAGCGTGACTCGTGCCAGGGTTTTGACACCGCTCGGTCAGGTGGATACCCCTGTGCGTGTAACAGTATTTTAGATTAACATGTATGATTTGTACTGATTGTCACACAGTGGAAAATTCAGTACTGAGAAATATATGTAGAGAACATATGGTAAAATTAATTGTGACGTATGTCCATCTTTTGCTTGAAAACGACCTTAAAACCTACAACAACAACAACAACAACAACAACAACAACAGCAACAACACCTTTCAGGGGCCCAAATGCACAACGAACAGGCAAAATACTTTCGAGTAATAGCTTTCTAGTATATTTGGAAAAAAATACAAAGAAAGAAAGAAAGAAAGAAAGAAAGAAAGAAAGAAAGAAAAAGAAAGAAAGAAAGAAGAAAGAAAGAAAAACAAAGAAAGAAACATGCTCCACTCGCTTTAACGAAAATCATGCTCAATTTTCACGGAACGTCTCGGCAGTAAAAATGATAACACAAATAACACAAACACCAATAACAATACAGCAAGCTTGTTGCCTTTATCAACAGCAATGACAGCGTCGTCATCATTCTAATTGTCATAGCCTCTACATCACCAGTTACTTATGTGTCAGCAGCACTTTTCAACAATCAAAATTTCTAGACTCGTCAGAGAGTACGGCGAAGCGTAGCTGGCCTTGCGGTTTTACAAAACTTTCGAATATAAATACAACAAACTAAACGAATAGTAGTATTTATTTCCTTCACCTGACAAGTCGATTTAAAGCGGTTCATAGCAAAAGAAGTTGACACAATGCAACCCCAAATTGATAACTGCAATAATCACGCACGATGGACATTGATAACACCCAGCAATCTTGGCTAATAAAAACGCAAGCCCTTTCCCTACGTAATAATTCAGGAGAGCATTGAGTACTAATAAGCTGGATGCGATTGACGGTAGTTCTTCCTAGACGACTTATTCCTATCTTACTGCCGATTTGCTGTGAAGTAACTATGGGAGGTCAATTCCTGACATCATTTTCAAGAACAACACAAGCCCAGAACGACGAATTCACAAATCTGGCAATTTCTTTAATTACGAAACAATAATAGCTGAAAACGTCGCACCATAGCCTCAAGCTAAGAAATCAGCCAGTGTTCAAAATACGAAACTACCCCTTGACACCCGAGGAGCAAACAAATATAGCCGATATCAACTGCAAAAGAGACTGAAATTGCAAATAAAGAACAAGTTGAAGACATTTCACTTACATTTGTGATGTTGAAACATAAGATATAAAGACATTCGGAATACTAAGACACATTCAGTACTATGGCCCTGAATGGTTTTAATTTCGTCCCTTTATTTACAGGGACACTTCCTACACCAGACACAAATGTAAGTTGATAAACGTCAGTAAACGTCAAGTAATCATACTTACCTGGACCAGGGAGTACCTTGATCAGCGAGGAGGTTTCCCCAGGATGAGGCCCTTCCATTGCACTTCGGTTGGGCTGACACCTGCGATCACCCCAAATGTGGGTGACTCGGGGTCGTTATTTATTAGTGTGGGGTCTGCGTTCGCGCTAACCCCTGATCATTCAATGACAAATAACCAACGATCTCGAGCTTACGACACAATTTCTATGCATTGCTACAGTGAGCAGGTGTCAATCGATAGCAGTCATTCATTTCTCGCTGCACATTCGTGGGAGTGAGGGTCCAATGGCTTTTAGGAATCGCTGCCGTCTCATGTCTGTCTGCGTGCATTCGAGTCTCGGAATCGGCCAAAGTGGTAGTGCAGTGCGCAATTAGGCCTTAGTGATGATCCCTGTGTTTTCTTTTACATGCTGCTCTGTTTACAGTTCAGCCAGTAAAAAAGAATGCCGGTGATCCCTTGACAAGAACGTAACCGCGAAGTCATCTCTGGAGGTATTGTAATCAATTTGGAGTATGTATATTTGACAGCATCCTGTTCTTAAGCAATTCTTAGATTTATTTGTGTGAATATTTGGTCTTGGGTGCCATGGAAATATTACTAGCCCGAAATAGTTAGCCAATTAGTAAGAGCAAACGTCACAGAGCCGAGGGTTAGTGAATTTGAACCATGCTGGGTTCGTTAGTAGTGAATTTAGGTACAAGCCGAATGACTGTCCCTGGTGTACCATAGTCCATATCAAAATTCCGCGGTGTATGAAAGTGTTGTGATTGAAATGGCAGTATTTATGGTTGGAAGTCAGTAAATTATAGAATGGAATCAATAAGTTGGAACTTGGTAGGTACCGTTTATGTGTCCATAGTGGAAAATGGGCGTGTGTATATGAGCGTGATACGCCGGAAATTCTGTGGATTGACTGGCCTAGGGTCAGGCAGTTAAATATTTCCCAGTTAGTAAGGGAATACTAGTGTAATTTCTATGGCATGACGGGCTGGCGGTTCGGAAATCGGATGATAATGAAGAAAAACCATGCAAAGGTGCGGTTAATGGACTTTTGGGCAAGTGTCTCATCTGGGTCGCCAATGGATTAGAGCAAAGGTTATTAAATATAGCAGACACGTCTTTCTTTCCATTTTACAACTCAAGTTGTATGGAAGTCTTTGGAAATTTGGGGAAAACTTATGACTTCCAGCGTGACTCGTGCCAGGGTTTTGACACCGCTCGGTCAGGTGGATACCCCTGTGCGTGTAACAGTATTTTAGATTAACATGTATGATTTGTACTGATTGTCACACAGTGGAAAATTCAGTACTGAGAAATATATGTAGAGAACATATGGTAAAATTAATTGTGACGTATGTCCATCTTTTGCTTGAAAACGACCTTAAAACCTACAACAACAACAACAACAACAACAACAACAACAGCAACAACACCTTTCAGGGGCCCAAATGCACAACGAACAGGCAAAATACTTTCGAGTAATAGCTTTCTAGTATATTTGGAAAAAAATACAAAGAAAGAAAGAAAGAAAGAAAGAAAGAAAGAAAGAAAGAAAAAGAAAGAAAGAAAGAAGAAAGAAAGAAAAACAAAGAAAGAAACATGCTCCACTCGCTTTAACGAAAATCATGCTCAATTTTCACGGAACGTCTCGGCAGTAAAAATGATAACACAAATAACACAAACACCAATAACAATACAGCAAGCTTGTTGCCTTTATCAACAGCAATGACAGCGTCGTCATCATTCTAATTGTCATAGCCTCTACATCACCAGTTACTTATGTGTCAGCAGCACTTTTCAACAATCAAAATTTCTAGACTCGTCAGAGAGTACGGCGAAGCGTAGCTGGCCTTGCGGTTTTACAAAACTTTCGAATATAAATACAACAAACTAAACGAATAGTAGTATTTATTTCCTTCACCTGACAAGTCGATTTAAAGCGGTTCATAGCAAAAGAAGTTGACACAATGCAACCCCAAATTGATAACTGCAATAATCACGCACGATGGACATTGATAACACCCAGCAATCTTGGCTAATAAAAACGCAAGCCCTTTCCCTACGTAATAATTCAGGAGAGCATTGAGTACTAATAAGCTGGATGCGATTGACGGTAGTTCTTCCTAGACGACTTATTCCTATCTTACTGCCGATTTGCTGTGAAGTAACTATGGGAGGTCAATTCCTGACATCATTTTCAAGAACAACACAAGCCCAGAACGACGAATTCACAAATCTGGCAATTTCTTTAATTACGAAACAATAATAGCTGAAAACGTCGCACCATAGCCTCAAGCTAAGAAATCAGCCAGTGTTCAAAATACGAAACTACCCCTTGACACCCGAGGAGCAAACAAATATAGCCGATATCAACTGCAAAAGAGACTGAAATTGCAAATAAAGAACAAGTTGAAGACATTTCACTTACATTTGTGATGTTGAAACATAAGATATAAAGACATTCGGAATACTAAGACACATTCAGTACTATGGCCCTGAATGGTTTTAATTTCGTCCCTTTATTTACAGGGACACTTCCTACACCAGACACAAATGTAAGTTGATAAACGTCAGTAAACGTCAAGTAATCATACTTACCTGGACCAGGGAGTACCTTGATCAGCGAGGAGGTTTCCCCAGGATGAGGCCCTTCCATTGCACTTCGGTTGGGCTGACACCTGCGATCACCCCAAATGTGGGTGACTCGGGGTCGTTATTTATTAGTGTGGGGTCTGCGTTCGCGCTAACCCCTGATCATTCAATGACAAATAACCAACGATCTCGAGCTTACGACACAATTTCTATGCATTGCTACAGTGAGCAGGTGTCAATCGATAGCAGTCATTCATTTCTCGCTGCACATTCGTGGGAGTGAGGGTCCAATGGCTTTTAGGAATCGCTGCCGTCTCATGTCTGTCTGCGTGCATTCGAGTCTCGGAATCGGCCAAAGTGGTAGTGCAGTGCGCAATTAGGCCTTAGTGATGATCCCTGTGTTTTCTTTTACATGCTGCTCTGTTTACAGTTCAGCCAGTAAAAAAGAATGCCGGTGATCCCTTGACAAGAACGTAACCGCGAAGTCATCTCTGGAGGTATTGTAATCAATTTGGAGTATGTATATTTGACAGCATCCTGTTCTTAAGCAATTCTTAGATTTATTTGTGTGAATATTTGGTCTTGGGTGCCATGGAAATATTACTAGCCCGAAATAGTTAGCCAATTAGTAAGAGCAAACGTCACAGAGCCGAGGGTTAGTGAATTTGAACCATGCTGGGTTCGTTAGTAGTGAATTTAGGTACAAGCCGAATGACTGTCCCTGGTGTACCATAGTCCATATCAAAATTCCGCGGTGTATGAAAGTGTTGTGATTGAAATGGCAGTATTTATGGTTGGAAGTCAGTAAATTATAGAATGGAATCAATAAGTTGGAACTTGGTAGGTACCGTTTATGTGTCCATAGTGGAAAATGGGCGTGTGTATATGAGCGTGATACGCCGGAAATTCTGTGGATTGACTGGCCTAGGGTCAGGCAGTTAAATATTTCCCAGTTAGTAAGGGAATACTAGTGTAATTTCTATGGCATGACGGGCTGGCGGTTCGGAAATCGGATGATAATGAAGAAAAACCATGCAAAGGTGCGGTTAATGGACTTTTGGGCAAGTGTCTCATCTGGGTCGCCAATGGATTAGAGCAAAGGTTATTAAATATAGCAGACACGTCTTTCTTTCCATTTTACAACTCAAGTTGTATGGAAGTCTTTGGAAATTTGGGGAAAACTTATGACTTCCAGCGTGACTCGTGCCAGGGTTTTGACACCGCTCGGTCAGGTGGATACCCCTGTGCGTGTAACAGTATTTTAGATTAACATGTATGATTTGTACTGATTGTCACACAGTGGAAAATTCAGTACTGAGAAATATATGTAGAGAACATATGGTAAAATTAATTGTGACGTATGTCCATCTTTTGCTTGAAAACGACCTTAAAACCTACAACAACAACAACAACAACAACAACAACAACAGCAACAACACCTTTCAGGGGCCCAAATGCACAACGAACAGGCAAAATACTTTCGAGTAATAGCTTTCTAGTATATTTGGAAAAAAATACAAAGAAAGAAAGAAAGAAAGAAAGAAAGAAAGAAAGAAAGAAAAAGAAAGAAAGAAAGAAGAAAGAAAGAAAAACAAAGAAAGAAACATGCTCCACTCGCTTTAACGAAAATCATGCTCAATTTTCACGGAACGTCTCGGCAGTAAAAATGATAACACAAATAACACAAACACCAATAACAATACAGCAAGCTTGTTGCCTTTATCAACAGCAATGACAGCGTCGTCATCATTCTAATTGTCATAGCCTCTACATCACCAGTTACTTATGTGTCAGCAGCACTTTTCAACAATCAAAATTTCTAGACTCGTCAGAGAGTACGGCGAAGCGTAGCTGGCCTTGCGGTTTTACAAAACTTTCGAATATAAATACAACAAACTAAACGAATAGTAGTATTTATTTCCTTCACCTGACAAGTCGATTTAAAGCGGTTCATAGCAAAAGAAG
>JAQISU010000438.1:0-221436 GCA_029339505.1 Unio delphinus | reverse complement strand
CGGGGTGTCGTTTAGTGCCGACGATCAGACCGATGTCACTTCAGGTCGTATCGATCGTTGTTCATCACCTTGACCCACGCCGCGACGAAGTCCTCGACGAACTTGCCGGCGTTGTCGTCCTGCGCGTAGACCTCGACCAGGGCGCGCAGCACCGAGTTCGACCCGAACACGAGGTCGTTCGCGGTCGCCGTCCACTTGAGCGCTCCCGAGGACCGATCGCGGCCCTCGTAGACGTTCTCCGCGGTCTCCGATGGCTTCCACTGCGTGCCCATGTCGAGCAGGTTGACGAAGAAGTCGTTGGTCAACGCGCCCGGCTTGTCGGTGAACACGCCGTGCTTGGTGCCGCCGTGGTTGGCGCCAAGAGCCCGCAGACCACCGATGAGCACCGTCAGCTCCGGGCCGGTCACACCGAGTAGGTACGCCCGCTCCACCAGGAGCTGTTCCAACGGGGCCTTCTCGCCCGGCCGGGCGTAGTTGCGGAACCCGTCGGCACGCGGTTCCAGCACCGCGAACGACTCCACATCCGTGTCCTCCTGCGATGCGTCGGTGCGACCGGGTGCGAAATGCACCGAGATGTCGTAACCGGCCTCCTTGGCCGCCTTCTCGACCGCCGCGGAACCGGCCAGCACGATCACGTCGGCCAGCGAGATCTTCTTGCCACCCGAAGCCGAGGCGTTGAAGTCCTGCTGGATCTTCTCCAGCACCGGCAACACCTTGTCCAGCTCGGAGGGCTCGTTGACCTCCCAATTCCGTTGCGGCTCAAGGCGAATCCTCGCCCCGTTCGCACCACCGCGCTTGTCCGTATTGCGGTAGCTACTCGCTGCCGACCAGGCGGCCTTGACCAGCTGAGGAACCGTCAGGCCGGACTCGAGCACCTTGCTCTTCAGGGCTGCAACATCCTTGTCGTTGACCAGCTTGTGGTCGACGGCCGGCACCGGGTCCTGCCACAGCTGCGGCTCCGGGATCCAGGGCCCGAGGAATCGCGAGACCGGTCCCATGTCACGGTGCAGCAGCTTGTACCAGGCCTTGGCGAAGGCGTCGGCCAGCTCGTCGGGGTTCTTCAGCCAGCGCTCGGTGATCTTGCGGTAGATCGGATCTTCGCGCAATGAGATGTCCGTGACCAGCATCGTCGGCGCGCGGCCCGGTCCGCCGAACGGATCCGGGATGGTGCCCGCACCGGCGCCGTCCTTCGCCGTGAACTGCCAGGCATCACCCGGGCTCTTCACCAGCTCCCATTCGTAGCCGTACAGCGTCTCGAGGAAGGTGTTGTCCCACTTGGTCGGGGTGGGCGTCCAGATGACCTCGAGGCCGCTGGTGATGGCGTCCTCACCCGCACCGGTGCCGTAGGAGCTCTTCCAGCCCAGCCCCTGCTGCTCGATCGGGGCCGCCTCCGGCTCGGGGCCGACCAGGTCGCCGCTGGCGGCGCCGTGCGTCTTGCCGAAGCTGTGGCCGCCGACGATCAGCGCGGCGGTCTCCTCGTCGTTCATCGCCATCCGGCCGAACGTCTCGCGGATGTCGATCGCCGCGGCGACGGGATCCGGCTTGCCTTCGGGCCCTTCGGGATTCACGTAGATCAGACCCATGGTGGTGGCGCCGTAGGGTTGCGCGAGATCACGCTTGCCGGAGTAGCGCTTGTTGGTGCCCAACCATTCGCCCTCTTCACCGAAGAGGATCTCCTCGGGCTCCCAGACGTCTTCGCGACCGAAGGCGAAGCCAAACGTCTTGAACCCCATCGATTCCAGCGCAACGTTGCCGGCGAGGAGGATCAGGTCGGCCCAGGAGATCTTGTTACCGTGCTTTTTCTTGACGGGCCACAGCAGCCGGCGCGCCTTGTCCAGGCTGGCGTTGTCCGGCCAGCTGTTGAGCGGGGCGAAGCGTTGCAGGCCCTGCCCGCCACCGCCACGGCCGTCGAAGATGCGGTAGGTGCCGGCGGCGTGCCAGCTCATCCGGATGAAGAAGCCGCCGTAGTGGCCGTAGTCGGCGGGCCACCAGTCCTGAGAGGTGGTCAGCACCGAGATCAGGTCGGCCTTGACGGCCTCGACATCGAGGTTGGCGAACTCCTCGGCGTAATCGAAGTCGTCGCCGAGCGGGTTGGCCTGAGGCGAATGCGGGTGCAGCCGCGAGACGTCGACCTGGTTGGGCCACCAATCCTGATTTGTCAGCGGCGCACCCTCTTTCGGCGTGGGCGCCTGGATGGTGGGATTTTCGCTCTCGGACACAACATTCCTTTCCGGTGATGGGTGATCGGGCTGTGATCACGGGCTGTGATCAGGAATCTGCAGTCGAGCAGTCGGGGCACAGGCCCCAATAAATGACCTCGGCCTCATCGAGGACGAAGCCGTCGAGAACGTTGTCCTCGTCCGACGGGGTGAGGCAGGGGGCATCGCCGACCGCGCAGTCGATGTCGGCGATCACCCCGCAGGACCGGCATACGACGTGATGGTGGTTGTCGCCGACCCGGGACTCGTAGCGCGCGACCAGGCCCGACGGCTGGATGCGCCGGACCAGGCCGACGGCCGTCAGGGCGTTGAGCACGTCGTACACGGCTTGACGAGAGACTTCGGGGAGACCGACCCGCACCGAGGAAAAGATCGTCTCGGTGTCGGCATGTGGGTGCGCATGCACCGCCTCCAGGACGGCAATCCTGGGCCGGGTTACGCGCAGATCGGCCAAACGCAACCGCTCCGCGTAGTCCGACGTTGACGACACAAGGCCAATATGGCCCACTTATCTGGAATCAGTCAAGAGTTTCTGGAGGCAACGCCCCGTAAAAATTTGGCGTCCGGAAGCCGGCCTCACGGCGCTGCGGCGACGCCGCTGAGCGGACGGCGCGGCTCAACCCTGTTTGCGGTAGACGAGCCAGCGCAACTCGATGGGGGAGTCCTCACGCGGGACATCGAAAACGTCTTGGCCACTGGCCCATCCGTCGAACCAGGCCGTGGGCGGCCAGGCGCCTTCGGGCAAGTGGGCTTTCTCGTACTCGTAGGCCGACTCGTCGGAAATGAGCTCCAGCGACAATCCGGCGGCCGCGGTGCTGACCTCGTCGCGGGTGAAGATCGTGGTGTGGCATTGCTGCCCGAGCTGTCGGGCGGCGTCGTCGGGGGTGTAGCCCTCGCGCGGCAGGAAAGCGTTGAACACCAGCTGTCCGCCGGGGGCCAAACACTGCGCGGCGAGTTCGAACATGCCGCGCAGCTCCTGCGGGGTCCGAAAGTCCGGTACCACCTCGGCGAACACGATCAGCTGATAGTCGCCGCTCACGCCTTCCATCGCCACAAAGACATCGCTCTGGACGACGTGGATAGCGAGCGAATTCCGTTTGGCCTCAGCACGAATGATGTCGGCGAACTTCCCGGCCAGCTCGACCGCGTCGACCGGGTGACCGCGCCGGGCCAGGGCGAGGGCGTTTCGCCCCGTGCCGGCGCCGACGTCGAGCACCCGGTACGTGCCGGGATCGGCGGCTTCGTTGGCGAGCGCCCAGACGCGGGCGTCGGGCTCGGTGCCGAACAACGAGCCCTCGCGGGTGTCGACCCAGTTGTCGTAATCCGCCCCGATCGTTGCCCACTGGGGTTTGACGCGGTAGTTCAGCATCGTGCCGAACGGTGAACTGAACTGCAGGACGATGTTCGAACGCGACGAGCCCTTAAAGGCTTTCGCCAATTCTCCTTCCAGCACGGTCTTGAGCTGAGCCGTTTCTTCCTCGGTGTACTTGATGCCCAAGCCGGCGAAGATCGTCGTGCACATCGTGAGGTACTCGTCGAGCATGCCCGGAACGGCCGGTAGATGGAGGGTGCCCTCGGCCATCGATCGTCGGTACAACCGCCGGGCCATCGCTTCGCGCAGCGTCGACGCATCGAAAGATCTGGGGTGCCGATCCTCCATCAGACCCTTGTACACGACCCACTAGTTGACCGCACAATGGGGCGGGACAGACGCCGAGAAGGGGGACCATGAGCGACGATGCGACCGTGCAGTTGGGTGCTCAGAAGTTCGTGTCGTTGACGACGTTCAAGCGCAACGGCGACGCGGTGGCCACGCCGATGTGGATTGTCGGCGACGGCAAGCGGCTATCGGTGTGGACACACAGTGACTCGTGGAAGGTCAAGCGGGCTCGGCGCGACCCCCGGGTCACGCTTGCGGCGTCCAGTCGAACCGGCAAGGTGCCACCCGGTCAGCCCGCCTTCGCGGGAACCGCCGAGGTGATCACCGATCCCGGGGAGGTCGCGCGCGTCGAATCGCTCGTCAAACGCAAGTACGGCTTGGGTTTTCGCGTAGTGACCTTCATCGAATCCATCGTCGCCCGCGGCCGAAAGCCACGCTCCGTCCTGCGGATCACGCTGACAGCCGAAGGGTGACGCAGTGGACGATGGTCATATGCGAGTCGAGAGTTTGCGCCGCTATCCAGTGAAATCGATGCTCGGCGAAGCCGTCGAGACCTTGTTCGTCGACGAGCGTGGCGCCGAAGGAGACCGGCAGCTCGCGCTCGTCGACACCGCGACCGGGCATGTGGCCAGCGCCAAACAAGCACGGCTCTGGCGTGGCCTATTGAAGTGCACGGCCAACGGCGATACCGGCCGCGTCAGCATCGGGCTGCCCGACGGCACGACGGTCGACGCCGACGACCCCGACGTCAACGAGATGCTCTCGCGGTTGTTGGGGCGCGCGGTCCGACTGGTCAGTAAGCGTCCGGATGGCGCGACCGTAGAGCGTCCCGATCCAGAGCAGCTGCTCGAGCTTGGGTTGGACGCCGACGTCGCCGGCCGCATCTTGGAGATCGGCCTGGGGACGCCGGGAGATTCGTTCACCGACGATGCTCCACTGCACGCGATCACCACCGCGACCTTGGAACACATCGGCGCCGAGGCCCTGCGCTACCGGCCGAATCTCGTGATCGCGACGCCAGCCGACTGCCCGCCATACGTCGAAAACGATTGGATTGA
Organism: Unio delphinus; assembly: GCA_029339505.1. Taxonomy (NCBI): domain Eukaryota; kingdom Metazoa; phylum Mollusca; class Bivalvia; order Unionida; family Unionidae; genus Unio; species Unio delphinus. The sequence continues at coordinate 216,499 of JAQISU010000438.1, read as the reverse complement.
AAAGGAATTCGGCATCGGCGAGGTGCGGCTGCGCGGCCTCGAACTCACCCCACGCTGCGTGGTGCCGACACTCGAGCACGGGCCGCTACCGAAATCTCCACCGGCGCTGCGCATACCCGCCGCCGAAAACCGTTTGGAGGCAGGCAGTTGCGGGGTAGCGGCATGCGCTGGGATCTACTTCACGGCAACGACTCCGGGCATTATCCGGATCGGCGACCGAGTCGAGCTGAACCCCTAGCCGAGACAGGCGATTACTCGCCGAAGCCACTGGGTGCGGGCACCACGGTTGGCGGCCCGGCCGGGCCCGCGTAGAGTCGGCTGGCGGCAAAGGACGCGCCCTTGTCGATATAGGCGCCGCCGTCGGCGTAGGTGTCATGGGCGGCGAAGTTCATGCCGTCCGAGCACACCGGGTCGTCGGTGGCGCAGACCTTGATGGTTTTGCCCGCATAGGTCGGCCCGATCACCACCGGCGGCTGGCCAAGGAAGTCCATGGCCCGCACGTTCGGCATGCCGAAGAGCACCACCGCGGCAACATGGTCCGCGATCTCAGGGGCCAGTGGCTTGGGCACGGTCGCGGGATCAACACCGTCGGGCACCGCCGCCGAAGTCACGAAACCCATCACGGCCGCACCCTGGGAGAAGCCACCGAGCACCATCTTGGTCTTGGGGCAACTGCCCGCCATCGACACGACATGCGCGCCGGCGTCCCGGATTCCATCCATGCCAGTGGACCACTCGTTGCTGGCCGGGTAGTTGACCGCATAGACGTCGACCGATTTGCCACCCTCGCGCCCGCGCAGATTGTCGACGAACGCCTGCCCGGTCGGTCCAATACCTTCCGGCTCGCCGGTGCCGCGGGCGAACACCACCTGGACGTCGGGGCATGGTTCGGCCGACGACCAGGGGACGGGGGAGAAGAGTACGGAGGTAGCGAGGCTCAAAGTTACCGCGGCCGCGGGGCCCACGAAACGAATGACGTAACCGGCGATCATGCCCAATAAAGTGCCCATCCCCGCCGATCACCAAACGCGTGATATTCCACACGTGTTCATAGCGAACGCGCCGAGCGCGACCGCAGCGGCGCGTGTGCGTGGTGAACGACGCACGGCCACAGTCGATTTCATGCTGCGGTAACAGGCTTAGCCAGCCACCATCGCAACTGCCGAAGCTATCGGTTGTCTATCACGCGAAATCGGGTCAACGCCACTTGATGCCGCAGCCGATGGACGGCCGCTGGTCGGCGTCGACCGGTCGCCCGGCCAGCACCGCCCCGACCGCCGCGCGGATGTCGGCACCCGTCACCGGCACGTCGTTCTTGGGACGGGAGTCGTCGAGTTGGCCTCGGTACACGAGCCGGCGTTCGCCGTCGAACACAAACGTGTCCGGAGTGCATGCCGCGGAGAAGGCGCGGGCAACATCTTGCGTCTCGTCGTACAGATACGGAAATGTCCAGCCGTGGCGGCGGGCCTCGGCGACCATCTCGTCGGGGCCATCCTGTGGGTACGTGACGACGTCATTGCTGGAGATGCCCACCATCGCGACGCCTTGCTCGGCGAGGTCTCTGCCCAGCGCGGCCAGCCCGGGTGCGACGTGCTTGACATACGGGCAGTGGTTGCAGATGAAGCTGACGACCAGCGCCGGGCCGGTGAGCTCGTCGAGGCTGACGAGGGCGCCGGTTGCCGGGTTAGGCAACGTGAACGGCGGAGCGGGCGTGCCGAGGGCGAGCATTGTGGACTCAATAGCCATGCCCGCCAGACTAGTCCGCGGCGACCCGGCGACCACCGCCGATCACGGGTGCGGAAGGCTGCATATCGTGTGGCCAGAGTTAGCCGCGTTGCAATCCGGGGTCCCAATCCGAAACATGGGGTGGGTGATATCGCACGCCGTCGCGATCCTCTCGGGATTGCTCGCCGCGTTTTGGGCGGCCGTCGGCATCGTCGTCCGACAACGCGTCGCCCAAAGTGTTCCGGCCGACGGGAACCTGTCCGGACCGACGGTGACGAGTGTGGTTCGCCAACCGTTGTGGTGGGCCGGAATTCTGGCTGCCGTCGCCGGCTTCGTTTTTCAGGCCCTGGCGCTGGCCAACGGATCGCTGCTGCTCGTGCAGCCGCTGCTGGTTTCGTCACTGCTGTTTGCCCTGCCATTAAGCGCGAGGCTCTGCCATCAACGCATCACGCCGGCCGAATGGGCGTGGGCGATCGTTCTGACCGTCGCGCTGGCCGCGTTCGTGCTGGTCGGTCAGCCCCGCGAGGGCCATCACCGATCGCCGATACCGTCCTGGACGATGGCGCTCGCGCTCACCGCGCCGCTGGTCATCGTGTGCCTCGTCGCGGCCCGGCGCACCCACGGCCGGACCCGCGCGATGCTGCTGGCGGTCGCGGTGGCGGTTCTGCTCGGCATGGTCGCCGTCTTGACCAAGATCTGCACGCACCGCTACGCGATTGGCGGATGGTACGGACTCCTGAGCGTCCCGGCCCCATACCTGCTCGTCGTGCTGGCGGTCGCGGTCACCATGGTGCAAAGTTCCGCCTTTCACGCCGGCGCGTTACAAGCCTCGGTGCCGCTGATGCTGGTGGGTGAACCCATCGTGGCGGTGATGCTCGGCGTCGTCGTGCTCGGCGAACACCTCGCGGTGCGAGGCTCGGCAGCGCTGGGCCTGATCGTCGCCATCGTCGCGATGGTGGCCTCCACCGTCGCGCTGGCGCGCGACACGGCACCCGGCGCGGGCCATCCGGCCACGAAAGATGTTGGCACACCGCGTCCCAACGAAGACGGTGTGATCCTGCAGTAAGCCGTGCTATCGCGACTGCTTGACGGCGGCCTCTTCCAGCAAGTCGACAGCGCGCGCAAGACTTTCGGCAGGTTTGCTCATCAACTCGGCCACCTCGCGGGCCCGCTCAGCGCGTTCCGGGGTGAGGATGCCCTGCAGGTCCGCGACCACCGAGTCCAGGGTGCTTTCCATAAACGCCCGTCCAGAGCCAACTTTCAGCCCTGCGATACCGTCCGCCCAGACCGGCTGATCAAGCCAGAACCACAGCGCCAGCGTGGGAACTCCGGCCCGCAGACCCGCGGCCGTAACGCCGGCGCCGCCATGGTGCACGACGGCCCGGCAGGCCGGAAACACGGCCGCATGGTTCACCTCCGCCACGATTTTCACGTGCTCGGCGTCCGGAGCACCGGCAACGTCATTCGGTCCGGTGCAGATCAGCGCCCGCTCGCCCACCCGGGCACAGGCCGCGCCGATCACCGCGATCGTCTCCACCGGCGAGGCAAGCGGGGTGCTCCCGAAGCCGAAGTAGATCGGCGGCGTGCCGGCGGCGATCCAAGCCAACACCTCGTCGTCGGCATCGCTCTCGCGCCCCAGCGTCAGCGCGCCGACGAACAACGGCGAAGCGTCGGATTCCAGCCATTCGGCCGCCGGTCCAGGCAGGCAGATCTCGTCATAGGCCTGGATCTCCACGGTGCGCAGGGTCGAGTCCCCGGCGGCCTCCGGCAGACCGAGCGCGCGACGTTGCGCGTCGTCGGTCTCCTTGGCGATCTGCGGGCCGAACGCGCCGGACGCCAAGATCCGTCCCGGGAAGTAGTGCAGCGTGCCGAGCGGAATATCTTGATACTCAGCAACATTGGCGGCCACGCCGTGCTCGTTGAAGGCCGCGACCAGCAGATCGGCTCCGGCTGCCAACGATGTCAGGACCGCAGTCTTTTCGGCCTTGATCTCGTTGACGTGCTCGGCGATCTCGGCCCACATGGTGACCGGGTTCGAGATCTTGCCGACGAAAGCCGCGGCGAAGTCCATCTGTTCTCGTGAGTCGCGGCCATACGCGACCGCGGGCAGCCCGGCGGATTCCACGAAGCCCACCATGTTGGGCGCGACGGCCATCTGCACGTCGTGGCCGCGGCGCAACAGCTCCCGGCCGACGGCGGCCAAGGGTTCGACATCGCCGCGACTTCCATAGCCGACCAGCACGCATTTCATCGGCGGAACCTGCCTGTCCCGAGCACCAGCTGTGGTCTATTGGCTGCGCCCCGCCACGCGACTCTGCGCAGCGACGCCGTTAGTGCAGCCGATCGGCCGCGAAGGTTGCGGCCTGGTTGGTCATCCCCAGTTGAATATACGAAACGTGCGCCATGATGTTCCCGCCCGCGGAGCAGATCGGGTCGTCTTGCGCGCACAGGCTGATGGTCTTCGCGCTGTAGATCGGGTTGATCGTCGGCAGCGGCTGGCCGCCCCACAGCGCGCTGGAGAATTGACTGGTCGGTTCGCCGAACAGGGCGACAGCGGCGACGTGGTCGGCCACCGGAGCCGGCATCGCCTGCGTCGCCAGATCGATCACGGTCGAGCCCTGGGAGTACCCACCGAGCACGAGCTTCGTCTTGGGGCAGGCGGCGACGGTGCCCTGGATGTGACCGCTCGCGTCGTTAGCACCGGCCGGTGCGCTGGCGTGGTAGTCGTCGTTGGCCGGGTAGTTGACCGGGTAGACCGCGACCGACTTCCCGCCGACCTGCGAGGTGAGCGAGTCGACGAACGCTTGACCGATGTTGCCGAGGCCGGGCTCCTGATGGGTACCGCGAGCGAACACCACCTCGACGTCGGAGCAGGGATCAGCCGACGCGGTGGGGGAGATCGGCGCGCCAACCAGCGCCCCCATCGTCGCTGCCGCGACGCCAACAATACGAACAAGCCTCAGTGCACTCATTCCCAAATGCTGACATACCGGCCGGAACGGTCGTACCGGCGGCTCGCTTTACCCGGGTGCGGACCAGGCGAGACGGTACCTATCAAAATGAAGTACCTGCCGGTGGGAAGGAACTGCATCTTCGCTCAGTTTGAGCGTAGATAACCGGGTGCAGCAGTAACGATCAGTCGTGGGAGTTTTGAAAGGCTAGGAAACGTGACCGACTCGACGAGCGGGACGAAGGCCGCTGCGGTATCCGCAGACCGGTCGCGTCCGTTGCGAATAGGCGTTCAGCTGTGGGCGGGCGGGACACCGGACTACCGCACCTGGCGTCAGGCGGTGCTGCACGCCGAAGAGCTCGGCGCTGACGCCATCTTCGGCTACGACCACTTTCACAAGCCCTTCGTCGACCTCGTCGACGGCACTCCGCAGCTCCAGGATGAGCAGCCGGAGGTCAACAATTTCGAAGCCTGGACCGCCCTGGCGTCGTGGGGCGAGATCACCAGTCGAGCCGAGATCGGACTGCTCGTCAGCGGCATGCCGTATCGCAACCCCGACCTGGTTGCGGATATGGCGCGCACCGTCGATCACATCAGCGGCGGGCGACTGATACTGGGCCTCGGGGCCGGCTGGTATCCGCAAGACTTCATCGCCTACGGATACGAATACGGCACGGTGCGATCGAGGATGGACCAATTCGACGCGGGCTTGGAGCGCATCGAATATCGGCTCAACCATTTGACTCCCAGCCCGTTGCGGCAGATCCCGATCCTGATCGGCGGCGGCGGTGAACGGCGCACCATTCCGGCCGCGGCCCGCCACGCCCACATCTGGCACAGCTTCGAACCGATCGACGAATTCCGCCGCAAGAACGAACTCCTCAAGCGGCTCGCCACCGACGCGGGACGTGACGAAGCATGCATTGAACGCGCGATGGCGTGGACCGATGCTGAGGCGGCCGACGCCTTCGTCGAGGAAGGCGTCACCCTGTTCACCACCGAAATCCATCCCGACGCCAACGGGTACGACTTCTCCGAGCTCGAGGCGATGCTCGCCTGGCGTCGGCAATAAACGGCTGCTGAAAACAGAGTTCGCCCGGCGGCCGCTACCGATCGGAGATGAACATCTGATTTTGGAGAAAATTGATCCGCCGGCTGCGGCTGCGCAGACCGCGTGACAGTGGAAGTATCACGGACGTGGCCGAGAAGAAACCGCAGACGATCTCTTACCCGGCGCCGGAATCACGTCCGCGCCGCCACGACTACGATCCGCTCGATCCGCATGTCATCGTGCTATTCGGCGCGACGGGCGACCTGGCGAAGCGCAAGCTGATCTCCGGTCTGGCCTATTTGGATCAGTCCGAACTCGCACCGGATATCCAGATCGTCGCGACGTCGCTGGAAGAACTGAGCGACGACGAGTTCCGGGACATCGCGAAGAACGCGATCGATTCGTACGGCACCCACAAGCTGACGCCCGAACAATGGGCCGACTTCTCGAAGATCGTGCGCTACGTCCCGCAGGGCGCCGGGCCCGCGGCGCTGGCCGCCGCGGTGGCCGAGGCCGAGGCCAACCTGGGGCCGAAAGTGCGGCGCCTGCACTACTTGTCGGTTCCGCCGAAAGCGGCACGCGATGTGATCACGATGCTGCGCGAGGCCAATCTCGTCGAGCGTTCCCGCGTGGTGATGGAGAAGCCGTTCGGCACCAACTTGAAAAGTGCGGTGGCCCTCAACGACTTCCTGCACGAAACGTTCGACGAATCCCAGATTTTCCGCATCGACCACTTCCTCGGCAAGGAAGCGGCCCAGAACATCTTGGCGTTCCGCTTCGCCAACGGGTTGTTCGAGCCGATCTGGAACCGCAACTTCATCGACCACATCCAGATCGACATTCCCGAGACCCTCGGGCTCGATCAGCGGGCGAACTTCTACGAAAGTACCGGCGCCTACAAAGATATGGTGGTGACCCACCTGTTCCAGGTGATGGCATTCGTGGTGATGGAACCGCCGACCGCCCTGGAGCCCTACGCCATCAGCGAAGAGAAGAACAAGGTGTTCCGCTCGATGCTCCCGGTGAAATGCTCAGATGTGGTGCGGGGCCAGTACGGCGGGTATCGCGGGGAGCCCGGAGTCGCAAGCGATTCCGACACCGAGACGTTCATCGCGCTGCGCGTCGGCATCGACAACTGGCGCTGGGCTGGCGTGCCGATCTATCTGCGCACCGGCAAGAAGATGGCCGAAGGGATCCGGATCATCTCGATCGCCTTCAAAGAGGCTCCGCGCAGCATGTTCCCGCCGGGGTCGGGGGTGGGGACCCAGGGACCCGACCACCTCACGTTCGATCTCGCTGACAACTCGAAGGTTTCGCTGTCCTTCTACGGCAAGCGGCCCGGTCCCGGGATGAAGCTCGACAAGTTGTCGATGCAGTTCTCGTCACGTGAGATCGACACGGCGGACCAGACGCTGGAGGCCTACGAACGGCTCATCCTCGACGCGATGCGCGGCGATCACACACTGTTCACCACGGCCGAGGGCATCGAATCACTATGGGAGCGTTCGAAAGAACTGCTCACCGATCCGCCGCCGGCCAAGACCTATCCGCCCGGCACGTGGGGCCCCAACGCCATTCATCAGTTGATCGCGCCCAACGCTTGGCGGTTGCCGTTCGAGCGGGGCTGGCGCGAAGCTAAAAGTTAGCCGCTGCGTCAGAACACCATCCAGGACAGCACCGACGTTTGCAGTCCCGACAGGACGCAAATGAAGACCAGAAACACCAGGCTCCACAGGAACACACGGCGGAAAATGTCGCCTTCTTTGCCGTGCACGTCGACCGCCGCGGCCGCGATCGCGAGGTTCTGCGGCGAGATCATCTTGCCCAGCACGCCACCGGAGCTGTTGCCCGCCGCCATCAGCAGCGGGGAGAGCCCCGCCTTGGCGGCCGCGGTCACCTGAAGGGCGCCGAACAGGGAGTTCGACGAGGTATCGGACCCGGTCACCGCCACGCCGAGCCAACCCAGAATGGGGGAGAGCAGCGCGAAGGCGCCGCCCGCCCCGGCCATCCAGGTGCCCAGCGTGATCGTCTGGCCGGAGGCGTTCATCACGAAAGCCAGTGCCAGAACTGCCATTACGGTGACGATTGCCCAGCGGAGCTGATACAGCGTCGCCCCGTAAGCCTTGACCGCGCCGGGCACCGACAGGCGCAGCACCACCATCGAAACGATGCCCGCGACGAGCATCTGGGTACCCGGCGTGGTCAGCAGATTGAAGGTGAAGTTCGGCAGCGCCGATGGGCTGCCCTTGGCGGTCAGCAAGTGCAGTCCCGGCCAGTGCACGGTGAAGGTCGCGCTGTCGAGATACCGCTTCACCGCCGGGACCTGACAGAGCACGAAAATGGCGATGATGATCGCGTAGGGCGCGTAGGCGCGTGCCACCTCGGCGCGTGATTCAGCCCGCTCGGGGTTCGCGTCGAATCCGGGGGAGACCGTTTCGGCGGGGCCGCCCGAGACCACCGCGGCGCGCTCTGCCACTTGCGGACGCGTGACGCGCAGCAGCAACACCACGGCACCGGCGGACAGCAACGAGGCCACCACGTCGGCCAGCGGCACCGACACGAAGTTCGAGGTGGCGTACTGGCCGATGCCGAACACCACGCCGGCGGTCAGGGCCGCGGGCCAGGTCTCCCGGATTCCACGGCGGCCGTCGGCGATGGCCACCAGGACGAGCGGGACGAAAATAGCCAGGATCGGGGTTTGCCGCCCGACCATCGCGCCGAGCGCGTCGCTGGACAATCCGGATACCTTGCCGAGGGTGAGGATCGGTGTGGCCATCGCGCCGTAAGCGACCGGTGCGGTATTCGCGACCAGCGCGAGCACGGCGGCCTTGAGCGGTTTGAAACCCAGGGCGAGGAGCATCACCGAGGTGACCGCGACCGGGGCGCCGAATCCGGCCAGGGCCTCGAGGAGCGCGCCGAACGAGAACGCGATGATGATGGCTTGGATGCGCTGATCGTCACTGACGCTTGCGAAGCTGCGCCGCAGCACGTCGAAATGCCCTGTCTGCACTGTCATCTGGTAGACCCAGATCGCATTGATCACGATCCAGAGAATCGGGAAGAACCCGAAGACGGCGCCCTCGCTACCCGCCAGCAGCGCCTGATCAATTGGCATGCGGTACACGGCAACCGCGATCGCGACCGCCACACCCAGCGATAGCAGCGAAGCCATCCACGCCCGCAAACGCAAAACGCCGAGCATCACAAAGAGCATCCCCAAGGGCACGGCCGCCACGAGTGAACTCAAACCCAGAGAGTGAGCGAGGGGATCAAGGATCTGCCGATACATATAGGTACCTTATGGATCACAAACGAACGCCGCGCCCTGGATCAATCACATGACAACCACGAATGTCCACCCAAGATTTGGAGGTTGATTAAATCAACCAATTTATTTAGGCGTAGAGTCACCACCAGCTTGCGCACGGGCAGCCTGTCGGCTGTGTTCGACGAGATCGGTGACCAGCAAAGGAAGAGAAGATGCCACAGAGTGTTGCCGCAAAGAATGACACCGAACAGCTTGTGCTCGACTTCATCCATGCCTTCTATGGGCAGACCATCGACATCGACGCGGCGATCGCCCTAGTGGCGGAGGATTTCGTATGGCAGCTGCATGTGCCGCTCTCGCCCGTGATCTCCGGCCGCGACGCCGCCCGCGCCGAGCTGGAGAAGCACAACAGCCTGTCGACCGGAATGATCGACGGGAGCGAAATCCGCACCATTGTGTCGACCGATGACACCGTCGTCGTCGAACGTATCGACGTGAATGCGTTGGGTGGCCAGCCGGTCACGTTCCATGTCATCGCGGTCTTCGAGGTCCGCGACGGTGCCATCACCCACTGGCGTGAGTATTGGGACACCAGCCACGTCGCAAAGCAGATCGGTATCGAAGCGGCCCATATGTTCGACGCGCTCGCCTAGTCGGCGGGCAAACCGCGAGAGCGCTTGTTGGCATACATGTGCTCGTCCGCGAGCCGCATCAGATCCTGCTCCCCGGAAGCGATCCCGGCGCTGAAGCCGACCGGTTCGCCGAACTCGGCCCAGCGATCACGAAGCCGATCGAGGACCTGCTCGGCCTCGGGACGGTCGGCGCCGACGAGCATCAGGAGGAACTCGTCGCCGCCGATACGGAAGGCGACGTCTTCGCTGCGGACCGACCATCGGATCGCGTCGGCGAAGGCGATCAAGAGATCGTCGCCGGCCTCGTGGCCGTGACCGTCGTTGTAGCGCTTGAAGTTATCGAGGTCGATGAGCACCACGGCCGAACCGTTGGCGTGCGCCGACAACTGCGGCCCGAGCGTGCTCCGATCGAACAATTGGGTCAACGCGTCGGTATGCGCGATCTTGCGCAGCAGCGCGCTTTGCTCCTCGAGCTGCGAGATGAGCCACGCCGGGACCTCCGCGACGATCACCCACATGGCCGCGGCCAACACGACGGTGGTCAACGCGCCCGGGAGAACCTTGCTGCCGCCGACGACGAATGCGACCACACCGAGCGGGACGAAAGCGAGTGAGCGCCAGCGCGAGCACGTGAGGCCGATGTAGCCGAACGTGACGGTGATGATGCCGGGGAGGTTCTGGGTGACACCCGGCGCAACGGCGCCAACCAGAACCGTCGCGAGCAGCGACGCTACCGGCCACCAGAACAACAGGGCTCGCCGCTCTTGCCAACCTCGCCACCGGCCGACGAACGAAACGATCCCCGCAACGACGACGCCGCCGCCGAGAACCCAAAGAAACTGATGGCTGAATCCGGCACCGTAGAAGTACCCTGCCCCGGCATAGAGACCGAGCATCGAAAGAAACGCCGTCAGGCCGATCCCATGCCAAACACTCGTTGTCGGTCGGGGTTCGGCACGCCATGGCACGTGCTCAGAATAAGGGTGCGGGTGCTACCTTTCCCGGGATCAGCTGCCCGGGAACGCGTTGACACCCATCACGAGCGCGGCGGTACCGCCGTAGAGGTATCCGACCTCGACCGCCTCGGTGATCTCGGCCTCCGAGGCGCCCGCCGCGCGAGCGTCGTCCGCGAGCGCCCTGACACCATCGGGATGCGCGGCGATCGCGTCGGTGACCATTCCGATCAGCAGCTTGTACTTGGCGGGAATGGCTCCGTCTTTGAGGATCCGCTCGCGCATCGCCTGATACGTGCCGGCGAATTGCGGGTCGCGCTGCTGGACCGCGGCAAGCCAGGCAGGCGCGGGCGCGCAGCTGTTTGAGGGCGCCAGGGCCGGGGCGGCATCGCCGCACCCGTCGGCGCTGCCGCGCGGCGCGGCAGATATGCCCCCACTGATCATCAGAGCAGCGGCCGACACAACGATCAACGCCTTGAATCTATTCGTCATGGGGGCACGGTACGTCCGCGCTATCAGTGCGGCAAGCGAACACTATTGTGGCACTTAGTATTCCACCGCCGTGGAGATCTAGGCGGCGGTGAGCACGAACGAGGTGCCCACGGCGTTGGGCACGAAAGCGTCCGGCAGCGATGCGGCGAACCGGTGCTGGGCGCGCCATCCCGTGCAGTGCGCCGGGACGACGAGGCCGGGGGACAACTCGACGAGCGCGTCGACGGTGGGTTCGATGATCGGCTCGAAGCCGGGACCGGTCAGGTGAAAGCCGCCGAGCAGCCCGTGCAACCGATCGACGCCGGTGAGCCGCATCGCGTGTCGCGCAATATTGATCGCCCCGCCGTGGCCGCACCCGGTCAAGACCACAAGCCCGAGCCCGCGTACGTGAACCACCAGCGCCTGGTCGTCGAGGATCTGGGGATCCGGCTCCCACCCACCGTCGCGATATACCTCGTGGAATTGCATACCGGTCTCGAAATCGGTTGTGCGGTCGATCTCGCCGGTGATCAGCACGCTGCCGTCGAGCAGGATCGAGGGCTGGCGCCGCTCGATCACCTCGAAGCCCTCGTTCTGCAGCGAGGTTCGGCTGAGCGTGGGAAGTTCCCAGCCCGGCCGCCCCGGTAGCGCGATTCGGCGTTGGCTCCAGACGAGCGGGTGCACGGTCAACGGCAGTCCGGTGCGGCCGCGCAGGCGGGACAGCCCGGCGAAACCGCCGGCATGGTCGAAGTGGCCGTGACTGAGCACGACCGCCTCGATGTCGTCGACGTCGATACCCAGGCGTTCCATGTTGGTCGCCATGCCGTCGGGGGAGATGCCGGTATCGAACAGCAGCGTGTGGGACCGATCGCCCCGTCGCACCGTGACCAGCGCCGAGAATCCGTGCTCGGCAACCATTCCGGGGATGGTGGTGCCGCCCTCGAAGAGGGCCGCGTTCACCGCGGGCGTGCGCGGCATGGACATTCGCTGCGCGGGACCCATGTCCATCAACAGGCCGTCGTAGCTGTTGTCGACCAGGGTCGTGATCACCAACTCGTCTACCGGCTCCAGCGCGATCGGGTCGACCGCCGCGCCCTCGACGACGCGGGGCGCCGCGCCGCCAACATCCAACCCACCACCGCCACACATAGTCGCCAGCCTAGGCATGAGATGAGCCGTGACGCCATCCTCGCGGCCTGGTTGGCCGACAATCGCGTTTTCCGGCTCAAGGACGTGGGGTTCGAATCTGGCTGTGTTGCAACCGAACAGATACCCTCGTAACCGATGACCTCCGGCACCTCTCGTGACGCCCAGACCGGGGCCGCGGCGACATATAACGCGGCGGCGGATGCGTTCGACGATCCGGCGAACACGTTCTGGGCCCGCTTCGGCCGCGAGACCGTCGAGCGGCTGACGCTGGGACCCGGCCAGCGCGTGCTCGACGTCTGTTGCGGCAGCGGTGCGTCCGCGATACCCGCGGCGCACCTCGTCGGACCGACCGGATCGGTGCTCGGCATCGATCTCGCCGAGCGGCTGCTCGCACTGGGACGCGCGAAGGCCGGCACATTGGGCCTGCACAACATCGAGTTTCGGTCCGGCGACATGCTCGACCTGCGGCTGCCACCGGAAACCTTCGACGCGGTCGTGTGCGTGTTCGGTGTCTTCTTCGTGCCCGACATCGGCGCCGCGGTCAGGGCACTGTGGGGCAACGTGCGCCAGGGCGGCACGCTGGCGATCACCACCTGGGGACCACGGTTTCTCGAGCCCGCCAACACCGCCTTCTGGGAATCGATTCGCGAGGTTCGGCCCGATCTGTACAAGGGCTTCAATCCGTGGGATCGGATCTGCGATCCGGTGTCGCTGCGTGACGTGCTGCGCGACGGTGGGGTGACGGAGGCCGACGTCGTCGCCGAATCCGGGGCGCATGCGATCTCGTCGCCCGAAGCGTGGTGGGCAGCGATACTCGGCTCGGGTTACCGCGGCACCATCGAGCAGCTTTCGCCGCAGGATCGCGACCGAGTACACACGGCGAATCTCGATTACGTTCGTAGCTCAGGCATCACGAGCGCGGAGACCAATGTCGTGTATGCGGTCGCCACCAAGGCGTAGGTCAATTCCTCGAGGCAAGCAGCTCGCGCAGGATTTCCTCGAAGTGATCGAAGGACATCAGGTGGCCCTCGCCCGGAACCATGTGCAGGACGGCGCCCGGGATCGCTGCCGCCTGACGCTCGGCGTGAGCGACGGGGACGTTCACGTCGACGTCGCCTTGCCACACCTGGACGGGCACCCTGATGTCCTCGAGCCGGAAACCCCAGTCGCGCGCGAAGAGTCGGAAATCCTGCGCCGCGGCCCGGCCGGCGGTGGGTGACGCGTCCGATAGCAAGCCCAGGAAGGAGTTTCGCACCTCGGGGCGCGAGAGCACCGCGGTGTCGACGGCAGGCAAGCTGTTCACGAGCAGCGGCAAGACCCGCTCGGGGGCCCGGCGCCCAACCAGAAAGATGAGTCCGAAGATCACGGCGTTGGCCGCCGGTGCGTTCCTGGCGAGCCGGGCGAACATTCTGTTGGCCGCCATCATGCCCGCCTCCGAGCCGGGCTCGGCGAGCGAACCGACACCGCTGACCAGTGCGGCCGAGGTGACGCGGTCGGGCAGGAAGCGGGCGCAGACGGCCGCGTGCGGCCCGCCGCCCGAGATGCCGAGAACCGCGAAGCGGTCGATACCCAGGTGGTCGGCCAGTTCGGCCACGTCGCGCGCCCACCCCGCGAACGTGCGCCGAGATTGCCAGGTGCTGGATCCGCGGCCCGGCCGGTCCGGAGCGATCATCCGGGCGCCCGCCGCGAGCGCGGGTGCCGGGTCGACCAGGACCTGGCGACAAGAGCCTGGCGTGCCATGGAATGCAAAAACCGGGTAGCCGGCGGGGTCGCCCATTTCGGCCCAAGACAGCTCGCGCCCGTCGCGCAGCTGCATGAGGCTTGCGTTCATAGCCATAACACTATGTGCCCTATTCGTATACCACTGCGCGACAGGGCTTTACGACGTACTGACAACTCTTCTTTTCAGATGTCACGCCGACATTCGGTGGTCGCGCCTTCCGTAAGCTGCAGCCTTTCAACTGATAGACGACGCGTCGTGGTGAAAATTCCACGCTGGCAACAAAAATGAACATCAGCGGTCGCCGCGATGGTCAGCATCGGGAAAGTCAGAGGATTGAACAAACAAGATAAGCCGTTGGAAGTCGAGCTGACCCGCGGGGCGATTCTCCCGTCCGAGCTGAAACACATGCTGGAGACGGCTGCCCACGAGGCGAATTGCAGAATCGTGACGATGGTCTGGTCGGACAGTAGCCAGGCGTCAACGACCGATATCAACGAAGTCGAGCCGATCGAAGATGCCGAGGACATCAAGTCCGTGTTTGCGAAATTCCACTACGGCGACGGTTCGACCTTGACCATTTGGCTGAGCCGCTACTACCGCAACATGCTCGAGGCCGTCGGGGAGACGTCGCTTCAGCGCCAATCGTCGCTGGTTCAGTACTGGGCCAGCTTGCCCGATCGCAGCTCCCTCACCTACCTCGCGGCCAACTGGCTTCGTTCGCTACCGATTGCGCTGCTCGGCGGGGCAGCTACGTTTTTCGCTGCCGGCTTCTTTTTTCACGCAGGTCGACATTCCATGGCGCACTGGTCTCTTCGCACAGCATTCTTGTTGATCGCACTATGCTCGTATCTGTTCGTACGCTCCACCCGCGCCACGCGCGGATTTTCTAAATTGGTCGTCCTCGCCCGCCGCCCTCGCCGGGACACCTGGACCGTCGTCGCTGGAATTTCAGGGATCGCGGCGCTCGTTCTCAGCCTGATCGCGTATCTGTTCCCGCGGTAGTATCGGCTGCCATCAACGCGAATACGACTCGGCGGCAACCTCATTGACCGACGCGCTGGTGTCGCTCAGTGATGTAAGGGATGGCCCACGAAGTAGTGGGCGACTGCGGAGCCAACGGTGTAGGCGTTGGCGACCGCGATGCTGCTGCCGGGGAAGGTCTTGAATACCGCAGCGGCACTTTGGCCCGCATAGGGTTGGTCGAAGTCGCTGGCTGTGCGCAAGGACAGGTAGCGGCTCAGATACCCATACCTGGCCAATACCGTCGCGGTCGCGTTGTCCTCCTGCTGGATGGTGCAGTACTTGCCCTGGTTATCAGTCCATTGGTCGACGACATACTGGGCGGTGTCGGAGGCGTCGCTGCCGGTCCAGAAGTCGTCGGCAGTCACGGTGTCGCAACGAGAAACACGTGCCTTCCTTCCCGCCTGACCCGCATAGTGCGCACGGTCGGCTTCGGCATCGGCGCTGTCGGCCAGAGGCAGGCTCTTGGTAAGGCCGTAGGCCGTGGCCACCAGATCCTGGTTGAGATGAAATACGGTGGTGCCCTGATCCATCCCCTTCTCGTAACGAAAGGGGATGTTCGGGTCGGTCTGTTTGGAAATGTGGTGGCCGCCGATCTCATCGTCGACCACCGAGTTCGCCCAGTCGGCGTCTCCGAGCGTCCCCAATTTGGGAGTAGTTCCCGCGATACCCGCAGTGATGAAGTACGCCGCTTTCATGTCGAGCTCCGTGTCGGCGAGGATGGCCGACATGCTTGCCGCCGCATTGGCCTTGCCTTCGCCGATCGTTGCGACACACAGGCCCCTGCCGTCGCAATGCAACGGCCGGTCCATCGTGGGCACGTTGACAGTGCGCTCCAACTTTTCGTTCTGCAGCCAGGGGCCGGTTTCGTCGACGAACATGGTGATAACCAGGACTTTCGCGGCGAGCACAGCGGTCCGGTGAACAGTCGGATATACCGTTACGGCCAGCCAGACCAGTACCACCGCCAAAACTCCCAGAGCCGCGGCCCGGACCTTCCAGTTCCTCAATGCACTCCGCGCGTCCATAATTTGACGCTAGGTGTAAAAGACTGAGCCACAACACTTTACGGCGTGTCGACAACACCGCTTTTCAGCGCGGCGACTCCGTCCGAGCACCGTCGGCGGCGCGGCCCGCCGATCAGCCGGCGGCGCTGAGAATTTTGATCGCGAAGATCAGCGAGTCGCCCGGCCGGATTCCGGCGCTGGGCTGACCCTCGGGGTAGCCATCCGCGGGGATCATCGCGACGGCGACGGTCGAGCCGACCTTTTGCCCGGCGATGGCCTTCTGGAAGCCGGTCACGACTCCGGTCAGCGGGAAGTCGACCGGGGCACCCCGGTCGAAGCTGCTGTCGAACACGGAACCGTCGCGCCCGTTGACGCCCATGTAGCAGACGGAAACCTTCGCGGTCGGCGAGACCACCGGTCCGTCTCCGGCGTGCAGGGTGTGCACCTGGGTCTGGTTCACGCTGAACGGGGTCGTCACGGTCACGCGCGGGGCGGTCGTGTCGGTGGGTCCGACGACCGCGATGCTGCCGGTGGTCCCGGCCAGCGTCCAATCAGGAGTTCCACCAGCCGGCGCTGCCGCGGTAGGGCACGAGCCCGCCGCGGTTGCCGTGCCCGTTCCAGCGAGCATCAGCACGGTTGCCGCGACACAGGCCGCGAACGCGATCGAGGAGTACACCCGGAGAAAGTTCACGGCCGTCACGCTACAGCCACGTGCTTTTCCGGGGTCGCGGACCCGTGTTGGCCGATGGTTTGCCCGAAGCGACGATCCGGGTTGGCTAGGACTGGCCTGCCGGTATTCCTGGGCGACGGTCACGGGTCATGACCAACCGGGGTGCGGAATTCGGGTCCCGGACGCTAAAGGACGCGGGGACGGCACGGGGGGTGGGTTCGCCGGCCAGACCGAGGACCTCATTGAACCCGTCCAGCAGGCATTGGGCGAACAGTCGTTCCCGCCGTACGGCCGTCCGGTCATACCGGGCGGCGATGGTGCACATTCCACTCCTGGATACCAGTGCAAATTCCACCGCGGCGCCGTTCAACGGGCCAAACGCATACGTCCGCAGCACCTTTGCGCCGCATAGATAGGTGTCCTGCGGGTAGAGCGGGATGTTGGTGGCCAGCACGTCGGCGGCCGCGGCCGACCGGAGCATCAGCTGCACCAACATCGGTGTGGGCAGCATGCTCAGTGCGGGCGCGACGGCGCCGATCAGACCCTTGGCGGGCTCCTCGCGGCGCCGGGTCATCTGCGCGCGGATCTGTTGAATGCGCTCGATCGGGTCGGGCGTGCCGACCGGGGCCGCCAGGCTGACGATGGCGAACTCGTTGCCGCCGGCCGGGTCGGCTTCGGTGCGCAAGTTCACCGGCACGACCATGGGCAATGTGCTGATCGGAGCGCCGAGCGCCGAGTGGTAGCGCCCCAACACGGCGCATAGGCCCGCGAGGTAGACGTCGTTGATCGACCCCCCGCAAGCTTTGGCCGCCTCGGCCAGCGGGCGGAGTTCCACGTCGAGTGCTTCGGTCCGGGTCGCGACGCCGCGGCTGCGCAGCACCGGCGAAGGCCCGGCCGCCGGTGCAAGGATGCGCGCACTCGAACGTGCGTAACCGACGACTCCCGTCACGGTTGCCGCTGGGTCGCGGGCCGCACGGCCGACCGTCGAAAGCACACCCCGGACCCCGGTGGAGAACACGCCGGGCAGACGACGCACGCCGGCTCGCATCAGTTCGTTGGCAGACAGGTCTTCTGGGACCGGTTGCGGGGGAGTCGGTTCCGCGGGTGGATCCCGTTCCAGGTCGTAGATCGGCGCGAACATCGTCACGCTGCCGACACCGTCGACCACGGCGTGGCTCATGTGCAGCAGCGCCGCGGCCCTGCCGTCGGTCAGACCCTCGACGAGGGTGGCAGTCCACAACGGCCGGGCACGGTCCAGCTGTGACTGCAGCATCACCTCGGCCATGTCGAAAACGTCGCGCACGGTGCCCGGTCCGGGGACGCGTACTCGTCGGACGTGGAAGTCGAGATCGAACTCGGGATCTGTCACCCAGCGCGGCGGCGCCGTGGGCAACAGTGGCGTGACGACCTTCTGTCGCAGCCGCGGCACCCGCCGGGAGACATCGTCGGCGCGAGCCCGGAACCGGGCCCAATCCGGCTGGTTGTCAAGGATTTCCACCGAGATGAACCCCGTGCGCAGCCGCGCGTGTGCCTCACCCCGAAGCATCAGGTGATCGACCGCGGATAATTCCGAGCGCACCCGGCCGGCGTCGTGCGGAGCTAGGCGGATTGGATTCGTCGCCATGGTTGCGCCTCTTCAAGTTCGTAGGCCAGCTCCAGCAGCCGGGCCTCCTGCCCGATGTCGGCGGCCAGCATCATTCCCACCGGCATGCCTTCTATCGATTCGGCCAGGGGGAGCGAGATGGACGGCTCCCCGGTGATGTTGTACTGCGGCAGGAACACGACCCAGTCGGTGAGTCGATCGATGACTTGTTGGTAGTCAGCGGTGGGGTCAAAGTACCCAACTCGTGGGGTTTCCCGGTTAAGTGTGGGTGTCAGCACGGCGTCGTACTCGTTGAAGAAGCTGGCGCTGCGTCGCCGCATGCGTTTCAACCGGTCGATCACCCGCGGCATGCGGTGCAGGTTGCGGCCACCCAATTGCGCCAGGCCGCGGGTGAAGTTGTCCAGCTTGTCACGATCGACGGCGGGGCCACCGACGTAGCGGCTCACCCGCACCTGCGCCATCACGAAATACGCACAGTAAGAACAGAACAACAGGTAGTCGTCGGCGAAGGACGCCGGCACCAATGGTCGATCAACCTGTTCGACGCGATGCCCGAGCTCTTGGAGGAGGGCGGCGGTCTTCAGCGCCAACTCCGAAATCCCGCTGCTGCAGGTACCCACGCCGGGCTGCGTGCACACGGCGATCCGGAGGCGAGCACGCCCCGGCTCGGTGACGTCACCGATGGCCGGCAATTTCGGATTGCGGTGAAACCGCTCGGCCTCGCGATAGAACGCCGCGGTGTCGCGCACCGAGCGGGTCAGCACGCCGTTTTCGATGGGGCCGATCGGCACCCGACGCATCTGCTTTTCCATCGGCAGCCGTCCGCGCGACGGCTTGAGGCCGACTAAACCGTTGCAGGAGGCCGGTATTCGGATCGATCCGCCGGCGTCATTGCCTTGCGCGATCGGCACCACACCGGCCGCGACGAACGCCGCGGAACCCGAGGATGATCCGCCGGCGGTGTGATCTGGATTCCACGGAGTGCGTACGGCGCCAAGCCGTGGATGCTCGGTCGCCGCGTTGAACCCGAATTCCGACATGCGCGTCAACCCCAGCGGCACCATTCCCGTCGCGAGGTACGCACGGGCGAATTCGCCATCTGCAGAGGCGAGTTGGGGTTCCCATGCGTCACTGCCGGCCATTGTCGGCATACCGGCCACGGCCTCACAGTCCTTGAGGAAGGTGGGCACCCCGCCAAGGAAGCCGTCGCCGTGACCCTCCTTGGCTCTGGCCCGCGCACGGTCGAAGGCCGCGAAGGCCAGCCCGTTGAGGACCGGATTCACCGCTTCGGTGCGCGCGACTGCCGCCTCGACAACCTCGGGTACCGACACTCGACGCGCTTGCAATGCGGCAGCGATTCCGACGGCGTCGAGCTCGCCGAGGGCATCGTCGCGAAAGGCATGTACGGCATTCAACTGACGACTTCCAATCGGTGGAGAAATGCGGGATCATCTCCACTTTCGAAACGATCGTGCGGCCGCGATGATGCGCCCCCGTGTGTGCGACGTTGCCGTGAGAAAGGCTTCGACACAAGGAGTTCCAGCTAGGCGGCCCTTTCCCTGGCTGGCTACCGACGTTGTCAAGACAAGCCGCGTTGGCCTAGCGGCCGGCGGATCGGTCGCCCCCGGTTGGCGCGGGGGAGCGCTGCTCCGGTCGTCGACACATTGTCATTTGAGCCACTGCCGTGCCCGCCGTTCGCTATTCTCCTTATCTGTGCGGCTCCGCCGCCGTCGGCGCCCTTGCTAACGCCAAGAGAACGGACGGGAATCGAATGCCCTCACCTCGCTGGCTCGCCAGACTCGCAATCCCGATGATGGCCGGCGCCGCACTGGTTGGTAGCACCGCGACAGCGACTGCCACCACGGCACAGGACAACGCGTACCTTGCCCAGCTGCGCGCCGTCGGCCTCACCTGGCCACCGCAGACGGAAGAGGCGCTCATCGGGGAGGCGCATCTCATCTGCTACGACCTCGTGTGGGGTTGGACGCCGCAACAAATTGCCGATGAGGTCCACGCCCACTTGGACAAGAGGAGCGTGACGTTGCCGGACGTCGGAACGATGGTCAACGCCGCACACAACATCTATTGCCCCGGCAACGTGTGCGACGCCCCCTCCCTCTGCACCTAAGTACGGCGCTTAGGCGATCGGCCGCCACGCACCAAGGACAGCGGACCGATACCAACCCTGTCGGTTGCGAATCTGGACCCCAACCACGTTCTGCGCATTGACCCGGCTATCGATGATGTGTTGGTCGTCGATGTAGATCACCACATGCGAGGCTTCGTTCTCGCTTCCATTGGGATGCAGATAAATCAGATCCCCGGGCGCGAAGGGCCCGTCTTTGGGGATGCGACCACCCATCGGGCCCGCCGTGCCGTCGTATTGCTGGTGAACATCGCCGTTGAACTTGATTCCCAGGCCGTAGTTGTAGACCCACGCGGTGAAATTGGAACAATCCAGGCCCCGCCCGGAGCTCCAGGCGGTCGACTCATGCGGCGTGTCAGTGTCGGGATTCTCCTCGGGGGCACCGGCATGGGTCGAGGCCGGCGGGTCCCAGCCGGGGATGTGATGGTGGCGGTATTGCAGCCCCAGCGCGTTGTCGGGTGCATAGATATAGCGCATGGCCGCGGCGAGGATCCTTTCCCGCTTCCAGGTATTGGCGTCGCATCCCGCGCCCTGGGGGATGACCGGCGGAGGAAGAGCGTCCGCCGCTGGTCCCCACCCCTGATTCACATAGTGGCCCTCGGCGTTCGTGCGGTACCACTCGGAGGGAGGAACCGAACTTTGCGGCAGCCCATCACGGCTGGCGAAATCCGCCGTCAACGAGTCCCGGGCACACGAAAACGGGTAGGCGTCGCCCCGCGAGACCGCGACTGGACCGCCGACGAGCAACGAACCCGTCACGCAGACAGCCGAGAGAATCGGAGCGGGAAACTTCATTCGATGCTCGGCCCTCTGCTCGGTCGAATAGTCGGCGCTGACCAAGCAATACTAGGCAGACCGGCCGCACCAGCGAGCAAAGATTTCGAAAACAACTGTGCGACAGAGCAACACTGTTGACGCCACACGACACTAGGCGAGGAAAGCTAACTGCAACCGAAAGTAACTGCTACCCAACGCAATAGAGCTTCGACAGCGGTCATGTGACCTGGCCCCCCTCGGGCTGTTTCGTTTCGTCGTGCACAATGACCACTTGGATCCCCACCCAGCAATTGAGGGTAGCCTACCCTTAATCGATTGGGTAGTGTGCCGGGGCATGACATTTTCCAATCCACCTACGCCCTGCATTGTCGACGATCAACTGGTCACCATCTTGCGTGATGACCTCGACCTCAGGTTCGAATCCGTCACTGCCACAACGCATCTCTTAGACGATCTGGGAATGGACTCCGTAGCGTTCGCGACATGCCTGGTTGCGATCGAAGATCGATACCGCGTAGAACTGACCGAGGAAGATCT
Organism: Unio delphinus; assembly: GCA_029339505.1. Classification (NCBI taxonomy): domain Eukaryota; kingdom Metazoa; phylum Mollusca; class Bivalvia; order Unionida; family Unionidae; genus Unio; species Unio delphinus. The sequence continues at coordinate 194,817 of JAQISU010000438.1, read as the reverse complement.
GTTGACCTGCGATACCGTGGGCGACTTGCAGTCCGCGATCAGCGCCGGGAGCGGCGCGTGAACGTTCTCGCCGCGGCAATGCGCGACTCGATGACCCGGTCGCCACACGACTTGGCAGTGCTGGACAAAGAAGCCGACAAATGGGCAGTCCGCCCGTGGGCCGAGGTACACGGAATCGCCGAAAGTATCGCTGCGCGTTTGCTTCAGGAGGATCGCCTTGGGGCGGTGGGGCTGGTCGGCGAACCGACGATAGAGCTGATCGCCGCCATTCAAGGAGCGTGGTTGGCTGGTGCGGCGGTGTCGATTCTTCCCCGGCCCAAGCGCGGCGCCGACCCCGCCGAATGGGCGCACGCCACGCTAAATCGGTTCGCCGGAATCGGAATCGGCACGGTGTTAAGTCACGGGTCCGCCTTGCAGACCTTGCGCGACGCCGAGTCGACAGTGCCGATAGTCAACCTCGCCGATGCGGCGGGCACGCGGTCGTCGACCAGTCTGCCGATTCCGCTCGACTCGTCTGCGGCGATCCTGCAAGGCACCGCCGGCTCGACCGGGGATCCACGCACCGCGGTGTTGTCGCCGGGCGCGGTGCTGAACAACATGCGCGGCGTCATCGAGCGTTTGGACCTCGACGGTGTCCACGATCGCGGGTGCTCGTGGCTTCCGCTGTACCACGACATGGGTTTGGCGGTTCTGCTGATCTCCACCCTGAGCGGAATGCCTTTCTGGCAGGCGCCAACCGGTGCCTTCTCGGCCGCGCCGCTGCGCTGGACGGAGTGGCTTTCGGCGAGTGCGGCAACGTGGACGGCCGGCCCCAATTTCGGATACTCCGTCGTCGGCCGGTACGCGAACAAGGTTTCGGATGTCGATTTGGGTGCGCTTCGTGTCGCAATCAACGGTGGGGAGCCCGTTGATTGCGAAGGATTCCAGCAGTTCGCATCGGCCATGGCGCCGTTCGGTTTCCGTGCATCGGCCGAGACGCCGGCCTACGGGATGGCCGAGGCAACCTGTGCCGTGACGATGCCCAGCTGCGGGGAGGGGTTGCGCATCGATGAGCGGACAGAGGCTGGGGTAAAGCAACGGCTTGCGTTGTTGGGCCGGCCCATCCCCGGGATGGAGTTGCGGATCTCCCCGACGGAGCATGCGTCGGATGATGGCGTCGGTGAAGTCGAAGTCCGTGGGTCATCGATGATGACGTGCTACCACGGCGACGCCGGCACCCAATCGGATCGCAGTCAGGAGTGGTTCCGGACGGGCGACATCGGCTACCTCGTCGATGGCTCTCTGGTGATTTGCGGCCGCTCCAAAGAAATGATCACCATTGCCGGGCGCAACATCTTTCCGACCGAAATCGAACAGGTGGCCGGCCAAGTCAGCGGTGTCCGGGAAGGTGCTGTGGTCGCCGTCGGCGCCAAATCCGGTGTCGCACAGTCCCGGTTACTCATCGCCGCGGAGTTTCAGGGCTCGGATCGCAAGGATGCCCGGCGCGCCGTCATTCGAAGGGTGCTCTCGGTGTGCGGGGTGACTCCGGCCGACGTGGTGCTGATGCCGCCGGGATCACTGCCGCGCACCTCGTCGGGCAAGCTCAGGCGACTTGAAGTCCGCCGCCAGCTGCAGACCTGAGAGCTGGCGCCGTCACACTCCGGCCGGGACCAGTGCTGCCGACGTCCGCATCTCCTGACGCAGCGCGCTGAAGTCCGTGATCGTCTTTGTGGTCACGGTCGCCACCGGGCGGGCATTGCGCCCGGTGGCTTCGCGCTTGGACACCATCACCACGCTGTCGATGTAGGGCTGGATCGTGGTGGCGTTTTGCACGGTGGCGACGATGACCAGCTGGAAGCCGAACTTGCGGAACGCCTGCAGCGCCTGCTGAGCGAACTGTGGGTCGGACTTCGAAAACGCCTCATCGAGCATCAGCTGAGCGAAAACCGGTTTGTTGTCCACACTTTCGGGCGTCGCCAGGTTGAAGCTCAACGCTCCGGCCAGGCAGAAAGCCATCAGCTTCTCCTGCTCTCCGCCGGAGTTGTCGCCGGCGTTGCTGTGGGTGCGGATCAGCTCATCGCTGCTGACATCCCATTCGGCGCAGTCGAAGGTGAACCGGTTGCGGACATCGAGGGCGTCGCGGGTCCAGGCCTTGTCTTCCGGCGCGGTTGACGCCAATCGATTACGCAGGCGCAGGATGTCGGCGTACTGGTCCAAAATCGCCTGCTTGTCGCCGAGGCCGACTTCGGCGATGCGCCGCGAGATGGCCCGGACGATCTCGGTGAGTTCCGCGACCGCGGTCAGGCTGCGTGAGGTGGCCCGCAGGGTGAGGCGGGTGCCGCGGTTGAACTCGACCGCACCCAGGCCGGTGTTGACTCGTTCGATCTGCTCGCTGATTCGCCGGGCCTCCTGCTCGGCGACCCGGTGCAGGGTAAGGATGGCGTCGGGTGCCTGTTCGGTGACCAGTCGCAGCATCCGCTCGTAGGCCTCGGGCAGTTCCCGTTCGTCGATGTGGCGGCACAACGCGACGTAATCGTGGACGCGTTCGTCGAACACCTCGCTGTCGTTGGGGATCGCGTCGGGGAACGCGGTGTCAAACGTGTTGAGGATGCGCGCCAGCTCATCGTATGAGCGCCTGCGGCTTTCGCGGAGTTGCTCACGTTCACGCCGGATCGCGGTGAACAGCGCGTCGCGGTGCGGCTCGGGGTTGAGCACGTCCAGCGAAACCGGCACGTCGGCGCCGTAGCGATTCAACAGGTCGGTCAGCGGTTCGGACACGAAGGCCGGGGCAAGCCGTTCCTCCAGCTCGAGCAGCCGGGTGCGACGACCGTCGAGATCGTCGCGGCGGGTCTGGACGGCGCCCCGACGGGTCATCAGGGCCTGGATCTGCTCCCAGCACTCCTCGGCGCGCGCGGTGAGCGCCTCGATATCCGGATTGTCGGCCAGCAGCAGCTCGAACTGCTCACGCAGCCGGTCGGCATGCCCGTCGGCGGTCTCGGTGTCGACATGGGTCCACTGCTCGAACTGATCACAAATCGCCTTGAACGCCGCCGCCCGGTCGCGCCACTGCTGGCGTTCGGCGGCGATATCGTCGGCGACGCCGCGGGCCCGGCGAAACGCTTCTTCGGCGTTGGCCAAATCAACTGTCAGCGCATCGATCTTGGCGGCGACGTCGCCCTGGTAGATGTAGTCGGCCTGCTTGAGCGGCCGGCGGTCGTCCTTGATGGCCAGGCGCTCGGAGTCCTTGTACAGGCCGGTATCGGTGACCGCGCGGCGGAACCGGGGAAACGCGTCGGGGCTGTCCACGCAGACGTGATCGCCCGCGGCAGCGACGACGTCCGCCGCCTCGGCGGCACAGGCATGCGCCGGGTCGACCACGAACAGCTTGCCGGCCAACGTGTTCGGGTCGGTCTCGGTGACCTCGGCTCCGACGAAGCGGGCGCGGACGTGGTGCAGCTGAAGCCGCCCACCCATGTTGGTCTCGTTGACGAACCGCAGCACCGCCGCGTAGTGACTGTCGGGAACCAGCAGCCGCAGGCCCACGCCGCGCAGCACCTTCTCGACCGCGACGCGCCAGCGACTCTGATCTGCCCGCAGATCCATCAGCTCGGCGATATAGGGCAGCTCGATCGGTTTGATACCGACCGCGGCACAGATGTGTTCGCGCATCGCCAGCGCGAACTCCGGAAGCGCCGAGCCGACGTGCTCGACGCGTTTGAGTTCTTTGGCGGCGTCGTCGCGGGCGATGCGGGCGACCTTCTGCGCGTATTCGGCATCGGTCGAGGCTTCGCGGCCGCGATCCAGCTTGGCCAACAGCTCGGTGGCACGGGTACTGAGTTCCTCGCGCAGATTCCAGAATTCGTCGGCGGTATCCGGGATGTCGAGATCGTGCGTGCTGAGCATGGATTCGTAGGCGGTGCGCCGACGCGACACCTGCTCGGCGTGCGCCTCGGCACCGGCCACCTGTGACTGCAGCGGACCCAGGCTGGTGCTGGATCCGCTGATCTGCGCGTTGAGCGAATCACCCTCGGCCTTAGCGAGATTGAGCTGACGGGTGACGTCCTCGTATTCGTTGCCGAGCTGGTCGATGGTGGCGTCGAGCGATTCGATCTGGGCCGGGCACTGCGCGAGCCGGACGTGATCGGTGTAGGCCCGGACCATCGGCTGATCGACCAGATCGATGATGCCCAGGTCCGAGGACTCCGAGGCGTAGCGCTGCTGGATCTTCTCGATATCGCCGAGGATCTTGCGTTTGCGTTGCGCGACGGCCAGCAGTTCACGGGCGTCGACCAGCGGGTCGATCTGCTTGAGCGCCTCGGGTAACCGGGTCAGGCTGCCGGGCTCGTCGAGCATGAACTCCCGAACGAATTGCTCAAGCCCACCAACACTTTTCAACGACTTGGCCTTGCCGAGCAGCTGCTGTGCGGCGTCGGAGGCCCGGATGCCGATGGTGGCGTAGAGCTGGGCGAGGTACTGCGATTCCACCTTGGTGGAGAACCGCCAGTCGTCCTTGAACACGGCGGCGTCGAAACGGCCGGCGGCCCAACGGTTGCAGACGTTCTCGATGTCGCGGTCGCCGTCGGCCAGGACGAACCGGCTCGACGAATCCGACCGGGATTCGCCGGTGAGCCATTTGAGCACCAGGCCGGTGACGGTGCGGCCGGTGTTACTCGTGTAGGTGACGGCGATCGCCGACCAGGCGGTGCCGTCACCGCGCAGATACATCACCTTGCTGGCGCCGGCGTCGCTGCGTTGGCCCCAGGCGCCGCGAACGTATTTGTCGACGGTGCGCCGGCCGGCGCTGGAACCCGCCGCGGTGGCATCGCCGGAGGCGTTGAAGTTGCGCCGATTGAACGGCAGGAAGCCGAGCGAAATCGCATCCAGCAGTGAGGATTTACCGCTGCCCGAGGCTCCGGCGATCAGCGCGCCGCCCTCACTGAACGGAATGGAGTGGTACCCGTCGAAGACGCCCCAGTTGATGACCTGCAGGCGCGACAGGTGGAACTGTTCAGTCATCCTCGCGTTCCTCCTCGTCGTCGCCGTCCTGCAATCCGGCGATGCTGCCGCCCAACAGGACTTCGAACTGCTGCTGAAGTTCGGTGATCACCGAGGCGGTCATGACCGCATTGATCACCGGGCTGACGGTGTAGCTGTCCTCGTCGTCGCGCGTCTTGCGCAGGATCTCCAGGGAGGCCAGCCGGGCAATGGCACCGTCGATGCGTGCGGTGAACGTAACCGCGTCGCGGTCGACATCGTTGAGCACACCGGAGAACAGCCCGTGCATTTCGTCGCGGCTGATCACGACCGCTTGATCGCCCGAGGCGCGCATCATCTGCGCCAGGTGCAGCGCCAAAATCGAGTCGTAGGTGCCCAGTGGTTCACGGCGCAAAAGCTTTACGCCCCGCGCGGATTCGTAGCGGGCCTGTTCGACGAACGCCACGTCCGCGCCCTCGACAATGCGCAGCATCAGATCCAGTTCGGAGAGCCTGACAGAGAGTTGGGGGCGGTACTCCAGCACCCAGCTGTAGACGTCGCGGTCGGCTTCGGCGCTGATGTAGCGGCGCGTCAGGAGTTGTTGCAGCGCCCAGCAGGCCCGGTCTGGCAGTTCGGACACATCGCCGTCGAACCGGGGCCGGCGCTGGTGCGGCGTGCGGGCGGTCTGGTCGACCTGGGGGAGCGCGGAGAACCCGCTGTAGTCCGCGGTCTTGTCAAAGGTCTCTTCGACGGTCACGCGGTCGCTCCCAGCAGCGTGGAGACCGGTTCGGTGAATATCAAGTGCGGCACCTCCATTTCGCGGTCGCGACCGTCCAGGGACTGAAAGCGGACGGTGACCGACTCGGAACCCTGTGCGGATCCCGGTTGTTTGAGCGCCCACGACCACAACACGATGACGTGGCCGAGGTAAGCCGAGTCCAGCATGGCGACCGCATCCGGGAGGGAGAGTTGCGTCCCGGAGTTGATCGCGGTGTTGATCATCTCGGACATCGCGGGTGCGTCGACCTGGGTGGTCAGCCCGGCGAAGCTGGTCAGATCTACCTCACCCTCGGCAACCTGGGCAGGCTTGGGATTGGACAACTCGCCGATCCGGAAGCTCAGCGCGCCAACGGAACTGAACCCGTGCCGGGCCAGGGGGAGTTCGATATCCAGGCGGGAGTCGGTCAGCGACGCTTTGAGCAGGTTGCGCGCGGCGCCGATGGCTTCGTTGAGCTGACGGGCCACGCCGCGGCTCTGTTCGAGAGTGCCGAATGCGGTGAACCTTTTGACGCGCTGCGCGCAGCGCTGTTGGATGCGTTCGACTTCGTCGATCTGGTGGCCGACCAGTTCGAAGAAGCCGGCCATCACCTTGCGCAGCGCCGGGTCGAGGGCCGGCAGGGCCGCGGCGACCGCGGCGACGTCGGCTTCGAACTCGGCGCGCTGGTCGGGGTCGTTGATCATGCGCAGGAAGGCCCGGTGCGAGTCGCGGCCCTGGGAGTCCCAGGCCGCCTCGTAGTCGGCGTACATGCGGCGCTGCCGGTCGCGGTATTCGACGTTGCTGTCGATCGGCTCGTCGAGGGCGGCCGTGGCCCGTTCGATCATGATCCCGTACTGGCCGATGTCGGTGATCAGGCGTTCCATCTGCAGGGCGATGGCGTGGGCTTCGTCGTAGGCGTCGGTGAGATCGACGTCTTCGCTGGGGTCAGCCGAGACGGAGGCTTGGTCCAACGCGTCGAGTTCGGTTGCCAGTGCTGCGATTTCGGCTTCGATACTTGCACGCATGCGGTCCGGATCATTGCCGACCCGCAACGCCACCTGCTTGAGCCGGGACGCGATGCCGTTGATCGAGCCCCCGGTGGCGATCGTGTCCTGTCGGCGCATGCCCCGCAGAAAATCGAGCGCCCGACGTGCCTCCTGGGTCAGATAGCACAGGTTGCGTTCGACTCCGGAACGCTGATCGGCGACCCGGTGCAGCCAGCCCTGACTGGCCCAGGACTTGATCAGCGCCAGGCCGGACTGCTCGCCGGCCTGGTCGAGTTCGGCGAGGTCGCGTTCGAGGCGTACCACGAGGTCGGCCTCGGGCACGACGCCGCCGCTGAGCTGACGCTCCATCAGGGTCGCGTACAGGTTCAGGTTCAGCGTGGCCAGCAGGCGGATCGTCGGCGAGCCCTGTAGGCCGCGATTGCACTCGAGCAGGTCGGCAGGCGACAGCGTGGTGTCGTCGTCCAGCACGTGCCCTCCGTGTCGATTGGTCATGTCTCGGACGGTCCAAGATATGACACGGCGGGGACAATCCGCGTTCGGTGTGCGGGGTGTCGGGGGATGGTTTGGTTTGGTGAGTCACAGTGGTCACAGTCATCGCTCAAGCCTCACTGGTCGCAGCCATCCGCGGCGAGATCACGACCCGGTCCGTACCAGCTCTCGCTTCCGGCCGACGTGGTGCTGACGCCCTCTTACCTGGGAGGCAACGCGTCATGGCGGAGCCCGTGACCGGTGGGCATCATTACAACATCCAGCCGAAACGATGCGTCAGGCTCGACGTCGGAACCGAAATGTCTTCTTGTGCAGTCAAACTGGAGGATTACCAGTGAGTGCCATGCACCAGGTAGCCAGCCGGATCCGGACTTCTGGCAAATTGACCGCGTTGTGGCGCTTCGTCAGGGGCGCGCCGCTGACCTACCTATGGCTGATCACCTTATTGATCACCACCGTCATGGCCCGCCACTTGACCAGGTATCAATTGCACGCATTGCTCGTTCGTGACTCCACCAACATCTATCACCTTGCGACCGATCCGCTCGAAGTGCTGATCTCCAGCCTGTTGTTTATCGACGGCCGATCCTGGACGCCTTACTTATTGCTGTTCACCGCGTTTCTGGCGCCGGCCGAGCATTGGCTTGGACAAATACGTTGGCTCACAGTCGGATTGACTACGCACATTGGTGCGACGTACCTCAGCGAAGGTGTGCTGTTTCTGGCGATCCATTACCACCGCGCCCCCGAGAAGTTAGTGCACGCCGTCGATATCGGGGTCAGTTACTTTCTGGTCGGCGTCATAGCGGTACTGGCCTATCGCATCGGCCCGCTATGGCGGTGGTGGTACCTGACCACGCTGATCACGATCTTCTTCGTCCCGTTGGTCATCAAGCCGGATTTCACGGCGGTGGGTCATTTCAGTGCGATCTTCATCGGGCTGTGCTTTTACCCGATGGTGCGAAACCGTGGCCGGTCAAATATCCCGGCGCATTCACCAGGACGGGCTTGACCTCGATGTCGGGGAGCGGTTCGATGATGCGTACACCACGAGGGGAGACCCGAAGTGAGAATGTACGCGCGCCAGCTCGCAGCCGTCGTCACGATGGCGTTGGTCCCCATGGCGGCAACGACGATCGCAACACCGGCGGTGAGTTCGGCCGACTGTGCGGATGGCCAGTGGTGGGATCCCACGGGCAAAGTCTGTCGGCCGCTCGGCGTCGGGCCACAACCGTTGGCGTGCGACGCCGGCCAGTGGTGGGACCCGACGGCCAATATTTGCCGGCCGCTCGGCGTCGGACCGCAACCGTTGGCATGCGACAACGGCTCGTGGTGGGATCCGGGCGCCAACGTCTGCCGTCCGCCACTGGTACCGCCCGGCTAGTCCCGGCCAGGCCGCGATCAGTTCGCGACGTGTCGCTCTAACGTCGCCAGCGATGCGGCGAGGTAGTCCTCGGGGAAGATGGGCATCGCGCCAACCCGCTCGCGGAAGTCTTGCGACGTGCCGCTCCAGTCGTAGGTGAGGGTGACGTCGGTGCGGTCCGCGCGTGGTGCGAGGTCGTATCGCCACGACCAACCGCCGGGAGCGTGGTTGCCCGAGTCGTCGAGCTGGCCCGGCATCCACCCGATGGCATGGTCCCTGTCGAACACATTCACCAGGTTGTAGGTGATGTAGTCGCCGCCGGCCTGCGCGAGGAACATGTTCATCGCGAACATCTGTCCGGCACCGGTAATCGGTGCGGCGTCCTTCGCGTCGCGCACCCAGTCGCCGGGCTCGGTGTCGTGGTGGCGGGTGGGATCCGCGAGCACGGCGAAGATCTCGTCCGGCCTAGCGGCGATCGTGCGTGTGACGACATAGCGTTCAGCGTCGGCGGTCATGAGTTTGTCCTTTGCTGTCGAATTGTCCAGTCAAAGGTATGACTCCTGGAACGCCCGGAATTCACCGGTCGCCGGGACGGGATTTAGCGCTGGCGGATTTCGCGAAATTCGGCGCCGGGGTTCAGGAGTGCGCCGGACTGCGTTTCAAGGCAGTACGCAACGTCTGCGACGGCGGCTCACCGAATTTGCGGATATATTGCTCGGCGAATCGTCCCAAGTGGTTGAAACCCCAGCTAAACGCAACAGCACTGACCATGGTGCCGTCGAGACCGCGCATCAAGTCTTGACGAGCACCGTCAAGACGTACGTGACGCACATAAGTCATGGGAGACATTCCGAACTGTTCCTGGAACAGATTCTGCAGTTGGCGTGCGCTGATCCCGGCAACAACAGCAAGATCGCTCATCGTGAATTGGGAGCCGGGGACAGACTCGATGTGACCGAGCGCCTTCTGAAGCGCCCTAGGGTTACGAGCCTCGACGGGCGCGTACACCTGATAGGTCATCGAATGAGGCTGCTGGACGAGCAGACCCGAGATCAACGACCGCTCCAGGTATTCGACGTGAGTTGCAAGCCCGTTGGTGGATCTTGCCCGCGAATCGTCGAGGGTTTCGATCAGCAGCGTGACCATCGAGAGCCATCGAACACCGGCCGGGCTCGTCAGATCCATCTCGAGATCGAAACGGACGTGCTTATCGACGGGGCGACCCAAGATGCGCGCCAACTCGCTTTCGAGGCTAGCCCGGTCGATCTTGATGCAAATTTGCGTCGCATCCGCACCCCAGAGCGGAAGCACCGTGTGCTCGTGCGGCGTGAATACTGCCCCGCGTCCCAGGGTCGCAATCATCTGTCGCTCACCGCACGACGAGACCACTTCGCCCGAGAGAGGCACGTTAACGTGATAGCCGCCAAGATCGCCGGGATCGACCGACACATCGTGGCCGAATCGAACTAGCCCGATGGTGAGGTGCTTCAACCGAACCGCGGACAACTCTGCGCACGAGACTCTGTCCCGTACGCCTGTCTCGTCGATGTTCGCCGAGTAGAACACGCTGTCAAGGCTGCACCGGAACTCATCGAAGTCCTCAGTGATGCAATGCATATCGGCATCCGACTTGGCGGTTGACGACAAGCGTGCACCTATCCGATTGCTAAGGCGTTGCAGTGCTTGGTATTTCATCGCACCTCGCTCAATGAGAGATCTGCCGACGCGGTCTTAGGCGTTTTCCGCAATCGGACATCCGATTTCGCAAAGCGGATTTCGTGCCTCCTCCGTTCTTTCTAACGTCAGTTTCAGTGCCGCCGATTGCAGTGGCGCCCGTCACACGGCGCCCACGTCACCAAGGAGAATCTGATGACTCACACACACGCGCCCGCGACGTCGGTCGATGCGATCGGCATCGGAGCGTCGCGCCCGAACCGCAAAATGATCGCCAACGCCAGATCGCTGATACCCCTGATACGCGAACATGCCGAGCAAAGTTCCGCCGAAAGGCGGGTAGCGCCGGAGGTGATGGCCGCACTGGTAGAGCAGGGCCTCTTCAAGGTGTTCGTGCCGCGTCGGTACGGCGGGTACGAAGACAACCTGCGCACCGCGGTTGAGACGATCGCGGAAATCGGCCGGGGCGACGGATCCACCGCTTGGACTGTCGCACTGCTCAACCTGTGCACCTGGTTCGCCACCACGTTCTCCCAACAGGCCCAGGATGATGTGTTCGGCGCAAATCCGGACGCGAAATGTTGCGGGATCTTCACTCCCTTCTGTGGGACGGTTCGGGTTGACGGGGGCTACATGGTCAGCGGCCAATGGGCCTACTCGTCGGGATGGTTCGGCGCGGACTGGAGCATCCTCGGCCTGGCGCTCGGCGGAGGGGAGCGCGACGATCCCCGCGCGCTGGCCCTCATTCCCCGGGATGCCTGGACCGTCAGACCGACCTGGTTCGCCGCCGGCATGAGGGGCTCGGGCAGCGACACGCTGGTCGTCGAGGACCACTTCGTTCCCGATCACCGCATCCAGCGCTTCGTCGCCATGCGGGAAGCAGACTTCGCCACGCCGTATAAAGCGCATGAACGCAACTCGAACATGGCCTTCATTGCCACCACCGCACTGATCTTGGTCGGTGCGCAGCTGGGGCTGGCTCGCCATGCGATGGAGCTGACCCTGAATAAGCTTCCGGACAAAGCGGTCGCCTACACCCGGTATGGGGCAGCCAAGAACTCACCAACACATCAAATCGGCGTGGCAGTAGCGGCTAGCAAGTTCAACCTGGCCGAGCTGTTGATGCGGCAAGCAACCGCCGATGTCGATAACGCGGCCGCGCGCGGCGAGCTGCCCGACCTAGTGACGCGTGGACGTATCCGCAGCGACGCCGGGATCATCGCCGAACTCGTCAAGGACGGAATAGACATCCTGATGACCGTCAACGGCGCCGGATCGTTCGCCGATGCCAGCGTGTACAGCAGGATCTGGCGAGATGCCGAGATCGCGGGACGGCACGCCTTCGTCACACCCGATGTCGGCAAGGAGGTCTACGGACGTCTGCTGCTCGGCGCCGACGACCCTCTGACGATGGACGTGTAACGCATGTTCAACAAGAGGCGGAGGTGTGACCGTGGGTGAGCCTCACTACTCAGACGTATTGATAGTGGGCGCGGGAATTGCCGGCGTCGGCGCCGCCTACCGAATGCACACACGTAACCCCAAACTGTCCTACACGATTCTGGAGCGCCGGGCGCAGGTGGGCGGGACCTGGGACCTGTTCCGGTATCCGGGCGTTCGGTCCGATAGCGACATCAACACACTCTGCTTCCCATGGGAGCCATGGACCAGGCCCGAAACAATCGCCGAGGGCGCGCACATCCGGGAGTACCTCGAAGACGCGGCCCGCAAGCACGGCATAGTCAAGCACATCGAGTTCAATACCTATGTCCGGTCGGCGAACTGGGACTCGGGGTCGGCCACCTGGACCGTGCGGACCGAGCAGAACGGACACGCCGCGTCATACCGCGGTCGGTTCCTGATTTTTGGCACTGGCTACTACAACTACGATGAGCCCTACTGTCCGGACTTTTCGGGCAGTGAGCAGTTCGCCGGCATGATGGTGCATCCGCAACATTGGCCCAAATCCTTGGACCACGCGGGCAAGCGGGTTGTCGTGATCGGTAGCGGGCCGACCGCGGTCAGTTTGATCCCGGCACTGACCGACGCAGCGTCCCAGGTGACGATGTTGCAACGCACACCGTCGTACCTGGTTTCGCTGCCGAAGGTTGAGCCTACGGCCGCCAAGCTGCGAAAAGTGTTGCCAATCAATGCAGCCCATTGGATCGTCCGATGGCGCAACGTGCTCTTCGAGGGCGTCATCTGGTTGGCCGCTCGCAAGGCGCCGAAGTTCAGCAAGCGTCTGCTGCGCCGCGTCGCCGAGCGCAACCTGCCAGCGGGTTACGACATCGACACGCATTTCACACCGCCCTACAGCCCATGGGATCAGAGGCCGTGCTGCGCCATCGACGCGGACCTGTTTAAGGAGATCGGCAAGGGGAGGGTAGAGATGGTCACTGATGAAGTCGACCGTGTGGACACCGCCGGGATCGTCCTGAAAAGCGGCAGCCGCATCGACGCTGATGTCATCATCACCGCGACGGGTCTTCAGCTTCAATGCCTCGGCGGCGCGACACTGAGCGTCGACGGGGAGACGGTCGATCCACACGACCGCTTCATCTACCGGCGCCACATGCTCGAGGGCGTCCCCAACGCCGCGTGGTGCATCGGCTATACGAACACCTCATGGACACTGGGGACCGAGATGGCGGCAAAGTCATTCTCGAAGTTGGTGGCGTACATGAATTCTCACGGCTACACGCACGCATACCCCCACCTTGGCAGCCTCGATATGGCGGAGCAGCCCGCATGGCATTTGGACTCGGGCTACGTAAAGCGAGGGCTGCACGTGTTGCCCAGATCCGGCACGCGCCGGCCGTGGAAGATGTCGCACAACTACCTGCGTGATGTGCTCGGTCGACCGTTCGAGCGCGTCGACGATTCGATGGTGTTCGGCCGCGTCGCCTGCACGTAACCCGCGTCAGGTCTGGCGGCCGAGGTCTCGAATAGCCATGTTGCGCAGTTCTGTTTTCAGAACCTTCCCGGTTGCATTCAACGGAAACTCGTCAACGAAGTACCAGTGGCAGGGGACTTTGTGCTTGGCCAGTCGTTCAGCGGCATATTCACGGAGCAACTCGGGAGTACCGGCTGCACCGGCGCAAAGTTTGACAAAGGCGGCTACCTCCTCACCCCAGTAGGTGTCGGGTACGCCGGTCACCGCGATGGCCGCGACCGCTTCGTGATCGAGCAGCGCTGCCTCGATCTCGGTGGGGTAGATGTTCTCGCCACCCCGGATGACCATGTCCTTTAGTCGACCGACGATCCGTAGGTTGCCGTCCGAGTCCAGACTCCCCAGGTCCCCGGTGTGCAGCCACTGGTCGGCGTCGATGGTCTCGGCGGTCCGCTCTGGGTCGTCGTGGTAACCAATCATGACGTGGTAGCCACGACTGCACACTTCGCCCACTTCGTCAACGGCGACTACGCGTGAGTTATCAGCTGGGTCAACGATTTTCATCTCGACGCCGGGTAGCGTACGGCCGGCCGTCGAGATCCGGACCTCGGGCGGATCGTCGGGGTGGGTCATCGTGATGCCGGGCGAGCATTCCGTCTGTCCGTAAATGATCACCATGCGCGCGCCAACGCGGTCTTCGACCTCCCGCGCCAGTTGGGGCTCGACCTGGGCTCCGCCTGACAGGGCAATCGTGACCGATGACAAATCGGTGCGTGCGAAGCGGGGATGGTCCAGCAGTGCCCGCAGCATCGTGGAGACACCCCCGAACATGATCGAGCGCTCTGATTCGATCAGCGCGAGTTGCACTTCCGGATCGAAGGACGGCATCAAGACCTGCCTGGAGCGCGTCTGGATCGCCCCCAATGTCAGGAGCACCGATCCTGCCGCGTGGAACAACGGCATCGCGTGTACCAGGGTGGCGTCGTGCACCGAAGGCAGCCGATCGACGAAGCACTGCCGAGAGTTGTTGACGATTCCACGATGCCGCAGCCGCGCACCCTTCGGCAGCCCCGTGGTGCCGGAGGTGTACTGAATCTGTGCGACGTCGTCGGGGCGCACCGCGGGAAGTGGTGTGGTGTCGGCTCCTTGGGCACAGAATTCTTCCCAGTCGGCCAGCCGAATGCTGGCACGTAGGGCCGACATTCGGGGTGCGAGTTCCTCAACGCACCCAGCCAGACTGGTACCCCGATAGTCGTCAACGTAGAAGAGCGCCGCGGCACCCGAGTTGCGAAGTATGTAGTCAGCCTCGTCCCGCTGTAGGGCGGGGTTGACGGTCACCAAGGTGACTCCCGCGAGGGCCGCAGCCATCTGCACCAGAATCCATTCAGGCACGTTGTTGGCCCACAGGGCAACGGCCTCACCCGGATCGACGTGCTCAAGCATTGCGCGCGCGGCACGCTCGGATTCCGTCAACAGCTGGCTATAGGTCCATTCACGACGATCCTGACCCGGTGGCAGACCCTCGACGAGCGCGACGGCGTCAGGGACTTCCTCCGTCACTCGGCGCAAGACCTCGCCGACCGTGGTTTCCTCGATCAGGTCAACGCAGTGCGACGGAACGAATGCCTGCTCGAACCGTCCTGCCACGCCGGTCATCAACTGCTCGTCACTCCCCACAACGCCCAGAACACCTCTCGTGTGCGACTTATTGCAGAATGGCCTCCGCCGCAATACCGCTGCAGCAGTTCACGTTCCACCGACGTCAGCGACGCCGTCATCAAGGGGTAAGCGCTTAATCCAGTTGGTTCTACTCCGCGGACTTGCCCCGCAAATCCACCGAAATTCAAACCCATTCGCCGGTATGCCGCCTTACCATGTCGCTATGGGGGCCGAGGGGCAAAGTGCGCACCCAGCGAGCGAGGAACCAGCAAATTCGGTGGAGCTGGTTCGAACCCTCTTGGGCCTGTTGCGGCGTCGGCTAGGTCTTGACACGGCGTGGATAGCGTCGTTTTACCAGGGCATGCAGGTATTCGAGGTGATCGACGGCGACACCGAGGCCTTGGGCGTCTCGCCCGGCGACCGATCATCGCTGTCTGGTTCGTATAGCGTCCGCGTTATCGATGGGCGGCTGCCCGCCGTCATCCCGGACACGTCGGCCGACAGAACAGCCTCCGTCCTGCCCCGAACACACAAATTGGGGCTGGGCGCCTATGTAGGCGTTCCCTTGCTCGGCCCGGATGGCTCCACGGTCGGGATGGTCTGCGCCGTGAGCCGGGAGCCGAAGCCGCATCTCGCCGACGTCGACCTACGCATTGTCAACAAGATGGCCGACGTCATCGGCGCCTTGATGGAGTTGCCGGCGGACCCAACGAAGATCCGTGCCGTGCAGCGCGAGGGGATCCGCCGGGTGGTGGCCGAACGCGATTTCGAGGTCATCTTCCAAGCGATGCACGATGTCTCGACAGGCAAAGTGGTGGGCGTCGAAGCGCTCGCGCGCTTCCCGTGCGAACCGTTTCGGCCCGATCTTGTTTTCGGCCAGGCGGCGCTGTTGGGCTTGAACATCGAGTTGGAGACGGCGGTGATAGCACGCATCCTGTCGCTGTTGCCGCAGCTACCCAAAGATGTGTTCGTCGCTGTGAACATCTCTCCGGCGGCGGTGCTGGTGACTCCGTGGCCGGAGCTGCTCGCCGAGGTCGACCCGTCACGTCTCGTGCTGGAAATCACCGAGCATGATGCTGTCGAGAATTACGATGCCCTCGACGACGCGCTCGAAGAGTGCCGGGCACGCGGCATGCGGGTGGCGGTCGATGACGTCGGCGCCGGTTTCTCCTCGTTCTCTCACGTGCTGGAATTAGCACCGGAATTCGTCAAGATCGATCAGTCCATCACACGCAACATCGATGCCGACGACGCTCGGCGGCGACTAGCCCAATCCATCGCCGAATTCGCGGCGCAGATCGGCGCGACCGTAATCGCCGAAGGGGTGGAGAGCCAGGGCGAACTGGACGCCATCTGTTCTGCCGGCATCCCTTGGGCTCAGGGTTACTACCTCGGCAGGCCCCACTCTCACACCCACGGTTTTGCGGCCTGCGATGTCGTCGCCGAACCGGTCGATCAGTCCTTCGCTCTTTTCGACCTGCTCGGAGAGCGGCGGTTCGAGCTGGCGCTGACGCATTCGCCCATCGGCATGGCCGTCGTCGGCCTCGACGGCTCGTTCCAGCGCACCAACCGCGCGCTCAGGACGATCCTCGGCTACGGCCGAAAGGCGTTGGCAAATCTTACCTTTCAGGAGATTACGCATTCCGAAGACCTCGACACCGACCTGGCTCTACTTGCCGATTGCCTTGCGGGGCGCCGCCGCAGTTACCGCATAGACAAGCGTTACATCGCCGCCGACGGACGCGTCGTATGGTGCAACCTCACCGCCGTGCTCGTACAAGGGCATCGCAACCAGCCTCGTTGCTTCGTCTCGCAAATCGTCGACGTCACCGCCGACCGCATGCGAGAGGCCGAGTTGGCCCGCCAAGCCACCACCGACACGCTGACGAAGATTGCCAACCGCTCCGCGGCGTGGAGTGCGCTCGAGGAACTCGACGCGGCCGACGAGGGCTACGGAATCCTGTTCTGCGACATCGAGCAATTCAAGTCCATCAACGACCGATGCGGTCACCAAGCCGGCGACGAACTATTGATCGAAGTCGCCGGCCGCCTACTCGCGGCCGTCGGACACGATGATCTCGTCGCCCGCTGGGGTGGCGACGAATTCCTGGTCATCACCATGGCCGTTGACGATCGCGCGCTCACAATCCTCAAGGACCGAATCACAAGACAGGTGAAGCGGACACCGATCAAGCTCGCCGACGGCACCGAGATCTCAATCGTCTTGACGATCGGCTCCGCAGCACACCGACCGGGGGATGGCCGATCGATCGATGCCGTCCTCGAGAGCGCCGATCAGGCCATGTATGAGCAGCGGCGCAGCCAAACCGGTGTCTTTCGCCCCGCGGCCGATAAACGCCGCTCTCGCTCGCTCCGAAAAAATACTCCTCCCCAAGATTGAACGCTCAAGCAATTTTAATCTTGCTGCAGGACAGCATATTTGGCGGAAATAGCCGGCGCGTCGTCGGTTATAGCAATGTATTATGTTGTACTGCAACATAATTGAAGATGCGACCAAATCTGACGCCAACTCGGTAGGTTCGCCGGCCGCAGTGGCAACGGTTGCTAGCCTGCCGCACCGACGGTGGACTATGGTGTTGCTCAATTGCAGCTGTCGGGAGGTTTCGATGGAAGGGACCCCGTTCGGCCGGTACCGCCTAATCAGTTTGCTCGGCCGAGGCGGTATGGGGGAGGTGTGGCGAGCCTACGACACCGTCACCGATCGGATAGTCGCGCTGAAAGTACTCCCGGCGCATTTCGCGTCGGACAAGACGTTTCAACAGCGATTCCGTCGCGAGGCTCACGCGGCGGCACGAATAAACAACCCGCACGTGGTGCCGATTCACACCTACGGCGAGATCGACGGGCGGCTATTCGTTGACATGCGGCTCATCGAGGGCCGCGACCTGGCAACGGTGCTGGCCTCCGCCGCGATGCCACCCTCACGCGCGGTGCACATCGTCGAGCAGGTGGCCCAAGCCGTCTACGCCGCACACAAGATTGGACTGGTACATCGAGATATCAAGCCCTCCAACATCTTGCTCGACGAACACGACTTCGCGTATCTGATCGATTTCGGAATCGCTCGCGTCGTGGGCGAGACGGGTCTGACCGGGACGGACGCGGTGGTCGGCACGCTGCGCTACATGGCACCGGAGCGCTTCCGAGTCGGTGAGGCCGATGCGCGCTCGGACATCTACGCGCTCGCCTGCGTGCTCTATGAGTGCTTGACAGGAGGCTCCCCGTATCCGGGTGACAGCATCGAACAACAAGTGGCAGGGCATCTATCGACCCCGCCGCCGCGACCGTCCGACTCCGGCGCGCCGCGGGCGTTCGATGCGGTCATCGCCACTGGCATGGCCAAGGACCCCGAGCGGCGCTACGCCACCCCGGTGGACATGGCACGCGCCGCGCGCGACGCGATCACCGTGCCGCTACCCGTGCCGGGCCCGAATGCACAGTCCCACAAAGTCGATGACACTGCCCCCACACGAGTGGACTCATTCCCGCATGACCCCACACAGCCCGCTCAGAAACCATTGCACCGCGATCCGTCGCAGCACACGATGGGGAACCGCACTCGCGTCAAGCGGTCATGGGTAGTCGCCGCGGTGATCGCGGTGGCGATCGCGGCGGGGGGCACGAGCGCCTATCTGCTGCGCGCGCACACATCCACGCCTGGATCTGCGCAGACGACGGCGGCTCCGCCGCCAGCGGCGCCGAGCGGGGGAGGCACGCCCAGCGCGGGAGCGACGCCAGCGCCGAGTGCTCCACCGACGATCGCCGCCTCAATACGGGTCGGCAATGGCGCCTTCGGCGTCGCGGTCGACCCCGCCGGACACAGCGCGTATGTCGCCAACACCGGTTCTAACTCCGTCTCGGTGGTCGATACCACCAGTCGTACGGTCACAGCCACGATCGCCGTGGGACGCCACCCCGTCGGTCTCGCCGTGGATCCGTCGACCCGGACCGTGTATGTCACCAACTTCGACGACGCCTCGGTGTCGGTCATCGACATCGCCGGCAGCAAGGTCATCGCCTCCGTACGCGTCGGTCCCCATCCGGGCGGAATAGTGGTCGACCCGGATGCCCGGATCGCCTATGCCACCAGTGGTGACAACGCATCGGTGTCGGTCATCGACACCACAACGCATGCCGTGACGGCGACGGTGCCCACCGGAAAAGGCCCGAGCCGGGTAGCCATCGACCGGACCGCACACCGCTTGTTTGTCACCACTGTCGATCCGACGGTGACGGTTATCGATACGACGAACCGAACGGTCATCGGCTCTGTCGCGCTTCGCGTCCACCCGGCCGGTATCGCCATTGATAGCTCATCGCACACCGCCTATATCGCCAGCGGTGACGATGCCTCGGTGTCCTTGGTCGACACCCTCAGCCTTGGAGTCACGGCCAGCGTGCCCGTCGGGCAACGCCCTGCGGGTGTGGCGGTGGACCCGCCGACGAACACCGCGTACGTGGCCAACTACAGCGGCGCGTCCGTGTCGGTGATCGATACGACTAAGCGCATCGTCACCGGCATCCTGGCCGTCGGTAACAATCCGCTCGCCATCGCCGTCGACCCAACCACCCACTTCGCCTATGTCTCCAGCGACCTCAACCACGGCTCGTTGACGGTAATCGAACGCTGACGCCGCGCCCGGAGAACGCCAATTCATATGCCCGTACGTTGGCAAGTCGACGGCAATTGGACTATCGCAGCGAATTCTATCCAGTACTGGACCTGGAACTTCTTCACGGACCCGGGTCCGACCGGTGGACCAAACCAGGGTCCAATCGTGTTCCGCGCGATACCCAAGGGGAGATCCCAAGGGGGCAACAACATCGCCCGAAACGTCTTGGTCACATACGATTTCGCGATGTGTCGCGGCGGCCCGGGCGACGACCACGCGCCCGAGGTGTTCTACGAATTCAAGATTAGGAACGACAGCAGCATTGCCGTGCCGTTCATGCTCCAATTCATCAAATTCAGTGACCTGCCGCTCAACACCAAAGTGAGGAAAGCCATGACAATCATGGTGATCACCGACGATCGCTCGAACATCGTTGGCACCGCCGGTAAACGGGCGTCGACCAAGCCCGAAGCGGGAACAGGTGGGCCCATCGCCGGGCCGGGGCAGTCCGTCTACGAAATCGAACTGCCGAAAGGGCTTGTTGGCGTTGAGGATGTCGTCGGGCTGTACGCGAAGCTGCAAGAGCACCTCAAGAAGTGACGCGCCCAAGCGCTCCGTCACGAGTCGGGCATGACCTCAACCGGATGATCACTGAAGGGCTCAATGACGACCCCTACTCGCTTCATCAGTTCGATTGAACGGTTGGTTTCCATGACCCTCGCTACGTCACCCTCGAGGATCATGTACGCGGCGCGGTTCATCCGCTCGTAGAAATCTTTCATCGATTCCACGCTCCGAAACACCGGCACGTACCAAACACCATCGCGTTCGAGCAAGAACGGCTTTTGTTTGCCGTCTTTTGTGTCACCGAAAGGGGTGGAGTAGTAGACCTTGGCATCAGAGGGAGCCGTTTCGGACTGCTTCTTCCTTTTGAATAGGCCCACGGATCCTCCTGCCCGGAAGCTAGCTCGAAGTACTCGGGTACCCGGGGGGATAGCGGGTTAAGCGATAACGGTTCTATCGTCAAACTAGTCTGCAAGGATATTGAGCTTCAACGCCGGAGGGGGCGCGTTGTCGTTTCAGGGTCGCCGCCTGCAATTTGGGCTATCTGCCGTCGTAGTCGCCGCGGCAGCGTTCAACGCGCTCGCCCTGTGGGGAGTGGCGGTGGCGCAACGCGTGCAGTTTGTCCTCGAAGCAACGCTGTGTGTTGGCGCATTACTCATTGGGCTCGTCGTGGTCGGCCGGGTGGCCGGCCTATCGCGGTGGTGGCGAGTATTCCTCTTGGCCTCGATCGCCACCTTTCTGACCGCCGAGTTTCTCGCGTGGCTGGCCAGCGCCACCCGCCGCGGCGGAACCGCGCCTGCGCCAGCCGTCGTCGGCTACTTTGTCGCCGGGCTCTTGTTCACCGTGGCGATGCTTCTCCTGGTGCGCGCCGGCCGTGACCACAACATCCGGACGCCGGTGCGACCAGGGCCAGTGGTCATCACGACCGTTCTCGACGGACTCGTGACCACGCTGGCGTTCTGCCACCTGGTGTACATCGCACGCTTGGGCGCCATGGGCGGCGCCGCGCTGCCGCGGTCGACCAATACCGCGGTCGTCTACGGGATCGCCGCGATTGAGCTCGTGACGGTGGTGGCTGCGGTGCTCCTTGCCATGTGGTATCCGCCGTTCCGGCCGGGCCGAGCGAACTACATGCTGCTTGCGGCCGCGGTGATTACCCTCGCTTCCTCGGACAGGCTGCTCGCCTATCTTCGCAGCGTCGGTGTGACGACGCTGGATCTGTGGGTCGGCATCGGATTCGTCATGCCTCCGCTGTTGATCGCGTGGAGCCTGCTCGTACTCCCGCCACGGCCCCGTCCGCACGACGACGACAACGAACAGCCAACCAACTGGGCGCAGCTGACGCTGCCCTATGTGGGCTTCATGGGCAGCACGGCCCTGCTCACGTTTCAAGTGCTGGTCGGGCGGGGCATCGACGCACTCTTCGCCGGTACTTACTTGGCGATGGCGTTGCTCGTCGCGACCCGCTACCTGGTAGCCATGCGGGTCCAACGGATGCTGACCAAGCAGCTCGTCGACGCCAAGCGCCGACTGGCCTATCAGGCGCACCACGATTCACTGACCGGCCTACCCAATCGTTTGCTGTTGGCCCAACGGCTAGACGAAGCCATCCACAGCGGCCCGTTCGTCCTGATCTTCGTCGACATCGATGACTTCAAAGAAGTCAATGACCGTTTCGGGCATGCGGCCGGCGACGAGTTGCTGTGCGCGATCAGCGCGCGCCTACAGAGTTGCCTCAGCCAACCCGACACGCTGGCCCGCATCGGGGGAGACGAATTCGCGATCCTCACCACCGATGCCGCCGGCGCACCGGAGATGGTCGCTGACCAGCTCCGGGTGGCTCTGCGAAGTCCGTTCTCGGTGCATGGGACTTCCGTGCGAGTTCGTGCCAGCATGGGCCTGGTCAGTCCAGGCAGAGACGACGTCCCGCCGACCTCCGACGACCTGCTCAGACAGGCCGACATCTCGATGTACACCGGCAAGCGGCTAGGCAAAGACACCGCCGTGGTGTACCGCCCGGCGTTCAGTGCCTCGGAGGATTTCACGACCGCGTTGCGACAAGCGAACGGTGCTGTCCCGCAAGGATTTCAGCTCAAATACCAGCCTGTGGTGGCCCTGCCAGACGGCACGCCGGTCGCCGTCGAGGCGCTTGCCCGGTGGTCGGCACCGAGCGGGATACAGATTCCTCCGCAAACCTTCGTCGCGCAGGCCGAAGCCAACGGCCTGGGCGCACTATTCGATGCCTTGGTGCTCGATCGGGCCTGCGCGCAGATCCAAGCCGCGGGCCTCGATCTGGACCTTCACGTCAACATCGGTGCGGCACGGCTCGGCAGCGTTGATTTCGAACACGCCGTCAGCCGCACGCTCGCGCGACACGGGCTATCGCCAGATCGACTCGTGCTGGAAATCACCGAGACCGTCCCCATCGTTGATCTCGCCGACGGAGCCGCTGCGATCCGACGACTGAACCAACTAGGCATCGCCGTGGCGTTGGACGATTTCGGCACGGGTTACAACTCGCTGACCTACCTGCACGAGCTGCCCGTGCAAATCGTCAAGCTCGACCGTGGCCTCGCGGCGGGCGTCGGGCCGGAACGAAACCTCACGCTGTATCGGTCGGTCATCGGCCTATGCGAAGCGTTGGGGCTCAAGGTGATCGCCGAAGGGATCGAGACCGCCGAGCAGGCGGAGACGGTGTTCATGGCCGGGTGCGGATTGGCACAAGGCCATCTCTTCGGTGCGGCGGCTGGGCTGACCGACATCGCGGTTTCTTCTGCCGGCAGGTAAGCACCGAGTCTTGTCGTTGTAGGTTCGTTCGGAGCTACGAAGACCGCGATCGCCACACCACAGGCAGACGGGGGAGAAAGCCCATGAGAACGATCGCAAACCGCCACACGACAGTCGTCGGCCTGGCCGCCGTCGCACTGATCACTGCGGGCTGCAGCAATAGCAAGAGCGTGGACGCGTCGGCACCGCCTCCAGTAAGTGCGAATGCCACCTCCACATCCACAACCCCAGTGCAGCCCACCGAGGTGAAGCTCACCGGGGAGAGCGGCATCGAGGTGACCTTGACCGGCACGATCGCCGCCAAATACTCGTCGGCAACCGAGAGTCAGAAACAGGCTCTCGGCAAGCCACTGACGGGTGACCGCAACGCGGGGACGCGGGAGAGCGGCGCGGTATTCCAGCAATTCCAGGGCGGCGCGATCACCGCGAAGAACAATCAGGCCGGTACTCCCGCATACATCGTCGTGGGCAAGATCCGGGACGCCTGGAATGTCCCGCGGGGCCCGGACGGCGCGCCCGCGGTCACCGGTACCAACGGTTCGGCAGGTCCGCTGGGTCTGCCCACCAGCGACGTGAACACCGTCGGCGACCTGCAAGTGTCGACCTTCGAGCACGGCAAGATCGAGTTCAACCCGAAGACCGGCCAGGTCGCGGTGACGGTCAACGACAAGGCCGTGCCGTCCGGGCTGTAGCCCGAATCAGGTTTGCGACCTCACGCCTACCGCACATCGCCAGTCGCACCGCTCCCATGGAGATTCCACTGGCCGCAATCGGAAGCCAGGACGTCGTTGACGTCGACTTCGAGTCCGCCGACCTTCGGTCCCGGATTGGACGCGGTGCTCACGACTCGCTGGTAGAGAACGGCGGCGGGGTGGACCTGATTGCCGGACCAGGCTTTGGTTTGCCAGAGCCAGCGGCGGCCGGGTGTACTGGAAGCCCCGACGACGCCATCGGCCGCGGCCCACTGGCACGCCCTGACGCCTCCGTAGACCCCGGTGCGTTGAACCCCAATAACCGAATTGATTCCGCGAAACCACTGCAGCGCAGTGCGATTCCAGGTGTCGTGATTGATGTCCTCGTCGATGGTGAAGAAAATCGGTGCACCCTGGCCGCCGCCGGCCGCGGTGTGCAGCTGCCAGGCGGTGCGTGCGTCCGCGACGCCACCGGCGTAGCCCCGCGTGAAGTCCGACGGTGCCGACCCACCCGGTTTGCCATATTGGTAATTGCTGACGATCACCAGGCCCGCGGCTTTCAGTGAATCGGCGTAGGGCCGAGTGATCGGCTTGGCGCCAAACGATGAGCCGGGGCGCGACTCCGAAACATAGTTGACCACACCGCTATAGCCGGCAGCCCGGATCTGCTGCGCCGGAATCTGGCGCGCGGCGAAGTCGATCAGTTGGGGAACAGCGGCGGCGGTCGCCGTGGGCAAGCCGCAGGCTACTGCTGCGGCCCCCAGACTGGCCAACGCAGTCGCGTAGCGCAGCGCATCGCGCCGGGAAACGACACGCGGTCGCGCGGTACTGGCCATCGGGGGCAAAATGTGCACCGCGCGATGTTAACGATGTGACTCTTGTTACCGATAGACCTGCGCCAGCCGAAACGCGGGCGCATTTCCAAATGGATACCGAACGGTGACCGTACCGCGATGACCTCGGTTGGCGTTGACGGACAACGCTATTCGCGCTTAGCCCACAATCGCCCGCGCTGCGCGCTCCGCGATGAGCATGACCGGTGCGTTGGTGTTGCCGGAAATGATGGTGGGCATAGCCGACGCGTCGACCACTCGAAGGCCGGCGACGCGATACACGCGGCAGTCGGTGTCGAGCACGGTAGCGGCCGACCGCGGCCGGCCCTGGGAGTCGAAGGCTCCCATCGCGCAGGTGCCTACCGGGTGGAAAATCGTCGTGCCGAGTTCACCGGCCGCCCTTTGCAGGTCTTCGTCGCTCACCAGTTGCGGGCCGGGAAGCAACTCCTGCGGGTCGTAGCGAGCCAGAGCCGGCGCCGCCATGATCTGCCGGGTCATCCGAAGGCCCTTCACGGCGATTTGACGATCAGCGTCAGTCGACAGGTAATTGCACAAGATCTTCGGGTAGGTCAGGGGATCTGCGCTGGCCATGCGCACATGGCCTCGCGAGCTGGGTCGCAGATTGCAGACCGAGGGAGTAATCGCTCCGAAGGGATGTAGCGGTTCGCCAAACTTCGGCAACGACAAGGGCTGCACATGCCACTCCAGATCGGCGCTTTCCAGCACGGGGTCACTCTTGGCGAAAGCTCCTAGCGTCGAAGGCGGCATCGTCATGGGCCCCGACCGCAGCAGCAGGTACTGAAGTCCCATGCCCGCGCGGGTGATCCAGTTCCGGTACAGGGTGTTGACGGTCGCGGCGCCCCGGACCCGGTAGATCGTTCGAATCTGCAGGTGGTCCTGAAGGTTTTCGCCCACTCCTGGTAGGTCGACGGCCACCGGCACTTGATGCTGGGTTAGCAGGCCAGCCGGGCCCAGACCTGAAACCTGCATCAGATGCGGCGAGCCAATTGCTCCGGCGCTCAGGATCACCTCGTGGCGGGCTCGGACGTCGACAATTTGGCCACCTTTGAGTAGCCGCAGGCCGGTGACGCGTTGCTGCGCCGTGGTCCAGGCACCGCGACGCTGATCCTCCTGGACCTGGTCGTCCATCAGCAGCCGCGCCGCCTGGGTCTGCGTGTAGACGGTGAGATTCGGCCGGTGGGCGATGGGATGCAGGAAGGCATCGGCCATCGACCAGCGACGGCCACGCCGCTGGTTCACGTGAAAGTACGCAGAGCCGGCGTTGACGCCCCGGTTGAATTCGTCGATCGGGGAGATGCCCCTCTCGGCAGCGGCGGCCTGCCAGGCGTCCAAGATCTTCCAGCGCACCCGTGGCCGCTCGACGCGGATCTCACCTCCGGCGCCGTGATAGTCGTCGGCGCCGCCGAAGTAGTCCTCTAACTTTTTGTAGATTGCCAGCGTCTCGCCGGGACTGTCCGGGCCACCCCAGAGCCATCGCTCATCACCGGTGGCTTGCGCCCAGAGATCGTAATCGCTTGCCTGACCGCGCATGTGGATCATGGCGTTGATCGACGAGCAGCCGCCGATGACTCGGCCGCGCGCGTAGTGAATGCTGCGGCCGGCCAGGCCAGGGTCGGCCTCGGTCGTGAAGCACCAATCGGTGCGGGGATTGGCGATGGTGTACAGATAGCCGACCGGCACCTTGATCCAGAACCAGTTATCCCTGCCGCCCGCCTCTATCAAAAGGACACGGCGATCAGGGTTGGCGCTGAGCCGATTGGCGAGCAGGCAGCCTGCGCTGCCCGCTCCCACGATGATGAAGTCGAATTCGGCGACCGGGTTCATTCCGATATTGGACAACGAAAGAGGTTGGTGCACAACCGAAAAAGGATTTCTCTACCAGCGTGCTGAAACCGGCGAGGTCTTCGCTCGTGGCCGCGGCTCATACGGCTCGCCGCGCAGCGAGGGAGGGCGATTGTGTGCCGTGACCGTTAGGGCATCGTTACCGCAATCGTGACCTCGCACTCGTATCTTTGGACATATCAGAGGGCCGAAGTTTCCTTCCTCCCGATAACGCCGATCGGCGTCCGAAAGCCTGGGGGCTGATGTGACCACCGCAATTGCCGCGCACAACCCAGTCGACAATGCCGAGGCCGACGCGCGTGACGATCTCCTTTTGGCGGTCGCAAAACTCAACGCATTCGGCGGTCGACGGGACGCCGCTCGCGTCGAATCGAAGCCGCATTGGCGACTCACTGAAGAAGAGATCATGCGCGCTGCGGTCGCGGTGATTTTCGTGGCCCTCGTGTCGGTGATGGGCATCGCCGCAGGCTCGATCTTGACAATGGGGTAGTAGCGGATACGGCACCGACGGCTCGCCCCGTCGACCGAAGTTTCCGCCTGCCTACTGACAATATTCAGCGCTCTCGCCCTGCGGGGAAGGCCCGCTTGCGCCATGAGTAACAGTGACCTCGCGGCAACCTCACCCTGCGTACGACCGCACGCGGAGGGATAGCACACTCGTCCGCTCGGTCAAGTAGTTGTCCTCGGGGATGCCGGTACGCCGGAAGTCGCCAGAAACCCCGTCAAGGAACGCCCCAGCCTCCAAACCCAAGACACAGCAAGCACTTCGGGAAAACGGCGTCCGCCGCGCCGCGCGAGAAAATACATCAACAGATCAGACGAATGGGGTGCTTGCGTCCAGCCAGTAGAGCTGCTGGCCGTGACGTGCTGCCTGTAGAGCCCCTGCGCCTCGAATGCCTCGGGGCTAAACCGCCCAATCTGTGTCACATCACTAGTCAGCGGCCACACGGCTTGCGGCGTAGCCGTGCAGATCCTTGGCTGTCGGCGAGGTCGGTACCGTCGACTGATTCGGGTACGTTCCGAGCAGCCGGTCCGCAGTTCCGGTGGAGGTGACGGTGAACCAGTAATGTTCATTCTTGAAGTGGTGCCGTCGGTGATTACGCCAAATCGACCGGTACACATCAGTTTTCGCCTTGTAGTCGGTGTGGATGAGGTAATGCGTCCACTCGTAGACCAGTCCGAGTGCGGTCAACGAGACCAGGTACGTCAGTCCGAGACCGAGTCGGGGGAATGCCGTCAACGCTATCGCGACGGCCATCGGGATCACCCAGACCAACGTCTGCCACGGGATGAAGATGAGCTCGATTTGCCGCGGATCGCAGTGATGCTCGCGATGCTTGCGCGCCAACAAAGGATCCACGGCGAAGCGGCCAAGGCTGCGCGGCCGCCAGTGCAGGATGGCGACGTGGATGCTCCACTCGAAAATCGGAAAAGCGGCGACCATGAGTGCCGGCAGGACGGCGTCGCTGAGTCGCCAGTCGCCGACGCCGACGCGGGCCGTGAGCGCCCCGGCGAACGCCAGCGCGATGACCAAGGGGGAAGGGTGACGCCAAAACTCCCGGCCGGCCTCGGACAACGTGAAGTTGCTGCGTACCTGTGGCGTCATCGCAGTTCATCCAAGCCGGACAGGGCGGTGAGCAGGCCGTGGGTGGCCGGCTCGAGCAGTTCGATCGCGGCACGCTTCGCGCCCGCGGGATCACCGGCGGCGATCATCCGCGCGACCTCCCGGTACCGCTCCGGGTGACTGACCTCGGCGGCCATCACCGTGGCAAGGGCCGGCAGCGCCGGCTCGTAGGTGGCGCGAAGGGTGTTGAACATTAGGCGGAAGGCGATGGAGTCGGCGGCATCGACGACGTGGTCCCAGAACGTCAGCGCGGCGCGCTGACGTTCCACTGGATCCTCTTCGGCAGCCAGCGTATCCACGGCGCCGTCGATCAGGCCGGCCGCGTCCGGGCTCCCGCGTTCCGCAGCCAGCTCGGCGACTTTGGGTCCGTTGTGCAGTCGGGTCTCCAAAATGCTGCGCACCACCTCAAGATCCAGCTCGTCAGCGCGATCGCCACCGCGGAGCAACAAGCGAGGCAGCAGGTCCAGCCCCGCGTGACGGCGATAGTCCCGCACCGTCGTGGCATCCCCTTGCCGAACCTCGACCAGGCCGGCAGCGATGAGGCGTTTGAGCGCCTCACGAACCGCCGGCCGGGACACACCCAGCACCTCCGCGAGCCTGCGCTCACTGGGCAGCAGCTCTCCGGGCGCCATCTCACCGCTGAGAACGTCGGACATGATCTGTTCGAAGACACCCTCGGGTATCGACTGTCGAGTCACCGGTCGCAGAGCCATACGGACCAACATGTCGGATAATTGGCCAGACGTCAAGTGGTCAGACCACCTATGACTCGGGCCATGCTGGCGGCCACGACATGGGCAGCCAAGAAGGGTAACGAGCGCTCATGTGGATCCAGTGGCCGTCTTACAAAACGTCGTACACTGTTGCAATGGCTGACACAATCACCTTCAGGCCCGACGAAGACACGTCGAAGGCGCTGGACGTCTTGACCAAAGATGGAACCGCCGTGTCCGTAGCCGTTCGATCTGCTCTTATCGATGCCGCACGACGGAAGGCCGGCGCGGCGATTCGTGCCGAGGCGGAAAGGCTTGCTGAAGACGAGTCCGACCGCGCTGAGGCCATGCAGGTGCTGCGCGACATGGAGACGTTGCGTGCGTGGTGAGCTCTTTCAGTTGCGTGCCCCGCGGGGGAGTCGCGGTCACGAGCAGTCCGGTTCCCGCTATGCCGTAGTAGTCCAGTCAGATCAACTGCCCTTGTCGACGTGGCTGGTTGCACCAACATCCACGTCGGCTCGTGCCGCCAGCTTTCGTCCCGAAGTTGAAATCGGCGGCGTGAACACCCGCGTGCTTGCCGAACAGGCCGCCGCAGTCGACCCGGGCCGACTCGGCACGAGCGTCGGGTTCCTAAGCCTCGATGAGATGCGCCGCGTTGATGCCGCACTGCGCATCGTCCTCGATCTATGAGCGTCGGACAGCCTCGATAGCCAATGGATGTGCGGTCTGCTATTCGCCGCCAATCTCAGCGAGATCTAGACCTTGCCAAGTCCAATCTCAGTGTCATCCAACAACCAAACACGTCGCGGAGTTAACTTGACATAATGTCGCTTATCGGCATAAGTCATATGCAGAGTTCGGCCGGAACGACGGCCACATCCCACCGCACAGGCCCGGACGAACGGCTCGACGGTTGATTGGGCCCATGCCCCGAGGCCCGCCGGGCGCGAGCCGGGGTGCGAGACCTCGACAGCAGCCCGGCCGACGTGGCGCATCGCCCTAATCGAGTTAGTTAACAATCCCTATAGGAGTTAGATAAGAGTCCGACGCCCGACCCGGCGGCCCGAATGCCCATTGCCCCCATCCGGGCGAGATGGGCCCCAAAACGTCACTGTGACGAATTGCTCTGCGCGACAGGGTTATTGAAGCTCCACGCGCGTACCCCGTTGCAGAAGGATCGACGCGCGCCTACGTCGACCCGGCGGGCCGCCATGACCCGGTCGCCCGGATTGCACGCGGCGCTGGACGCCGAGTTCCTTCGCCACGGGCCCGCAACACCCCCGACTGGCAGACTCGATACCCATGCCCCGCCATTGCCGCCGAGTGCACCCTTCCCGCCAGGCGTCCTCAATACGTCACTGTGACGAATTACTCGGTGCGACAGGGCTTTTGGCTACCAGCGCCACCCAGGATCTCATGACATTCCGGCCAGGTTCGAGGCCCCACTCGGTACACCTTATTGAAAATCATTAGCATTACGATCACCGCGACCGGAAGGACAAGTGTGCGAGCGATCCCTGTCATCTGCTTGACGGGCCATCTTGGTGCCGGCAAGACGAGTCTGCTCAACCATGTTCTTCGCAGCCCGGGCGCGCGAATCGGCGTCATCATCAACGACTTCGGTGAGCTCAACGTCGACGCCATGCTGGTGACCGGGCAAGTCGACGAGCCTGCCTCCATCGCCGGTGGCTGCATCTGCTGCCTGCCCGATGACGGCGGGATTGACGAGGCGTTGACCAAGCTCGCCGATCCAAGGCTCAATCTGGACGCCGTCATCGTCGAGGCCAGCGGCCTGGCCGAGCCCGTTTCGGTCGCCCGGATCATCGGCTTCAGCGAAGTACCCGGCGTGCGGTTCGGCGGGCTGGTCGACGTCGTCGACGCCGCGACACACTTCGACACCGTCGATGTCGGGCAAACGTCGCCGGCCCGCTACGGTGTGGCCTCTCTCGTCGTCGTCAACAAACTGGATCAACTCCCCCGCGACGATCGCACTGCGACGGTCGAGCGGGTGGAACGACGCGTGCGAGAACGCAATCCGCGTGCCACCGTCGTCGGCGCGATCGGCGGCCAAATCGACCCTGCGCTGCTTTATGACGTGTCGGGAATGAACGAGGAGCCAGGGCAGCTCTCCTTGCGCGAACTACTCGTCGATACCCCGGCCGACCCGATGGCTCACGATCACGACCATCACAACTCTCACGCCGATTCGGTCACGGTGACGAGTGACGGTGAAATCGACCCCGGCGCGCTGATCGACTTGCTCGAGGATCCTCCGCCGGGCGTGTACCGGCTCAAGGGAGCCGTCGTGATGAGATACGGAAAAGGCGCGCCCACCTTTGCCGTGAATCTGGTCGGCACGGTGATCCACATTGCGAACGCCCCGCCCGGGGCGTTCGCGAACTGTCTCGTTGCGATCGGCGTACACCTCGACACCGACGCCGTGCGCGCTCGGCTTGAGGCCGCACTGCGTCCGTTCCCCGGCCCGGCGACCCTCGCCGACGTTCACCGCCTGCGCCGGTATCGGCGACGTAGCCTCTGACGGTCGGACCACGAAAAGCCCAGCGCCCCAAGGGATTACGTCACAGTGACGTTTTCGGTCACACGGACCCCGCTAGCCCGTTGCGACGACCGACGCGGAGTTCCACGGCGCCAGGCGCTCGGACGACCCGTTCGACTCGGGCAGGTCGTCACTGACATCCCACGTCGCTGAGAGCCGCCCGACTCCCAGGGCTATGGCGCAGTGCAGGCCGAGCTCCACCAGCTCGTCTTCGCTGAAGTGCTTGCGCAATTCGTCGTAGACCGCGTCGTCGATCGCGAGATGGTTGGTCGCGAATAGCTCGGCGAAGCGAAGAGCCGCTCGCTCGGCGTCGGTGAGATTGTCCGCGTCGGCCGGTCGCTCCAGCGAACAGACCGCATCCTCGTCGAGCCCGTCGTCGATGGCGCTTTGATAGCGGACCGCGATGCAGCTGCGGCACTGATTGAAAAACGCGATGCGCAGTCTCACTAACTCGAGCAGCCGCGGCGACAAGCTCCCGTTGGTGCGAAGCGCCGCGGTCAACGCACCCAGCGCCTCGGCCGCCGCGGGCAGGCGACTGACGATGGAGGCAACGCCGAGGTTTATCCGATCCCCTTGGCCAAGGTCTTCAGTCGGCACCGCGGCAAAGGCTGCGGATGGCGCGATTCGTGTCACTTTCATCGTCTCCTCTGTGCACCTGTCTGAGCCCCTGAAGTATCACCATTCCGGCTATCACTGGCAATGATCGCGTCGGCGCGAATCCGTATACACCGGCAGCGCACGCAATGTCGCGTGACGGGTGTTACATCTCGGTGGAGCATGCGCCAGCATCCGTCCAATGATGCCTTCTGACATGTTCCTCAACTCCATTGACAGGGTGTGGGATGGAACTACGTCAGCTCGAGTACTTCATCGCCGTCGCAGACGAAATGAACTTTTCGCGCGCGGCGCAACGGGTGCACGTTGTGCAGTCCGCCCTTTCCACGTCGGTGAGCAAGCTGGAGAGGGAACTCGGCGTAGAACTATTCAACCGATCCAAGCAGCAGATCAAACTGACCCCGGCCGGCGAGTTGTTCCGCGAACATGCACGCCGCATCATCCACAGCGCTCGACTCGCCAAGGATTCGATCAATGACTACCTCGGCGAGCTGTCCGGGACCGTGGAGGTGGGATCACTCATATCCTTTGGGGCGCTGGATGTCCCAAGGGTATTGGGTGAATTTCACCGTACGTATCCATTTGTTCAGATCATTCTGCGGCTGAGCACGACCGGTTCGATGCCGCACCTGGCCGCGGTTGCCAACGGCTCGCTCGACCTTGCCTTCATTTCGGCTCCGGACCGCTTCCCAACAGGTATCGACATGCGGCTGTTGGCCGAGGAGCCGATGTTCTTTGTTTGCAGGCCCGATCATCAGTTAGCGCAGCGCGACCGCATCGGCATCATCGAGCTTGCCCACGAGAACCTGATCGGCTTCCCGGCCGAATTCGGCCTGCGCCGCATCGTGGAGAACGCCTTCACGGCGGCCGGCATCACGGCGCGCACCCGGTACGAGGCGGCGGTCAACGACGGCGTCGCATCCAGTTTGGTGCAGCACGGCTTGGGCACCATGTTCATGCCTGCCAGCGACGCCAGCCGTTTTCCCGACCTCCGCGCGATACCGTTGCAGCCCGAGATCGTGTGGCCGATCTACCTCGCCATGGCCGGACCAGCCCAGGTCTCGCCGGCCGCCGCCAAGCTCGCCGAGTTGATCCTCGCGTCGGCGCCACGCCCCGGAAACCGGCCGACAAGCCAATCGTCCTGATCGGCAGCACCCTTTGCCGGGGCGCCCGACAGGTCCACATGGCCTCTCACCACGCTTATCTCTAACTTTGATGGCTCGGATCAGAACCATTCATTGGACACGATGATGCTTCGTTGCTCTGATGAAGAGACACACTCGAGCGCAAAGATTACGAGGTTGACGATCATGTCGCTGTCTAAGCAGAATCCGCATCTCGATGATCTTGCAACGCGATTCGAACGCGACGTCATACCGCTGCGCGATCAGCTATTCCGTGCGGCACGCAGGTATTGCCAAAGCCACGCCGACGCCGAAGACCTCGTCCAAGAGACGATGATCAAGGCCTACGTTGGATTTGGATCCTTCAAGGAAGGAACGAACCTGCGCGCATGGCTCTTCACGATCATGAACCACACGCGAATCAATCACTACCGCACCGCCAAACGACGCCCAGCGGAATGGTTGGCCGGCGACGTCAGCGACTTTCTGATTCCGTCCGGGCCCCCACAATCGACCACAGGACGATTGTCGGCCGAGGCGGAAGTGCTCGATTCGATCGGCGACCCGGAGGTTCGCCAGGCACTTCAGCAACTGCCCGAGTCGCAGCAGCTGGCCGTCTACTACGCCGACGTTGAAGGCTTCCGATACAAGGAAATCGGCGAGATCCTGGACATCCCATTGGGTTCAGTGATGTCTCGCATCCACCGCGGCCGCAAAAACATGCGAAAGTTGCTGCTGGACTTCGCTATCGAGCAGCGATACATCCGCGAAGGCGACGTGGTAGCCGCAGCCTAATAGCAGCGAGGATCGGCCTAAGGGCGGAGGTCACCGCGATGCGTGCACGCCGCATAGCGCTTGTCGCACTGCTGCTTCTACTGGCCATCGCCCTACCACCCGCCCGCGGCGCCGCGACGCCTGGGAGCGGAGTCAATTCGGCCCAAGAGACCCAATCGTCGCAAGAAGGACGCGACTTCGTCGTGCGTGACATCACCATCGACCCGGGCGGCAGTACCGGCTGGCACTGGCACGATGGCACGCTCGTCGGAGCGGTCAAACAGGGCACTCTCACCCATTACTCCGCCAATTGCTCGATTGACGGCGTTTACAACCCGGGCGATCCGGTGATCGAACCCGCCGGCCCCGACCACGTCCATCTCGGCCGCAACCTCGGCACCACGCCGCTGATCCTGGAAGTCATCTACGTCGAGCCGGTGGGTAAACCAGCCGCCGAGGATGCCCCAAATCCCGGTTGCCCGTTCGCTTAAGAGGACACCCGGCTAGCCGCCGAAAGGCTCCCCGTCGAACCGGTCCGAGGTGACGAACTCCGAGACCGGCTGCCGTCGCAATTTCGTCACCTGTCGCGCCGGCTTGCCCAGCGGCACCAACGCGGCGATGGCGAAGGAGTCGGGTATGCCGAGAAGGTCTTTTGCCCGTGGCTCTTCGGCACCAATCATCGTGGTCAGCACTCCGCCGTAGCCCTCATTGCGCGCCGCCAGCAACACATTCCACACGAACGGGTACACCGAAGCGCCGGGTACCACCGCGATGCGATCGAGATCCTGATCCGTTGCGGCGACAACGGCGAGGTCCAGCAGCACCACCAGCACCACCGGCGCCTCACGAAACGGGGCCGACATCTGCGCGGCCGGCTCCGCGGCCGCGATCGTGGCGGCATCCAAGCTGGTCGGCTGCAACGGATTCCATGGCGACTCGCCATTGGCTAGCTGCGCCGTATAGCGACGGGCAGCGGTCAGCCCGAGATCCGCCAATGCCGACCGGGTGTCCGGATCACGTAGCACGATGACGCGCACGCCCTGCCGGTTGCCGCCGGTCGGCGAGAAGCGAGCGTGATCGAGGATGCGCTCGAGAACGTCGTCGGGAAGCGGATCGTCGGTGAATTCGCGTACCGCCGGGGTAGATCGCATGACGTCGTACAACTCCATGCCCACCATGGTGCCGCAGCCGGCGACGACCGGTCAGGCCGCGTCGTGGAAAATCAGTCCCAGCGTGTAGCGCTGGCCGGAGCGGACGGCGGACACGCCGTGGCGCACCGGCGCCGCCGACCATCCTCGCGTCGAGCGGACGGGCCGGTCTCTGGTGGTGAAGACGTAGCCGTGGCCTTGCGGCAGCGTCGTAGCCGTCCCGCGTGACTGAGCCCGGGCCCGCTGCTCGACGAGCAGGAATTCGCCCCCGGTGTGCGCCACACCCGGCTCGTTGAGATTGATGACGACCTGCAGCGGAAAGATGAGGTCTCCGTACAGGTCTCGGTGCAGCGCATTCCAATCGCCCGGCCCGTACTTGAGCATCAGAGCCGTCGGCTTGATTTGGCCGGCGCGATGGCACATGTCCAGCCACTCGTCGAGCGTTTCGGGCCAGGGGGCTTCCCGGCCGAGTTTCGTCCACCAGTCGCGGGCGATCGGCAATAACCGTGGATACAACGCCTGTTTCAGGTCTTCGATGGGGCGCGGGTAAGGCTGGTTGAAGTACCGATACTCGCCTTGCCCGTAACGGTTCCGGCCCATATCGACGATCTTGCGAAACAAGCCGTCATCGCGATAAAGCTCGATGACCGAAGCACACTCGGCAGGCGTGATCAGCTCCGGCAGCAGTGCACCGCCGACGTCGTTCATGTCGGCGGTGACCGCTTCCCAGTCCGCGGCATCAACGCGTTTACGCCAATTCGATGGCATCAGAACAGCTTGCCAGCCACCGCGGGTGCCGGCTCCTCCAAATCCAACAAGAATCGTTTGCGCTTCAGGCCACCCGCGTAACCGGTTAGCGCGCCGTCTTTTCCGACGACCCGATGGCACGGAACCACGATACTCAGCGGATTGCGTCCGACGGCCTGGCCGACTTCGTAAGCGGTGGTGCCGTCGGCCAATTCGGCGGCCAGCTCGCCGTATGTCGTCGTCTGCCCATAGTCGATGTCGACGAGCCGATCCCAAATCCGGCGCCGTGGTGGGTCGCCCACGAACGCGATTGGAAGATCGAATTGGGTGCGCTCTCCGGCAAGGTACTCCCGGAGCTGCTCGCTGGTGCGACGGAACAATTCATCGGTGGCCGGTTCGACGTACTCGCCGAGGGCCTCCGCTGTGGGCGGGTGCCAATGATGCGGGAAATACACGCCCGTCAGGGCGTCGTCGTCAGCAACCAAAGTCAGTTCGCCCAACGGGCTGTCGATCATCGTGTGTCGTGCTGTCATCGTTCAACCTCCTTTAGTGGTAGACGATGAACGGTCGACAAGCGTGAGATGGGAATGCGAATTGATTTCTCACATTCCACGTTGCGCCGACGTCTTCACATCAGGGAGCAGGAGGAAATCGCACGGTGAAGGCCGCCCAGGACGTCAAGTTGCCCTTTGAGGCTGTCGTGGCGCAGCACGGCGCGACGGTGTTGCGGGTTGTGCGCGCTGTGGTTGGCCACAGCGACGCCGACGACGCCTGGTCGGACACCTTCCTCGCGGCGCTGAAGGCGTACCCGCAACTGCCGGGAGACGCCAACGTCGAGGCGTGGCTGGTCACGATCGCGCACCGCAAGGCCATCGACATCACGCGCGCGGCGGCGCGACGGGCCATCCCGGTCGCCGATGCCCCCGACTCCCCCGCCGGGGAACGAGCCGATCGCCACGACCTCGACCTCGAAACGGCCGTAGGGGCGCTGCCGCCCAAGCAGCGCCAGGCCGTGGCCTACCGCTATCTCGCCGGCCTGCCCTACGCGGAGATCGCAACGATCCTCGACAGCAGCGTCGCCGCAGCCCGCCGCGCCGCGGCCGACGGGATCGCCACCCTGCGGCGCACCTATCCCGTCATCGACACAGCAAGGAACGACCATGACCCCGACTGACCTCGCTCACCACTACCCCGTCGACCCGGATCATCTGCAACGCCTGCACGCGCGTCTGGAACGGGAGGCTCAGGCCGACGGCCTGCTCGACATCGCCTATCGCACAGTGGACTCCGCCGTCGGGCCGCTGCTCTTGGCGGCCACCCCACTCGGGCTGGTGCGGGTGGCCTTCGACAACGAGGATTCCAACGGCGTGCTGCTGGCGCTCTCCGAGCGGATCAGCCCGCGGGTGCTCGAGGCGCCGACGCGGCTGGATCCGATCGCGCGTCAGCTCGACGAATACTTTGCCGGCCGCCGGCACAACTTCGACGTTGCGCTGGACTGGACGCTGTCGCACGGGTTTCAGCGCACGGTCCTCGAACACCTCAATGCCGAGGTCAGCTATGGCGCCACCGCGAGCTACGCCACCCTGGCGCGACTGGCGGGATCCCCCAAGGCGGTACGCGCCGTGGGAACGGCGTGCGCGACCAACCCGATCCCCATCGTCGTGCCCTGCCATCGGGTGATCCGGTCCGACGGAGCCTTCGGCGCCTACCGAGGCGGACCCGACGCCAAACGGGTGCTGCTCGACCTCGAGCGGAAGGAATGACGACGGAAGAGCCTGCGCGCAACCGCGTCTCACCGCTGGGCGAGATCATTGCCGTAGCGGGCCGGGGCGCCTGGATGGGCAACCGCGGCCGTCTGCACGAAGGACGCGGTACCCGCGAGGTCGTGCGCAACCATCAACACAAGACCTGGATCACGTGCGTGCTGTCGTTCCGGGGTCGCAGAGTCGCGCAGTGGGAACCGAACCGCTACACACCGTTGTTCTTCCTCGACGAGGCGGTGGCACTGGCCGCCGGGCATCGTCCCTGCGGCGAATGCCGCCACCGCGCCTATCAGACCTATCGATCGTTGTGGAGTGAAATCCACAGCACAACAACGCTTTACGCCAAAGACATCGACGCTCGGCTGCACCGCGAACGGATGGACAAGACCGGCCACCGCGCCGCCTGGGACGATCTGCCCGACGGGGTGTTCGTCGCCACGGACTCCGGACCAGCCGCTGTCGTTGGTGATCACCTGACGCTCTGGGGTCAAGACAACTCCTATCGGCGCAAGCTACTTCGACCGGCAAGCGGCGAGGCCACGGTGCTCACCCCGCTATCCACGACGCGGATCTTGCGCGCCGGATACCCCGTCCAGATCGACGACTCTGCCCGATAACACCGCTGTGTATGGTCAAACTGGCCTATCGGCGTAAGGGAACAGAGAACACCCATGGCAAACGCGTTGCCCGAGAATGCCTTCACCTCGCCGCAGGCGCTGGATCCCGATCTGCGCAAGGTCGCTCGCTTTCTCCCCCGGGGATATGCCCTGCATCGCGGCTACAAGGTTCAGCGGGCCATCATGCAGCTCCTCGGCACCGCCGGCCGGCTCCGCGATGTCCCGGTGATCGCGGTCAACGAACACGTCAAGGTGCGCATGCACCGTCCGGCCGGCCTCCCCGAGCGGACACCCGCGCTGCTCTGGATCCACGGCGGCGGCACCATCATGGGCACCGCCGTCCAGGACGATAAGTTCTGCCGCAAGCTATCTCGCCTGACCGGTGTCGCGATAGCGGCCGTCGAACACCGACTCGCACCCGAGCACCCCTACCCGACACCGCTCGAAGACTGTTATGCCGCGCTGCTCTGGCTGGCGCGCCAACCGTGGGTAAACCCGGACCGAATCGCGGTCGGCGGAGCAAGCGCCGGCGGACATTTCGCCGCCGCGCTGGCGCAGCGGGCGCACGACCGCGGCGAGGTCAAGCCCGCCTATCAAATGCTGGTCTACCCGATGCTCGACGATCGCACCGGCGCAAATCGTGACGGCCCCAAGCGCCTGATGTGGACCGAAACGGACAACCAACTGGCCTGGCAGTGGTACCTCGACGGAGCAGACCCCGTCGAGGCGGCCCCGGGGCGCCGCCCGGATCTGTCCGGGCTGGCTCCGGCCTGGATCGGCGTCGGGACGTTGGATCTCTACCACCAGGAGTGTCTGGACTACGGTCGGCGCCTGCGCGAGGCGGGCGTGCCCGTCCATGAAGAGGTCGCCCCCGGCGCGTTCCACGCGTTCGACCACATCGTGGACAAGGCACCGATTTCGGCGAAATTCTTCGCCAGCCAGCGCGATCATCTCTGGGCCGCCCTGGCCGCTCCGGCGGACGACCAGTCCCGCTAAGCACGCTGCTTATCGGCTTATTCGACTGCAAAGTGTGCAGTTCGTGCAACTATGGAGGGATGGGCAACCCCATAGGACTGCGCGAACGTCGGCGCCGCGAGACCAGCGCAGACATCCGCGATGCCGCAGTGCGCCTCACGCTGGAACGCGGCTACGACAAGGTGACCATCGATGAGATCTGTGTCGAAGCCGGGATCTCCACGCGCACGTTCTTCAATTACTTTCCGAACAAAGAGTCCGCGCTGGCCTATGGGCCGTCGGACATACCGCCCGAGTTGGTGGCGGAGTTCGTTGCCGGCGGGCCCGCCCCTTACTCGGTCGTGCTGGCCGAGCTGATCACCCTGGCCGCGCACCACCTCCGCGATGTGCCGCCCAAGCGCGAACACGCGGCCCACATGCTGGATCTCGCGAAGACCTCCCCCGCGGTGCTGGCCGCGTTTCTCGCCGACCTGGAACGCTTCCAACTTCAGCTAACCGACATCATCGTCCGCCGTCAGGACATGAAACCCGACGACGAGATGGCCGCCCTGATCTCCGCCCTCGCCTTGACCGCGGTCCGCTCGGGCATTGAGCGGTGGGCGAGTGACGAGCCCGAGGCCGCCGACGACACGCCGATGCCGTACGTCGAGCGGGCCGCCGCCCTGGTCAACAGCATCTTCACAAAGTGATCTGAAACACCGCGGACAAACGTTGCATGATGTGCAAGATATGCACATCATGTACTATGCGCTGGTGGCGGTGTTCGGGGACGCTTCCGCGACGCGAGGCGCGATTGGCACCGGGAACACTTCCCGGCGCCCGCAGTCAGCTATCTCTGCAAGTAACGATCAGGCACCACCCTGCCCGAGATTCCACGTGCGGGATCACCCGGGCGCTGGCCAGACGACGGTGACGAGAAAAGGACTTACGTAATTGCTGCTATCGAAGATTGTGCGGAACGCGTGGTTACCGCTCTTGATCGTGGCGGTGGTGGTGGTCGGCGGCTTTGCCGTGGTTCGGGTCAAGTCCTTCTTCGGCGCCAACGACACCGGCATCATGACGAGCCCGCGGTTGGACGACTCCAAGCCGTTCAAGCCCAAGGTCGTCAAGTACGAGGTCTTCGGCTCGGCCAGCCACGCCAACGTGAACTACCTGGATCTCTCCGCCGACCCGCAACGAATCGACGGCGCACAGTTGCCGTGGACCATGGTCCTCAAAACGACCGCGCCGTCGGTGTTCCCGAATCTCTCGGCGCAAAGCGACGGCGACTACCTCGGTTGCCGCATCACCATCGATGACGAAATCAAGGACGAGAAGATAACTACCGGCGTGCACGCCCTGACCTTCTGCCTGGTGAAATCCGCATGAGCACAACGTTCAACGACACCCGCACCGACACGATCCCGACGGCTGCAGTGCCAGTGAGGGAGAAGATCCCGCGTTTCATCCGCAAGTACGCAGTTTTCGTCATCCTGGGCTGGATCGCGCTGATCGCGGTGCTCAGCACGATCGTCCCGGACTTGGACACGGTCGGGAAGATGCGCTCGGTCTCGATGGCCCCCGACGATGCGCAATCGGTGGTTGCGACGAAGCGCATGGGCGCCGTGTTCAACGAATACAAGTCCAACAGCTCGATCATGATCGTCCTCGAGGGGCAACAACCGCTCGGCGCCGATTCGCATGCCTACTACGACCAGATCGTCAAAAAGCTCGACGCCGACACCAAACACGTTGAGCACGTTCGGGACATGTGGAGTGACCCACTGACCGGGGCGGGTGCGCAGAGCAACGACGGCAAGGCCGCCTATGTTCAGGTTTACCTCGCCGGTAATCAAGGCGAGTCGCTGGCCAACGAATCCGTCGAGTCCGTTCAAGACATCGTCAGAAGCATGCCCCCACCCAAAGGGGTGAAGGCCTACGTCACCGGACCCGCAGCGCTGTCGGCGGATCAGCACGTGGCGGGAGACCGCAGTGTCCAACTGATCACGATGTGCACGTTCACCGTGATCATCGCGATGATGCTGTTAGTCTACCGGTCCATCGTCACGGTGTTGCTCACGATGGTGATGGTGGTGCTCGAGCTGTCGGCCGCACGCGGAACGGTCGCATTCCTGGTCTACTACAACATCATCGGGCTCTCGACATTCGCGACCAACCTGATCGTCACGCTGGCGATCGCGGCCGCCACCGACTACGCGATCTTCTTGATCGGCCGATATCAGGAAGCCCGCGGTAAGGGCGATTCCCGCGAAGACGCCTATTACGACATGTTCCACGGCACCGCACACGTGGTGCTCGGCTCGGGCCTGACGATCGCGGGTGCGACGTTCTGCCTGCACTTCACGAACCTGCCGTATTTCCAAACACTCGGTATTCCGCTGGCCATCGGCATGGTGGTCGTGGTGGCCGCGGCATTGACGCTGGGTCCCGCGGTCATCACCGTGGCCACGCGGTTCGGCAAGACGTTGGAACCCAAGCGAACGCAACGTATTCGTATGTGGCGCAAGATCGGTGCCGTGATCGTGCGGTGGCCCGGGCCGATCCTGGTCATGACGATCGGGATCGCGCTGATCGGCTTGCTGACGCTGCCCGGATACCGGACCAACTACAACGACCGCAACTATCTGCCCGCGGACCTACCCGCCAACGAGGGATATGCCGCCGCCGACCGGCACTTCTCGCATGCGCGGATGAACCCCGAGGTGCTGATGATCGAAAGCGATCACGACCTGCGCAACTCCGCGGACTTCCTGGTGATCGACAAGATCGCGAAGACGATCTTCCGAGTGCCGGGAATCGGTCGCGTGCAAGCGATTACACGGCCCGAGGGCACGCCGATTGAGCACACCTCGATTCCGTTTCAGATGAGCATGCAGGGCGTCACCCAGCAGATGAACCAGAAGTACCAAGAAGACCAGATGGCCGACATGCTCAAGCAGGCCGACATGATGCAGACCACCATCGACAGCATGGAAACGATGTCCAGCATCACCGCACAGATGGCCAACGACATGCACAAGATGGTCAAAAAGATGCACGACATGACGATCGACATCAACGAATTGCGGGACCATATAGCCGATTTCGAGGACACCTTCCGGCCTATCCGCAGCTACTTCTACTGGGAAAAGCACTGCTTCGACATCCCCGTGTGCTGGTCGATTCACTCCGTCTTCGACACCCTCGACGGCATTGACACGATGACCGATGACATCGAGAGCCTGCTGCCAATCATGGATCATCTCGACACCCTGATGCCTCAGATGGTGGCGCTGATGCCGTCCATGATTCAAAACATGAAGGCCATGAAAACCACGATGCTGACCATGTATTCGACCCAGAAGGGTCTGCAGGATCAGCAGAACGAGGCGCAGAAAAATGGCAACGCGATGGGTAAGGCGTTCGACGCGTCCAAGAATGACGACTCGTTCTACCTGCCGCCGGAGATCTTCAACAATGCCGAGTTCAAGAAGGGCATGAAGAACTTCATCTCACCCGACGGCCACGCCGTGCGTTTCATCATCAGCCACGACGGCGATCCGATGTCGGCGGAAGGCATTGCGCACATCGCCGCCATCAAGAAGGCCGCCTACGAAGCGCTCAAGGGCACCCCGCTGGAGGGCTCGAAGATCTACCTCGGCGGCACCGCGGCGATTTTCAAGGACCTCAGTGACGGCAACACCTACGACCTGTTGATCGCCGGAATCGCTTCGCTCTGCCTGATTTTCATCATCATGCTGATCATCACCCGGGGCGTGGTGGCCTCGGCGGTCATCGTCGGAACCGTCCTGCTCTCGCTGGGCGCGTCGTTCGGCCTGTCGGTGCTGATCTGGCAGCACATCATCGGTATCGAGCTGCACTGGATGGTGCTCGCGATGTCGGTCATCATCCTGCTTGCCGTCGGTGCCGACTACAACCTGCTGCTGGTGGCCCGGTTCAAGGAGGAGATCCACGCCGGCCTGAACACGGGAATCATCCGGTCGATGGGCGGCACCGGCTCGGTCGTCACGTCGGCGGGGTTGGTCTTCGCCTTCACGATGATGACGATGGCGGTCAGCGAGCTGACCGTGATCGGCCAGGTGGGTACCACCATCGGCCTGGGCCTGCTCTTCGACACGCTGATCGTGCGGTCGCTGATGACGCCTTCCATTGCCGCCCTCTTGGGCAAGTGGTTCTGGTGGCCGCAACGAGTGCGGCAACGCCCGGTACCGTCGCCGTGGCCGAAGCCCGCGACGGAACCCGAATCGGTAACCGCCGCTACGTAACCCACTCCGGCTGCGCGTCGGTCGCCACGGCGGAGAAGTCCTTGTGGCCCAGGCCCGCGGTGCAACCGCCGTCGACGACGAACTCCGACCCGGTGGAATAGCTGGACTCGTCGCTGGCCAGGTAGATCACCAGGCTGGAGACCTCCTTGGGTTCGGCGGCCCGGCCCAGCGCGGTCTGGAAGATGTCGTCGGGAACCCAATCGGTCATCGGGGTCTTGATCAGACCGGGATGGATTGAGTTGACCCGGATTCCGCTGGGTCCCAGTTCCAGCGCGGCCGACTTCGTCAGACCCCGGACGGCGAATTTCGTTGCGGTGTAACCGTGGGAGGCGATGGTGCCGGCCATGCCTTCGATCGACGAGATGTTGATGATCGAGCCGCGTCCGGCTTCCTTCATCGGCTTCACCACCGCGCGGATGCCGAGAAATACACCGGTCAAATTGATGTCGAGGATCCGCTGCCATTCCGAGAGTGCGTAGTCCTCAATGGTGCCGATGTTGATGATGCCCGCGTTGTTCACCAGCACGTCGACGCCGCCGAACTCGCTGAGCGCGGTGGCCACCGCTGCATCCCAGTCGTCGGGCTTCGTCACGTCGAGGTGCAGGTAGCGGGCCGAGTCCCCGACCTCAGCGGCTACCGCCTTGCCTTCGTCGTCGAGGATGTCGCCGAACACGACCTTGGCTCCCTCGGCCACCATCATCCGGACATGCGAGGCGCCCATCCCCCGCGCACCCCCACTGATCAGTGCGACCTTTCCCGCCAACCGTTCTGCCACCGCGCTGTCTCCCGTCGTGTCGGAGCGTCAGGGGTAGACGCTCGCGATCACCATACAGATGCGCGGGGATGTATGACCAAGGTTTCAGGCTCCGGCGGGCGGCATGGCCGCGATCAGCGGGGTATCGACGCCGACGCGGCCCAATGCGGTGGCGCCGCCCGGCACACCCAACGGGCCGGAGCGACCCGGAAGCGGGAGAGCGAAAAATGCGGCGTTGTCGGCCAGATGCCCCTGCTCATCGTCGGGCAGATCGCCCTCCCAGTAGATCGCGCCGGCGTGGCAAGCCGGCCGGCAGGCCCCGCAGTCCACGCACTCGTCGGGGTTGATGTACATCGTCCGGTCACCCTCGTAGATGCAGTCGACCGGGCACTCCTGCATGCAGGACTTCTCCCTGACGTCGACGCACGCCTTGCCGATCACATAGGTCATGCCGATGACGCTACGCAGACAGGCGCGGCGCCGCGCCTGTCGAAAGACCTCGGCGGCCGGGACCAAAGTCCCTGCCGCGCAACGTCGCTACCCGGTCAGCGATCGTCCAGCGGAGCGGTCCAGCGGACCCGGGTGCCGCCCCCGTCCGGGGTGCTGACTTCGCAGGACCCGCCGACCTGTTCGGCGCGGTAGGACAGATTGGCCAACCCGCTGCGGCGGAGGTTGTCGGCGGGAATGCCGCAACCGTTGTCGGCGACGTCGACGGTCAGCATGTCGGCGACGCTGACATCCACGGTCAGGCGCGTTGCCGCGGAATGCCGCACGGCGTTGCTGACGGCTTCGGCAGTGACCGCCTCGGCGTGCTCGGCGAGTTCGCCGCCCACCGCGGTCATCGGCCCG
Source organism: Unio delphinus (assembly GCA_029339505.1). Taxonomy (NCBI): domain Eukaryota; kingdom Metazoa; phylum Mollusca; class Bivalvia; order Unionida; family Unionidae; genus Unio; species Unio delphinus. The sequence continues at coordinate 150,127 of JAQISU010000438.1, read as the reverse complement.
TGCAAGCGCACGGTGGTGACGATGTCGCGATTGCCGGTCAGGTCGGCGACCACGCGTTGGATCCGATTCCGGAAGCCGCCGTCGCTGCCCAGCGGGGATTTCAGTTGGAAGATCGTCGTGCGAATCTCCTCGATGATGGTTTGCAGGTCATCGAGGGTGCGGTTGAGCCGCTCGGAGACCTCGGGTGAACGCACCCGGGCGACGGTGCCCTGCAGATCCATGCCGGCGGCGAACAACCGTTGGATGACATGGTCATGCAGGTCGTGCGCGATGCGCTCCCGCTCGGCCACGATGGTCAGCTGGCGCGAGTGCTCGCGGCCCTCGGCGAGCATCAGCGCGATCGCGGCGTGGGTGGCGAAATCACTCACCAGGTCGAGGTAGCTGTTGTCGAAGGGTGGTTGGTCGGCGTTGCGGGCGACCGCGATCACGCCGGCGACTTGTTCGTGGGCGCGTAGCGGCATCACGATCGCCGAGCGTTCGCCGACATCGGTGAAGGCCTGAATCGGATAACTCAGCGATTCGGTGATCAGCGGCGTACCCGAGCGGAAAACCTCGCCGCTGGTGGAGCCGTCTATCGGAACCCGTTGCCCGACAACCTCATCGGCGTTGAGCCCGACCGCGGTAGAGACGACGAGAGTGTCGTTTTCGTCCGCCGGCAGATCGGCGTCGACCGGGACAAGGACGATCGCCTGCTCGGCTTCAGTCAGAGCGCAGGCACGTTCGGCGATCAGGTGCAGCGGCGTGGTTCGCGAATCGACGCTGGACAGCAGCGCGGTGGTGATCTCGCGGCTGGCGTCCATCCACTTCACCGACGTGCGTTCGCGTTCGAACACTTGCGCATTGTCGATCGCGACCGCCGCCGCAAACGCCAATGCCCGGGCGGCGACTTCGTCGGATTCGGAGAAGACCCGTCCCGGCTCGTCATGGGCCAGATACAGATTGCCGAACACCGCTCCCCGAATGGTGATCGGCACCGCGAGAAAAGCACGCATCGGCGGATGATGCTCGGGAAACCCGACGGCGGCCGGGTGCGCCGTCAGATCGGCCAGCCGCACGGCCGGGGTATCGAGCAGCGACACGCTCAGAACTCCCTTGCCGACCGGCAGGGGCCCGATTTGTTGCGCCGTCTCGGCGTCGATGCCGTCGTGGACGAACGAGATCAGCGCACCCTCGGGATCGCGTACCGCCAAGGCGCCATAGGGGGCCGAGGTCAAATCCCTGGCCGACATGATGATTCGACGCAGCGTCGCATCCAGGTCCAGATCCGAACCGATCTCGACGATGACGCGCAGCAATTGCTCCATTTGATCGCGCCCGGCTAGCAACTCGTCGAGTTGCTCATGCATTCGGTCGACCAGCCCGCGTCGGCCGAGTCCGGCAAAAGCCGAGCCGCTCTCATCGCTGGCCACGGACCCAGCTTAGGCGGGACACGAGCTAGGGCGAAGTGGGCTTGGTGGCTCGCTGGTCCAGCTTCGAGGCGAACACCGCTGCCTGGGTGCGTCGCTCCATGCCGAGTTTGGCCAGCAACCGCGACACATAGTTCTTGACCGTCTTCTCGGCGAGAAACATCCGCGCGGCAATCTGCTTGTTGGTCAATCCCTCGCTGAGCAGTGCGAGCAGAGTTCGCTCCCGATCGGTCAATCCGGACAGCGGATCGGGCGGCTCGGTGGTGTCGCGCAGTTTCGCCATCAGCGCGGCCGCGGCCCGGTTATCCAGCAACGACTTACCGGCGCCGACGTCCTTGATCGCCTGAGCCAACTCCATCCCCCGGATGTCCTTGACGACATAGCCGCTGGCACCGGCCAGAATCGCCTCGAGCATCGCCTCGTCGGAGGTGAACGACGTCAGCATCAGACACCGCAGGTCCGGAAGCTCGGACAGCAGCTCCCGGCACAACTCGATTCCATTGCCGTCGGGAAGCCGAACGTCGAGCACCGCGACGTCGGGCTTCAACGCGGGGATGCGCACCATCGCCTCGGCTACCGAACCGGCATCACCGATGATTTGCAGCTCGGAGTCCGAGGCGAGCAAGTCGGCAAGGCCGCGACGAACCACTTCATGGTCGTCGACCAGGAACACCGTGACCATTGCGAGTCCTTCCGGCCGGCTGGGCGGGGCGATTTGCTCAACCTTCATCATCGCCCCTTTCACAAGTGTTGACGATTGACGATGAGCAACGAGCAGTCGGCGTCGTGCAGGACGGCATTGCCCGCGGGCCCGACCAGCTCCCCCAGCTGCCGACGGTCGTGCGAGCCGACGATCACAAGCTGCACCGACCGCTGCCGCCTTGCCAGATACTCCGTCAGGGTGCCGTGCACGGCGACCGACTCGACACGCAGCTGCGGATATTGGCGCTTCCACCGGGCGAGCCGTCGATCCAGGTCGGCGAGCGCCCGGCGATCGCCATCGTCGGCGTGCCGGCAGACCACGGCCCGGATCGGAGCGTCGCGCAGCAATGCTTCCTCCATCGCGGCACCCAACACGAGACCGTTGTCGGGGGCTCCGTCGATTTCGACGACGATGTCGTGCGCGGACTGCCGGACGTGGACGTCGCGGTCTCGAATGATCGCCACCGGGCAATACGCCGACACCGCCAGCGCCGTGGTGGTCGAGTCGGTCCGGCCCGCCCGAAAATGTTGCAAGCCAACGGCACCCACGCACACCATGGCCGCCGACGCCGAAGCGCGGATCAACGCGTTGACCGGTGGCTCGTGCGCGATCTCGGTCTCGATCTTCACCGGCCGGTTCATCGCCTCGATCACCGCGGAGACTCGGCGCAGGGCCGATTCGGCGGTGGCGAGCCCGTCCGCCGTGTCGTCCTGTTCGATCGCATAGAGCAGGCGCAGCGGCACGTCACCCTTTTCCGCCTCGTCGACCGCCCAGTGTGCGGCGCGCAGTGCAGCTTTCGAGCCGTCGATACCGACGACGATCGATCGGGGCGTCGCGAACGCCATCGCAGGGCTCCTCTCGCGATTCAGTGGCGGACCAGCAGCACCGAGCAGTCGGGGTAGCCCGGAATCGGATGGCAGTTGAGGGCGCCGAGGCTGGCGATCTCGTCGGCGTCGGCCTGACCCACGACTGCGAGGTCTATTGCGCTGCCGTGATTTTCGGTCAGCCTCACGCCGGTCCCGGCCGCAACGACCTCGACGCGCACGTCGGGATAGCGCCGGACCCAGCTATCCAACCGCCGATCAATTTGGCGCACAATGGCTTTGCGCAGCCGTCCCTCCTCCATGGCGTGGTGCACGACGTCGTCGTTGTCGGGTTCGTCGTTGACCACGACGGCGATCACACCACCGTCCGCCGGCGGTTCTTCGGAATCGCTTCGGATAATCGCCACCGGGCAATGCGCCCGCGTCGCCAGCGCCACGGCGGTGGGCCCCAACAACTCGTCGCTGCCCCATTCGCGCTTGCCGACACCGAGGCAGACCAGCGCCGCGTCCTGGGACTCATGGATCAGCACCTGTTCGGGATCTCCTGAGAGAAGCGCTGTTTCGATCTCAACCGGCTTTCCCACGCCCTGCACAGCGCCGTCGGCCTCCCAGAGGGTCATCTCGCCGCGCTCGACCTCCCAATCGGCGGGCTGGGTGCCGCCCACCTTGTCGCGGGGGACGACGTGGACAAGACGCAGGGGCAGTTCGCGGCTGATCGCTTCGTCGATCGCCCATTTGGCGGCGCTGATCGCGGCTTTCGAGCCGTCGACTCCGACGACCACCGACTTACAATGCAGCTGGCTCATGGTGGCTCCTGACTTGCGTGCTCTCCCAATATCAGGCTATTGACGGGCAGCCAGCCGCGGAGGGGCCAAAAGGCCCTTCATGCGACGCCGTTCGTCCCCTAGGTTGGGGAGAACAACAACGAGCGCGGCGAGGAGTTGACGGCATGCCCACGACACCGGGCAGCGGGGTCTTGAAGGACGCGATTCGGCTGGCCTGCCGGGCGCCGTCGGTGCTCAACAGCCAGCCCTGGCGCTGGGTGGCCGAGGGCGGCGCGCTGCGCTTGTACCTCGACCGGCGCCACCTGGTGCCGGGCACGGATCGTTCGGGTCGCCAAGCGCTGATCAGTTGCGGGTGCGCCCTGGACCATCTGCGGGTCGCGATGCTGGCCGCCGGGTGGGACGCGGCGATCGAACGGTTCCCGAACCCGAACGACCCAGACCACCTGGCGTCGATCGAATTCCGCCGCGTCGAGCACAGCACCGGGTCCCAGGACGATCGCGTCCAGGCGATCCTGCTGCGCCGGACCGATCGGCTGCCGTTGGCAGAACCGACGTTCTGGGCGTTCTTCGAACCGGTACTGCGCCACACGCTCGACGACAGCGACGTGCAGCTCGATGTGCTCGGCGACGATGCGCGCCCGCAGTTGGCCGCCGCCTCGCAGCTCAGCGCTGCGCTTCGCCGCGACGATTATCCGTATCACGAGGAACTTGCTTGGTGGACTTCACGTTTCGTGGTGAGCGAGGGCATACCGCCGAGCGCGCTGGTGTCCGACGAGGAACGCCCACGCGTGGGTGTGGCGCGTGACTTCCCGGGTCGGAGCCATCAGAGCCGGCGGCCCGAGGTCGAGGTCGACTGGTCGAAGATTCTGCTGCTCTCGACTCCGGAAGACACCAGATCGGACGCCTTGCGCTGCGGCGAAGCGCTGTCGTCGGTCTTGCTGGAATGCACGATGGCCGGTCTGGGGACCTGCCCTCTGACACACCTGATCGAACTGGACGAGAGCCGCGACATCGTTCGCGGCTTGATCGACGGGTCGGGCCAGCCGCAGGTACTCATCCGCGTCGGGGTGGCGCCGCCGATGGAGGTGCTTCCCCCACCGACGCCGCGCCACCCGTTGGAAGACGTCCTGGAGATCGGCTAGCTACACGCCGCGCTGGGTGCCCGCGCCCCACTCGACGAAGTCGGCGAGCTCACGCCGCGGTGTGGCCGGTAACGGGTCGGCATTGATCGCAGCCCATCCCACGCGCAGCAGCATCTGCGGATAGTGACTGCCGCCGAAGATATCCGAGTGCACCGCCGCACGGGTTTCGGCCACCTCCAGCGGTTCGGTGATCGGACAGCACGCCAAACCCATCGATGTCGCAGTCAACAGCACGACGCTGGTGGCTTCACCGGCACGCAGCTGCGCGAGCCGGTCATCGGTCCTGGTCCCGAGCGCAAGGACGACCGCGTTGTCGTCGGCCGCGGAGGTCCCGGCCGGCATGGCCAGGACGGGCCCGGCGAACAACCGGCCGGGAATCTTGGCCCGTGGATCCGGCACCGGCACATTGTGGGCAGGAACCCCGGCTACCGACGCATAGCGCCCGCTCCATTCGGTGAGCTCGGCAAGGTAGTCGTGGTTGAGATGATCCCAAATGGATTGGGACACAATCTTGTGCAGCCGGTCGATGTCTTCGACTTGGCACAGGGTGACACCGTTGCGGGCCGCCCGCGCGGCCATCAGTGCGATATCGCCGACCGGGACCGGCCAGGAACTGTAGTGCCGCCGATCGGTTCGCCGTCGCGGTATCGCCGCGGCGAGTGCGAAATCGAGGGAATCCGCGCGGTAGGGCGACAGCTCGATCGCGGCGAGGTGACTCGGATCGGCCTGATCCGGAAGCCGGGTGACCTTTGCCTGCCATCCGACCGCCGCCGCGGCTACGACGCAATGGTTCAGTGCCGCACCGCAACTCAGCATCAAATCCCGGCCATCGGGATCGGTGTTGGGCAGCTGCAGGGCGGCGTCGGAGTGCAGGTGCAGGCTCGCCTCCTGCACTCGCCAGCGCCACGGTTGCGTGTTGTGGACGGAGGGAGCACGAGAAGCCAGGCCCAGGACGGTCTGGATCGTGGCAGCGTCGGGAAGGCTCGCGTTCATCGCCATTGCTCCCTTCGGTGAAGCGTCAGGTCAACGATCGCGCAGCCGCCGCCGGCCGGACGAGGGCAGGACGGCCCCAGTCGGTGAGGACTTTGTGCCACTACTCCGGATGGGCGGACTTCGGCTGGACGCGCGCCGCCAATGCGCCGGCGATCGAGGTGGCCGCAATCGTCAGCAAGGCGCCCAGCATCAGCGCCGAACCCTCGCCCGGGGCCAGCAGGTTTTCCTCGTTCCCGATCGTGGCCGCGGCCACCGGCACACCCAGCTGGGCGGCCGAGAGCACAGCCAGGGTTAGCGGCTGGCCGAGCAGCCTGCCCACGCAGTGCGCCAGCACGGCGCCGAGCCCCAGAGCCACGCCCAACAGAATCAACTGCGGGTGCGCCCCCAGCTCGCGCACGTGCAGCGATGCGCCGAGCCAGATGAAGAACAGCGGCCCGAGGAATCCCTCCGTGATCCCGAACAGCTGACGCGCCAGCCGTCGCGGTTCCCCGACCGAGGCGATCACCAAACCCAACGCGAAGCCCGCCAACATGATCGACACGTGCGTGCTGAGTGCCAGTGCCGCCAGAGCGAACAGGATCAGCAGATTCGTCCGCAGCTCCAACGCGAACTTCTGCTTCTCGGAGTAGTCGTGCAGGCGTTGCCGCCAGCCCCGACGATCGGCCGCGAGCAGAACCACGTACAGCACCACCGCGCAGGCAGCGATCGCCAGCGCACCCAGGGCCGCGGTCGGCGCCCTGCGCAGGTCGATCACCAAGGGCAGCAACACAATACATGCGGTATCTGAGATAGCGATCTGTGCCGTCACCGAGAGCACGGGCGGCCCCTGCAGGCGCAGCGAACCGATCACCGGCAGCGCCAGCGCGGCCGATGAGGACGTCATCAACACCGCGTACAGCGCCGCGTGACCGGTCCCGAACTGCCACGCCAACACCACGCCGAGGGCGGCCGCGACCACACCGCATAGCACCGCCCGGGCGAGCGCCCGCGGCACCGCCGCCCGCACCTGCGGACTGCGCACCGGCACATGCGTGCCCGCGACGAACATCACCAGCGCGAAGCCGATGTTCGCGAACAACTGAAAGGTCGGGTTCGAGTCATCGAGCACACCGAAACCGGTCTTGCCGAGTACGAGTCCGGCGAGCAGCTCGCCGATGATCAGCGGAATGCGCAGCCTCGGCAGGGACGCCACCAGTGGGCCGGCGAAACCTGCCGCGGCCAGCAGTGCCAGCGTGTCGAAGCCGAACCCCGACATCTCAGCGGCCCTTCGGCGGGGTCAGCCGACCACCTCGAAGATCGCCGCGGCAGAGGTGACGGCCTTGTCCGCATTGCCTTCGTCGTGCAGCAGCATCCGCACCCCGATGCGTCCGGGCCCGCCTCCCGAACTGGCACCGTGGGCGGTGCCCTCCACGCGGAAGGGCCCAACCTTCCCGCGGGACATGAACATGACGTGCCAGCTGACGACCTGCACCTTCCGGGTTCCGGCGAGATCGGCGGCCAGGTCGATCGCCGCGGTCTCCAGCACGACGTGTTGGGGTCCGATGTGCAACGCCGCGTCCGGGGAGGCGAGTTCGGCGCTGAGCGCGGGCAGCACCCAATGGCCGTCGTCGCGTTTGTCGGCGCCGAAGGCGGCCCACAGCGGCGGCAGGTCGGGCGAGTCCTCGACAACCAGCTCGGTGCCCGAAACATCCATCCTGTCAAGGCCTTCCGGCGGGATACCGATGATAGCGCCCTGCCCCTCGTTGAAGGCGATCACCCGATCCGGGTTGTCGGCGTCGACGATCTTGCACCGCCCGTAGCCCATGGTCCGGCCCTGGTGCACGACACCCGAGCCGACGATCTCGACGCGGGAGACATCGTATCCGGGGTCGATGATCTGCACCGAGGCGACGACCGGATTGGGCACCGCGACCATGTCGGTCTGACACCCCTCGGGCGACGAGATGGCCAGGGGCGCAACCATGATTCCGCCCGCCTCGTTGCGCATGTCGCGGCGGATCACGACGGTGTCGTCGACGTCGCCGATGTCCATCGACGAGTGCTTGCGACCGATGTAGCGATAACTGAGCAGGCCCGTCCAGCGGCGGAACAGCTCGTCGCGATAGGCGTCGGCGTCGCCGGCCAACTCGCGGATGTCCCGCAGTTCGTTGCTCATTCGGCCGCCTTTCTATTGCGCCGCACTTGATTGAACGGCACGCCGCGGTCGGCGGCATGCTCGCGCGGGAAGTTCAAGACCCGCTCGCCGATCACATTGCGCGCCATTTCGGTGGTGCCGCCGCCGATGCTGGCGATCTGTCGGCCCAGATACCGGACGCCGATATCGAGCAGCTGCGCATCGTCCTCGACGACGGCCGACGGACCCGTGACGGCAATCGCGGTATCGATCTCGACGTCGTGCACCGCGGCCATCTGTAAGCGAATGATCGAACCCGCGGTCGGCGGCAGGGCCCCGCTGGCGACCGCGTGGAAGACGTGCTCGCTGAGCTGACGGGCAACGGCGCGATGGACCAAAGCGCGCCCGATCATCTCCCCCACGCGTTCGCTGCCCTGCTGGTTCGTGTCCTCGACCAGCGCCAGCAGGTCGATCGAAACATCCTCGGCCTCAGAGATTCCCGGGCCGCTGGTGTACTCCGAGCCGTCGCCCATGCTGCGGCGTTCGTGATAGAGCTGTCGCGAGGCGACTTCCCATCCTCTGCCCGGTTCCCCGACGACGGCGTCGTCGCCCACTTCGACGTCGTCGAAGAATTCTTCGCAGAATTCGATCGAGCCGTTGATCTGCTGGATGCGGTTGATCGTGATTCCGGGGTGGTTGAGCGGCACCAGGAACATCGTCAGTCCCTCGTGTTTCGGTGCGTCCCAGTCGGTCCGGGCCAGGCACAGCCCGTAGTCCGCGGCGAACGCCCAGGTGCTCCACGTCTTGGCGCCGTTGATGATCCATCGCCCGTCCCGGCGGTCGGCACGGGTGATGACGCCCGCGAGGTCCGATCCTCCGCTGGGTTCGGACAGCAGCTGCACCAGCACTTCGTCGCCGCGCAGCGCCGCCCGGATGTGGGCGCGTTTCTGCTCCTCGCTGCCCATGTCGAGGATGGTCGCGCAGCAGATGGCGAAGGACGGCACGTTGAGCAGCAGCGGCGTTTCATAGCCTTGCGCCTCGGTGTCGAAGGCCTTCTTGTACTCGTAGCCCAGCCCGAGCCCGCCGTACTCGCGCGGGAAACAGATGCCGGCGAATCCGCCGTCGTACAACGTCTTTTGCAGCTCGCGCGCCCGGTGCCAGGACGCCTCCGCGTCGCGTTCCAGAAGTGCGGCTTCGGCGGGGCCCTGTCGCGGCATGTTGGCGGCGAGCCAGGCCCTGGCCCGGCTGCGAAACTCCGCGACGGTTTCAGCGGTCTCGACGCTCACCTGCGGTGCCGAATTCGTCTGTGCGTCATCGCCGATGACCTCCCGACGCCGTCGTCGTGTCCGAACGTTTCGCTTGTGCTGGGCGACTGTACAGCACCGGTCTAGCACTGTACAGATCGATTGTGCCCGGTCGATCATGTATCCCGGGCTGGTAAGTTTACGGAATCGTCGTTATTTTAACTGGGCGATCGGAGGGTCGGCGCATGAGTGTCGCCGCAACGGGTTTCGACGTTGCGCGGTTTCGCGATTGGCTGGCCGCGGCGACGGGTGAGCCCGCGGACGTGTCGGTGACCCCGATTCGCGGGGGCGGCAGCTGCGAGATGTTCCGCGTCGACCGGCTAGGGCAGGCCTGGGTGGTGCGCCGGGCGCCACTGGCCACGGTCTCCGAGACCGCGCATCAGGTGATCCGCGAGGCGCGGATCATGGAGACGCTCGGCGCCGCCGGGATCGCGGTGCCCACCGTGCTGGCGCGCAGCGACGACCCCGCCATCCTGGGCGCCCCGTTTTTCGTGATGTCGTACGTCGACGGTGGGGTGATCCGCCGCGACGGGCTTCCCGAAGCGCTGCATCGGGATCCGGCGTCCCACGGCCGGATCGGCGAACAGCTGATCGACACCCTGGTTGCGCTGCACGCGGTCGAGTGGACGGACACCGCGCTGGCCGAACTGTCCCACCCGCAGGGGTTTCTGCCGCGCCAGGTCGACCGATGGCTGAACCAGCTGGCGCGGTACCGGGCCCGCGATTTGGAGGGCGTCGACGAGCTCGCCGGCTGGCTGCGCGATAACCTGCCCGCCGGCGGCGACCTCACCGTGATGCACGGGGACTACAAGCTGGACAACGTCATCTGGGCGCCAACACCGCCACCCCGGATCGCCTGCGTCGTCGATTTCGAGATGACCACGGTGGGCGACCCCCTGATCGATCTGGCCTGGGCAATGATCTTCTGGCCCGAGGCGGGAAACCCCATCGCGCTGGGATCGCCGGACGCGCCGCACGGCATGGACCGCGATCACTGCCAGGCGCCGGATCAACTGATCGCGCGGTACGCCGAGGCCACCGGACGCGACCTGTCGCAATTCGATTGGTACCAGGTGTTCAGTGCGTGGAAGCTGGCGATCGTCCTCGAGGCCTCCTACGCGAAGTTCTTGCGTGGCGAGTCGCGCAACCCGGTCCACGAGTTCTTCGGGCCGGTCATCGATGAATTGCTCAGCCGAGCAAGGAGGTTCGCGCAATGACCGACCACCTGTTCGACGTAGCCGACCGGGTCGTCCTCGTCACGGGCGGCAGCCGCGGACTGGGCGCCGCGATGAGTGTCGGGCTCGCCGAGCGCGGCGCCCGGGTGGTGATCGCGAGCCGAAAGATCGCCTCCTGCGAGGCACTGGCCGCGACGATCACCGAGTCGGGCGGGCAGGCTCATCCGCTGGCGTGCCATGTCGGCGATTGGGAATCGCTGCCCGGCGTCATCGAGGCCGCCGTTTCGCGCTGGGGCCGGCTGGATGGGCTGGTCAACAACGCCGGGATGAGCCCGCTTGCCCCGTCGCTGCTGGATACCTCAGAGGTGTTGTTCGACAAGGTGATCGGTGTCAACCTCAAAGGCCCGACCCGGTTGACGGCGCTGGCCGCCACGGCGATGGCCACGACCGGCGGTGGGTCGATCGTCAACATCAGTTCGCTGGCGTCGGTGAAACCCACCCCGGTCACCACGGTCTACGCCGCGGCCAAGGCCGGCCTGAATGCGTTGACCACCGCCACGGCCCTCGAATACGCCGGTGCCGGCGTGCGAGTCAACGGCATCATCTGCGGCACCTTCGACACCGACGCGGCGTCGGGCTTCGTCCGCAACCCCGACCTGCTGCCGGAGCTGGTGCGCCGCATCGCGCTCGGACGGGTCGGCCGGCCCGACGAGATCGTCGGCGCCATCGTCTATTTGCTCTCCGACGCGTCGAGCTACACCACCGGGTCACTGATGACCATTGACGGCGGCGTCTCCGGCTGATCAGCGGGCCCGGCTCACCTTGGCATCGACGCCGCTCGCCTCTGCCCGCACCCCGGAGATCACCCACTCGACCAGCCGGGGGAAGTTCTGCTCGATCTTGGCCGTCTCGGCTTCGGAGCGCTTCGATTCACGCAGCCCGCGCACGTCGGCGATGGAATGGTTGATCGTCATGTGCGCCAGGCCGCGGCAGCACTCGGCGGCCAGCGGGCGTGGAATCCCTTCCTGCAGAGTGGCTTTGAGTAAAGCATTGACATAATCGGTGACGGCGCTGCGATCGTCGATGGTCATCAGCTCGGTCAGGAACGGATGGGCACGAAGGGCGTCGTGCAAGGCCTGACACCAGTGCAGCGCCGTCGCCTCCCAGGTCTCGTATTCCTTGAAGTCGAGTTTCAGCTGGGCGAAGTGGCGGGCGACCAGCGCCCTGATCAATGCTTCGCGATTGCCGACCTGCTGATACAGCGTCCGCGGAGAGATCTTCAGTGCGGCCGATAGTCGACGAACGCTGAGCGCCTCGATGCCTTCGGAATCCAGCAGGTCCAGCGCGTGCGTGAGGATGTCGTCGGCCGGGATCAGCGGCTTGGCCATCGCTGCATCGTACAAGCCCCGACCGTGCCAACCCCGCAGGCTAAGCGCTGTCGCGGCGAATACCTTCGATCAGGTAGTCGATGTGTACGGCGAACAACTCGTCGACTTCCTCGCGGGTCACCCCCGCCGGGTCACTGCCGGCAAGCCGGCCCCGCCTGCGGGTCGAGTTCGTGCTCGGCGGATGGTCCATGGCGACGAAACCCACGGTCGCCCAGGTCAACATCCGGCAGGCACGCACCGACATGTCGGTCGACATGCCGTCGCGGCGCATGCTTTTCAGCAGTGGGCGCGATGCTTTCAGATAGGCCGGACGCTTGGCCTGTAGGAACAGCCTGCTGTCGGCCGCGTCGGTCAGTCGTGCGCGCAGTTGGCGAGTCCAGCGGCGCGCATAGTCCGGCCAGGTTTCCTCGCGTTCCAGCTCGGGCGCCAGGTCGTCGAGCATGTGCTCGGCGACCGCATCGATCAGCGCGTCCTTGTTGCCGATTCGGGAGTAGACCGGCGGCGGCGTGACGCCCAAGCGGCTGGCCACGCTGCGCATGCTGATCGCGTCCAGGCCGCTTTCACGCATGATTTCCACTGCGGCAGCGACGATCTGGTCCGCGTCGAGCTCCAGTTCGCTGGGCACGTCGGGTCTCCTCGCTACGGGATGGTCAGGGCGATTTTGCCGACATGTTCGTTGGCCCGCATCACCCGCAGCGCCTCGCCGAGCTGCTCCCAGTCGAAGACGTGGCTGATATGCGGTTTGATGTCCGCCTTGGACACCACCTCGCACATCTCGCGGTGAGCGCGCACGCTGCCCACCGTGATGCCGATGACGCGCAGGTTGTTCAGCATCACCTCGGCAACCGCGATGGACGCCATGTCGAATCCGCTGAGCACACCGATCACCGCGATCGTGCCGCCGACGGCTGCCGAATGGAGGGACTGCGCCAGCGTCGCGGGTCCTCCGAGATCGACGACGAGCCGGGCACCGCGACCGTCGGTCAGTCGCTTCACCTCGGTCTCCCACTCCGGGGTGGTGCGGTAGTTGACGAGATGTGTTGCGCCCAAATCAGATCCGCTCTTGAGCTTCTCGTCGGACGACGAGGTCAGTATCACGGTGGCGCCCCGCTCCCGGGCGAGCTGGACGGCGAACAGCGACACCCCGCCGGTGCCCTGGGTCACCACGACGTCACCTTCGCCGATGTTGGCTTCCACCAACGCACTCCACGCGGTCACACCCGCGCACGGGATCGTCGCGGCTTCGACGTCGGACAGGTGCGCGGGCGTGCGAACCAGGCCCGCGACATCGGCGACGCGGTATTGCTGCAGCCACCCGTCACAGTTGTCGCCGGGCACCTCGTGCTTACCTTCCGGAGTGGGCGGCCCGTCGTGCCAGCCCGGGTGAAACGCCCCCATCACGCGATCGCCCGCCCGCAGTTCGTCGACTCCCGGCCCGGTTGCCACCACTTCCCCGGCGCCGTCGGTCATCGGCACGCGCGGCCACGGCCCGGGCAGCAGGCCCAGCAGATTGACGTTGTCGTGGTAGTTGAGGCTCGAGGCGTTGACCTTGACCAGCACCTGCCCGGCTCCCGGCTGCTCCACCGGCATTTCGACGGTCTGGACGGGCTCGCCGGGCCCCGTCATGACGATGGCCCGCTGACGGTCCGGAATGCTCATGCGACGCCTGCCTCCTTGCGTAGTTCCTGCCATTTGTGTTCCGCCGCGGGCCGCCGCGACGGCAGATGATCGGTCGGCCAGCCCTGCACCGGCTGGTATTTCTTGAGCACGTGCCGGGCCAGCACCGACTTGTGCAGTTCGTCGGGCCCGTCGCCGATCGACCCGAATCGTGTCATCCGATACCAGGATTCGACGGGCAGGTCCCCGGAATACCCCAGCGCCCCGCACACCTGGATGGTGCGGTCGAGGACGGCGAGCACCACCTTCGATACGTGGGCCTTGATCATTCCCAGTTCGGCACGGATCTCTTCCGCGCCGAAACGGTCCATTTTCCAAGCGGTCTGGAAGGTCAGCAGCCTCGCTGCCTGAATCTCGGTGTGCGACAGCGCGATATAGTCCTGCACCATCTGATGCTCGCCCAGCAGTCGGCCGTGCGAGCGGCGCGAGACCGCGCGCTCACCCATGATGTCGAGGGCGCGCTGGGCCTGCCCGAGCCAGCGCATCGAGTGATGGATACGGCCGCCGCCAAGCCGCTGTTGCGCCAGCACGAAGCCGCCACCGCGCCGGCCGATCAGATGATCCGCGGGCACCCGGCAGTCGGTGAACACCACCTCGGCGTGATTGCCCCGCCTGCCGAACTCCGGCTCGGGGTGCGCCATGGTCGGGATGTCGCGGACGATCTCCAGCCCCGGCGTTCCGGCCGGCACCACGAATATCGAAGCATGCCGGTGCGGCCGGCCGGCGGGGTCGGTCTCCGCGACCACCAGGATGATGTCGGCGCAGGACGCATTGGTGGTAAACCACTTGTGGCCGTTGATGATCCAGTCGTCGCCGTCCAGCACGGCGGTGGTGGCGATGACGGTCGGGTCGGCGCCGGCCAGGAAGGGCTCGGTCAGCGCGAACGCACTTGATATCTCCCCGTTGAGATTGGGATACAGCCAACGCTGCTTTTGCGCGTCGGTCGCGCCGTGGGCGAGCAACTCCATGTTCCCGCTGTCGGGCGCCTGGACCCCGAACAGCTCCATCGAGACCATGCACCGTCCGATGATCTCCGACATCAGCGCGAGCTTGAGCTGACCCAGTCCCGCGCCGCCGAGGCTGGGATCGAGGAACAAGCCCCACAACCCCTGCGCCTTGACCTTGTCCTGCAGGCAGCGCTTGACCGGCTGCCACTCGTCGGGCGTGATCTCGGCGAGGATCGGTTCCAGCGGGATGACCTCGGAATCGATGAAATCGCGCATCCACGCAAGCTTTTCGGCGAACTCCGGATCCGTCTCGAAATCCCAGGCCATCGCGTTCCTCACCATCGGTCGCACGCCGGCGACATCGGCACTTTCTCACACCGAGATCACAGTGTAATCATGGTGTCATGGGTGGGCGCAACACCCCTCCTGCAGCCGAGATCAGGAGCTGAATTGCCCTGTCGCGTAGGCGACATCGAGGTACTCCCACACCCGGATGATCAATCCGTCCTGCACCTGAATCCACACGCTGTATTCGTTCTCGTAGGGTTGCCCGCCGGCAAATAGCGCGGTGGCCCGCATCGCGAAACGCGCGGCACCCATGTCGCCGTCACAGAGCAGATGGTGCACCGTCGTCTGCACGTCGGCGTACAGCTGGCCGAAGATGATCCGCATGCCGGCGCGGATCGCGTCGCGCCCCACCGTGGGGCTGCCCAGCACACCGACGGTCGGGGTGATCCACCACTGCGCCTTGGGCGCCAGCAATTCGGTGACGCGTTCGGCGTCACCGAACGCGGCCACGAGTGCGGTGAGCAACTCGCGCGTCGACGCCTCTGTCAGACCGGCCCTCCCAGGCACCCGCAACGGGCTCTTAAAATAACACCGATTTCGCTGTAACCAGCGGCGACCGGCCCCGCTGGCGCACAACTTCTTCGCGAATGTCAGGCTGGGCGTGACATCGGGAAACACCCGTGCACCAGAATCGAGCCGCAATGACCGAGCGCGCGAACGATGTGATCGCTGACGGCCACGCCGCCACGCTGCTGGCAATCGAATCCATCAAGCAGCTCAAAGCCCGCTACTGCCGGTACCTGGACACCAAGGACTGGGCCGCGTGGCGTGCGATCTTCGCCGACGACTTCGTCAGCGACACCTCCGAGGCGGGTGGCAAGCTGATCGCCGGCGCCGACGACTTCGTCGCGTTCACCCGCAAGAGCATCGGACGCCGTTGGCAGGCCACCGCGCACCAGGTGCATGCTCCCGAGATCGAGCTCACGTCGGCGACGACGGCGCGGGGGGTTTGGGCGCTGCAAGATGTCGTGCGGTTCGGGCCCGGGCTTCACCTGGTGGGCTACGGCCACTACCACGAGAACTACGAAAACGTCGCCGGGCAGTGGCTTATCAAGAGCTCCAAGCTAACTCGGCTGCGCGAGGACATCGTCACACCGGTTCTCTCGTTCTACGTTTCCCCCGGATCCGCAACACCGCCGCCCGGTTCGCCAATCGGCTGCTGGAGAAATAGGAGACTTCATGACCGTCGACACCATCCTGGTCACCGGCGCCTTCGGACAGGTCGGCCGGCGCTGCGCGCGGATCCTGCTCGATCGGGGCCGGACCGTCGTCGCCGTCGACCTGCGCAGCGACAAAACCGTTGCGGTGCAGGAAGAATTGTCCGCCGGCGCACCGGCTGGGGCGTTTGTGCCGGCCTACATCGATTTGACCGACGGCGACGCGGTGCGCGAGCTGATCAGCCGTCACCAGCCGGACGCGATCATTCATCTCGCGGCGATGCTGGCGCCGCATTCGTACCACAACCCCGCACTGGCCAGAAAGGTCAATGTGGGCGGAACCGAAAACCTGCTGACCGCCGCCGCGGGACTGGCTCGCCCACCACTGTTCCTGATGGCTTCCAGCGCGGGGGTATACGGATCCCGTAACCCCCACCGCCACCCGGAGCGGATAACACCGGACACCCCGGTAAACCCCGTCGACCACTACGGCCAGGACAAGGTCATGGCCGAGACGGCAATCCGCGCCAGCGGTCTGCCCTATGCCCTGCTTCGGCTAGCCGGGGTCATCTCCCCGGATACCCAGTCGAACATCAGCGGCGACCACCTGCTGATCATGCGCTCGATGCCGGGCGACAACCGGATGCACGGTGTGGATGCGCGCGATGTCGCGCTGGCGTTCGCCAACGGCGTGGATCGGGAGGCCACGATCGCGGGCAAGGTACTGCTCATCGGCGGCAACGAATCGTATGTATTGGCGCACCGCGACTTCGAGGACGACATCATGACGGCCGTCGGCCTGGGCCGCCTTGGTCCGTCGGCCAGCCTGCCCGGCGATCCCGACGACGACCGGGGCTGGAGTTTCACCGGCTGGTATGACACCGGCGAATCGCAAGCGCTGCTCGACTTCCAACAGCACGACTGGCCCCAGACCGTCACCTGGCTTGCCGAGTCACAGGGCCCGAGACGGACTCTCCTGCGGGTGCTCGGTCCGATACTGAGACCGGTGCTGCGTGTCCTCTTGAAGGTGCAGCGCCGGATCGAAGGACGAGGACCCTACGCCGACCCGTGGACCCTGATCGAAAAGCATTACGGCCCAAGCGCGCTGGCGTATGCGGACCAGCAAGCGGATTAGCCCGGCGCGGGCTAGCGGGCGTTCGCCTGGAGTTCCAGGATGCGCTCCTCGCGCGGCAGCACCGGGCCATCGTCGATCGCCTCGGTGATGCCCAGTTCCGCTAGCCCGACTTGGGTCAGCATCGAGGTTCCGTACGCGGCGAGCATCAGCTTCTGATCGTCGCTGTGCCCGGCGTCGACCAGCATCGCACCGATCAAGCAGATGACGGCCATCTTGTACGCGTTGAACGCTCGGTACCAGGAACGGTTCTGCAGCGTGATTCCGCTGGCCGCTTGGTAATGCTCGAGCAGTGCCTCGATGCCCAGAGCGTCAGGGTGGCTGGTGATGCCGACGGGTTGCATCCAGAGCAGTTCGAGCCAGCCGATGTCGGTCAGGGGGTCACCGACGGTGGTCATCTCCCAGTCGAAGACCGCACTGACTTCGCCGCCGGTGAACGCGAAGTTGCCCGGCTTGGCGTCCCCGTGCACGAGCGCGACTTTCGGGTAGGGCTCGGGTTGGCTGTCCCGCAACGCGTGCAGGAGCCCCTCCAGCGCGGGCAATGAATCCCGCTTAACCCGGTCCATTTCGGTTGCCCAATGGTCGAGTTCGCGACGCAGGTGGTTGCTGCCGTCGTCGAGTGCCTCGAGCCCGGTCTGCATGAGGTCGACGGAATGGATGGCCGCAAGGTGTTCGGCCAGGCTTTGACACATCCGCACCACCGTCGCCGCCGCGTCGGCCGGGGCTTCCATTTCGTAGACGTCGCCGCCGACCCGCTCCATCACGAAGAACGGCCGTCCGAGGACGGCGCCGGTGTCCTCGAGCCACAGCGCCCGCGGCACCCGAACCGCGCTGTCCTGCAACGCACGCAGGATCGAGAACTGGCGGGTGAGGTCGTAGGGTTCCAGCAGCGCCGGCGGTTTGGGGCGTAGCCGCAGCACTACATCGCGGCGGGTGTCCCCCGCGACGACCGTGAGCACCATCATCTCGGCGGAATGCCCGAAGTTCACCCGATCGAGACCCTCGACGCGGACGTCGTCGGCATCGGGAAGTTGGGTGCGCAGCCAAGCGGTCAACCGCTCGGCGACATTGGCGTCCTGCGTCATTGGCGGACTCCGTCGTCGGACATCCGTTCCACCGGTGTCTTCGTCTGCGTGAAGGACGACATGTCCATCGCGGCCCAGTTCGGGTAGCGGGCATAGCACTGGCCGCCCATCAACAGCTCGAAGATGCCCCAACCCGTGTCGCCGTCGAGGTCGAAGCGCATCAGCTGATCCAGCGCCATCGATTTGCCTTCGGTCTCGGCCAGCTGCGCGGAATCGTTGCTGTCCCATTGGAAGTGGATGAAGTACCCGCCACCGCCCAGGTCCTGGTACTGGCAGTGCGCCATCGGCAGTCCGTAATACGCGTTGACGTGCTGGTGTGGGGTGTCGGCGGTGACCCGGTAGGTCTTGCCGTCCTCGTCGGTGAAGACGAGCACCGCTCGCGCGGGCCGCTTGAACGCGGCGTCGAATTCGACGTCGTGCTCGATCTTCACGAATCGCTTGGATAGCGTGCCATCCTGGTGAGTGATGCCGCCGTCTACGTAATTGACTGTCCCATCGGATGATTCGATGATCCAGGCCTCGATCGCGCGGTCTTCGAAGCCGGCGTCGAGCCAGAGCCAGAAATCGATCTTGTCGGAGACCCGCACCCCGAAGGTGCGATCCCGGCCGCCGTGGAATCCATCGACGCTGATCCGCTCGCCGTCGATCTCCACCCAGCCGGTCCATCGCCCCGGCTCTTTCATGTGATACATGTCGGCCAGCATCCGGCCGTCCTTGTCGCGCACCTTCATCGGCAACAGCTCCCACATCGGCGCGGTGGGCTCGTAGTAGAGCTCCCACGCGATGCCGGAACCGTTGGGCTCCACGTCCAGACGCCACTTCTTCAGGGGCTCGACACAGGTCCAGCGCATCGGCCCGGCACTCAGATCGCCGCGACCGCCGGCGCTAATGGGGCGGCCGGCGAGCAGATCCCAGTGCCGGCCGTCGGCCAGGCTGACCTTGACGTATCCCAACCCGGTACCGGTGTTCGGGTTATTGCCGTAGCCGCTGGCCAGCAGCAGGGAGCCGTCCGGCGAGGCGGCGAAGAAGTAGCAGCGGTCCGACCAGGTCGGATCGGGATCGTGCACTTGGTCGAAGGTCGTCGGCAGCTGATGAGTGAATGACTCGTCGGCGGCGCTGTAACCCATGAAATACCTTTCTGCCGGAGAACGAAATCTATTGCCATCGAATGGTTTTAGCGAAAACACCACATCGACGAAAAGTTTTTGACGAAACCTCGCGCATCAGATACTCAATGGCACAACACATCCCCTACTATCGCTGCCATGGAGCCGAGTCGGTGGTGGGGCGACGACCGCGCGATCCTCGATGACGAGGAGGCGCGAAGGCGGCTGCTGGATGCCGCGGGCCGGTGCATCGTGCGCCGGGGCAACGCCCAGATCCGGATGGCCGAACTGGCCGACGAGGCCGGGGTATCGCGTTCGACCGTGTACCGGTACTTCCCCAATCGTGACGAGGTGCTGCTGGGTTTGATGCTGGCGCGGGTCGACACGGCGCTGGGCGAGTTGGTCGGCTCGCTGCGTTACCCCGACGACCCGGTGCGCTCGTTGCCGGAGATGGTGCTGGCGCGAGTGGAGTCGGTGGAGGGCAACCCGTTGAACGAGGCGCTGTTCGCCGCGGAGAGCACCGCGGTCCCCGCGGCCCTGCAGCTGGGGTCGGAACCGATGGTGGAACTGCTGCTGGTGCACTACGGACCGTTGCTGCAGCGGTGGAAGGAAGCGGGCAGGCTGCACGCCGACCTCGATCCCCGCTCCATCGTCCAGTGGCTGACCTCGACGACGCTGTTCCTCCTGGCGCCGGCGTGGCGGCACCGCGCAATGGCCGACAAGCGCGTATTCGTCGAGCAGTTTCTGGTCCGGGCCCTGGTGCCACAGATCAGACATTAGTCTCACTTTGTCTGATGTCCAGACATTAAGCTATTTTTGTCCTGACAACTCTCTCGCGCCCGCCTCGGCGGTGGATCCGGTATCGGCGCACACAGGATGGACAGTCATGACAAATGCCGTTGAACAGGCCCTTTCCGTCGTCGGCCTGGCCGCACATCTCGGCCGGGGAATCGGCCGGGTGACGGCCGACGCCGTCGTCGGCAGTCGGGCCGGGCTGCCCCGCACGGTCGGCGACCTCAATACCGCGGCGCTCTCCCGCGTGATGGGCCGCAACGTCAGGTCGATCCGCGTCCTGGCCAGCGACGCAGGCACGTCGTCGCGGGCGCGACTGGTGCTGACCGGCGACGACGTGCCGGAGTCGGTATTCGTCAAGATCACCGCGCAGACCGCCGCGACCCGGCTGATGGGTGAGCTGGGCCGGCTGGGTAACACCGAGGTCCGCTTCTATAGCCAGCTCGCCCCCGAACTATCCGGTGTCCCAGTCGCCCACGGCGCCGCCTTCGACACGTGGACCGGTCGGTACCTGCTGGTGCTGGAAGACCTTCCCGAGTCGTGCGTCTTCCCCGATACGTTGCACCCGTTGTCCACCGACCAGGCTGCCCTGCTTGTCGAGCTGTTGGCGACCGTGCACGGCACCTTCTGGGACCGCATGCGCCACAACGGACCCGGTTCGCTGGGGTGGCTCTACACGCCGTCGGGTGACGTCACTTCCCTGTTGACCGGCTCGCTGATGACGACCTCGATGAAGCGACTCAGCGAGCGCACCGCCATCCCGGTGGAAAACGGTCGGTTCATCGCCGAGAACTATCGCGCCGTCGCCGCGGTGATCGACACTCCCCCGCATACCGTGATGCACGGCGACGCCCATCCGGGCAACGTGTACTTCCGCGACGGGGAGGCGGGACTGCTGGATTGGCAGGCGGTGCGGCGCGGCCATCCTTCCCGCGAACTGGCCTACACGCTGGTCACCAGCCTGACACCGGAAGACCGCCGTGGCGCGCAGCGTGAGCTGCTCGACGTCTACCGACAGGCGCTGGCCGCGGCGGGTGGACCCGACCTGGACCGCGACGACCTCTGGCTGCGCTACCGGCAGGGCGCGCTGTACGCGTACGTCGCGCCGCTGATCACCGCGGGAATGGGCGGAATGCAGGTCGAGGACATCGCAATGGAAGGCTTGCGACGCGGTGTCGCGGCCCTCGACGACTTGGAAACCGTTGCCGCACTGAAGGGTTCGCTGTAAGCAACGCCTAGCGGTCGATCCATCCCATTTGCGCTTCGGCGTGGTGGCCGCCGGCGGCCGGGGTGAGTTGGTCGAGCCGGGCCAACTGCTCAGCCGAGAGCTCGACGCCGTCGGCTGCGACGTTTTCCTCGAGGCGGGCAACCTTTTTCGTTCCCGGAATCGGCACGATGTCGGATCCCCTGGCCAGCAGCCAGGCCAGCGCGACCTGAGCCGGGGTGGCACCGATGTCGGCGCTGATCTCGCGCAGCTCGTCCGCGCTGCCGAGGTTGTGCTGGAAGTTCTCGTCGAAGAAGCGCGGATTGGTCTTGCGGTAGTCGGTGTCGGGAAGCTCCGCGTTGGATCGGATTGCGCCGGTGAGGAACCCGCGGCCCAGCGGTGAGTACGGGACGAACCCGATTCCCAGTTCGCGCAGCACCGCCAGGATGCCGTCTTCGGGATCGCGGGTCCACAGCGAGTATTCCGATTGCACCGCGGCAATGGGGTGCACCGCGTGTGCGCGGCGGATGGTGTGCACACCGACTTCGGAAAGACCGATGTGCCGAATCTTGCCGGCGGCAACCAACTCGGCCAACGCCCCGACGGTGTCCTCGATCGGGGTGTCGCGATCGAGTCGGTGTTGGTAGTACAGGTCAATGTGTTCGGTCGCCAGCCTTTTCAGTGATCCGTCGACCGCGATTCGAATGCTGGCGGGGCTGCTGTCGAGGGTGTCGCGTCCGGTGTGCGAGATCAAGCCGAACTTGGTGGCCAGCACCACGCTGTCCCGCTTGCCCTGCAGGGCCCGGGCGAGCAGCTCCTCGTTGACGAAGGGGCCATACACCTCGGCGGTGTCGATCAGCGTGACGCCGAGATCGATCGCGCGGTGCACGGTGCGGATGGATTCGGCGTCGTCGAAGCCCCCGATCGAGTAAGCGGCGGACATGCCCATCGCACCCAAGCCGATGCGGCCGACCTGAAGGTCGCCGAGGTGAGCCTGTTTCACTGCATGTTCTCCTGTCGTGGGCGCGGTTTGACCGGGTCGCAGCAGTTGCCACCCGGGTACCGTGGCGCTGTGCACCGCGTCGAGCTTCCCGCGATCTGATGGACCACGCAAACACCGCAGGCCCGGTCCGCAATCTGGCGGCCGATTACTACCGCGTCTCGGGCGTGATCCTGATTGTGCTGGGGCACTGGCTCGCCGGATCGGTGACCTACCACGACGGACATTTCGGGCGGCAGAACCCGCTCGTCGACTTGCCCTGGACGCAGTGGCTGACATGGCCGTTCCAGGCGGTCCCGGTGTTCTTCCTGGTGGCCGGTTATGCCGGCGCGGTGTCCTGGACGCACCACCGCGAGAGCGGCGAGGTGTCGCGCCAGGCCTGGCTTCGGCGTCGGCTGGCCCGAGTACTGGGCCCGACGGTGGTGTACATCGCGTTGGTGTCGGCGGTCGTGCTGACCGCTGCCGCCTACGGCGTCAGCGCTTCGCTGCTCGAATACGCGGGGTGGGCGGTAGCGATGCACCTGTGGTTCCTCGCCGTCTACGTGTTGGTGGTGTCGTTGACGCCGATTGCGGTTGCCGCACATCGTCGTTGGGGACTGTGGGTGCCGGCAGCGCTGGCCGTCGCGGTCACGCTGGTCGACACCGTATTGAAGGAGGGCCCCCTCCACGACCTCGGCTGGCTGAACTATCTGCTGTGCTGGGGCACGCTCTATCAGCTCGGAATCGCTTGGCATGGTGGACTATTGGCCGGCCGCCGGCCCCTGCTGCTCGCCGCCGGATCCGCGACGGCGCTGGCGCTGCTGATCTGGCTGGCGGGCTATCCGGTCAGCATGATCGGCATTCCAGGCGAAGCCGTGCAGAACACGTCACCGCCGACGGTGGCCATGCTGGCGTTCGGCTGTGCGCAGGCCGGTATCGCGATGGCGGCCGCACCGGCGCTCAATCGCATCCTGCGCGCGCGCCCGATCCGACGTGTGCTCGCCGTCGGCAACAACAACGTGATGGCCCTCTATCTGTGGCACATGATTCCCGTGGTGATCGTGGCGGTCGTCGGCTATCCGGCGGGTCTGTTTCCGCAACCGGTGGAGGGCACGGCCGCGTGGTGGCTGGGCCGGCTGGAATGGATTGGTGTGCTCGGGCTGGTCACAGCCGTCGAGCTGGTGTTGCTGTGGTGGGGCCGGCGCCTGTTCGCCGCACCACTCCCCCTGGTCGGCATCCCCGTCCCGGAGCGCTGGACCGAACCGGTGATGCTGTTGGGCGCATTGATGGCGGCCTACGGCCTGCACTACGTCGCCGCAGTTGGCTTCGCTCCGGATGGGCGCCTGTCCTGGCCGACCACCGTGGTCTTTGCCGTCGGCGTGGCGCTGGTGGCGCTTCGACCCAAACAGGTCAGCGCTAAGGCGGTTTTGCATTCTTAGTTTGGGTAGCCTAACCTAATGCACGACAGGAGGCCTGCCCGTGACACTTGCGTTGCCGATCGATCCGCATGCCGACGCTTCTCGGCGTGCGTGGCTGCCCTGCCCCAATTGCGACTGGGGCCGCGACAAGTGTGCGGAGTGCCGCAGCAGCCGCAATTGTGGTTCGCATTGGCAGTACCTGCTGAGCAATCACGCGATGCGCGTTCACCTGCAATGCCCGGGCTGCGCGACCCTGTGGTCAATCGACACGCGTAATCGCTGACGCCGAGTTCACATCGCCGGTTGTCACGGCCGCGATCGAGCCATCGGCCGCGCGAGCGCAATTAGCGTTGTGACATGACTGAGCTGAATCACCCGCAGCCGCAATTGGTTTTCGACATTGTCGACACCATGGACGTCGACAAGTTAGCCACCCTCTTCGCCGAAGGTGCCCGGGCGGTATTCGGCAACGACGGTCCGCTGGTCGGCAAGGACGCGATCAAGGGTGGCGCCAAAGGCTTCTTCGACACCATCGCGGGACTCAAGCACACGCTGATGCGCGTCTGGGAGGTCGGCGATGACACGATCGCTCACGTCGAAGCCACGTATCAACGCAAGGACGGCAACCGAGGTAAGCCTGCCCGCCGCGACGATCTATCACACCAACGGTGACGGAAAAATCGACGACTATCGCGTCTTCTTCGACGTGGCGCCCGATTTACGTGTGATCCGACGGCTCAACTCTCGGCGAACGCGTCGGGCAGCGGACGCGCGCAGACCTCCTGAGCCTCGGCGGCACTGAGCCCGAACAGGCGCAGCACATTTTCGGTGACGGTGTCGGCCGCCCGCGCGTCGTCGCGGCCCGGATTGTCGCGCAGCAGCTTTCCGAGTCCCAGCAGCGCGCCGCCGGCCATCGCGAGCGCGAGTTCCGGATCGTCGACGTCGAATCTGCCGGCATCGACGCCGGCCCTGATATCGCGCAGCGCGCGCGGAGCCAGGCCACGGTCGGACGACAGCAATGCCGGTCCGTGCGCCAGCAGAATCTCGCTCTCCTGCGGTCGCTGACGAAATAGTCGCCCGGTCAACCGGAAACTGGCGGCGAAGGTCTCGGCCGGATCTTCGATCGATTCGGTGACCCGGTCCAGCATCGCGCCGTGGGCATCGAGCACGTCGGCGACCGCGGCCTCGAACAACTGCTCCTTGCTGTCGAAGTGGTTGTAGAAGGAGCCCATCCCGACGTCGGCGGCCTGGGTGATCTCGAGCACCGGGACGTTGAGTTTTCCCTCGGCGATCAACCGCTGCGCGGCCTTGATCAGCGCCGCCCGGGTGCGCTGCTTGCGCCGCCCCAGGCGATTGGGCGGATCGGCTTCGTCGAGCACTTAAAGAGTATGCATCACTTTTGAGGATTTCGTCAGAAACCTTGACCAAGCGTTGTCTCGTATGTGACGATTTCGTCAGTTATGTTTCCTCAAGCAAGCACGCACCGCGACCTGCACAGTGAGCAGGGAGCGCTCCCCGGCGAACACACCGGCCGGTCTCTCAATCCGGTGATCCGGGTCGTCGACATCGCGTGGCTGGAATTCGAGAAGCCGGATCTGCCGCACTCCGAGGCATTCGCTCGTGCCTTCGGTTTCAGGCGGCGCAGCGCGGTCCCGACGAAGTTCAGCTGCGCGGCACCCGGGCGGGTGCACCGTGCGTGATCGTGCGGCGGGGGCCGCGAACGCGCTTCAGCGGCGCAGCCTTTCGGGCCGGCGACGAGGCCGACGTGCTGCGACTGGCCGACAGCTGCGGCACCCACGCGCGGCCGCTACCGGAGACCCTCGGCGGTCTGGCGGTCGACCTGATCGACCCGAGCGGCATGCCGGTTCGTGTGGTCGCCGGTCTGCACGAGCTGCCGGAGCTGCCGACGCAACAGCCCCACACGTTCAACTTCGGCGAACACCCGCAGCGCGTCAACACCGGCCAGCGTCCGGTGCGGGTCCCCGCGCGGGTGCAGCGTCTGGGCCATCTGGTGGTGCAGACGACGAAGTATCGCGAGACGCTGAACTGGTATCTGGACAACCTCGGGATGGTCGTCAGCGACTTCCTGTTTTTCCCCGGGCAGCGCGAGCGCGGGCCGACGATGAGCTTCATCCGCTGCGATCGGGGATCGACGCCCACCGACCACCACACCCTGGCGCTCGCGTTGGGCCCGGCCAACCGTTACGTCCATTCGGCGTATCAGGTCAGCGATCTCGATGCGCTGGCGGCTGGTGGCGAATACTTGCGCGAGCGTGGCTACTTCCGGTCGTGGGGAATCGGCAGGCACATCCAGGGCAGTCAAATCTTCGACTACTGGCGCGATCCCGACGGCTTCCTGGTCGAGCACTTCGCCGACGGTGACCTGTTCGACAACACCGTCGAACCCGGCTGGGCGCAGTTCAGCGCGTCCGGCTTGGCGCAGTGGGGGCCGGCAGCGACCAAAGACTTCCTCGGGACCGACCTGAAATCGGCTCGCCACGAACTGGTTTCGATGATCACCGCTCTGCGCGCCCGCAACGAGTTCGATATCAGCCGCCTCGTCGGCCTACTGAAAGTACCCACATCATGACCGTTTCCGTGCTGCGCACTGCCGACGCCTGGTGGCTCCAAACCGGGACCGGCGCCGCGAAGATCGACACCACCGCGACGACGACCGGCGCACTGCTGTCGGATCGGGCGGCGATCGAGACCGCCGCGACCGCGGACACCGTCGCGGTCGACGACCTCACGTTGCTCTCGCCGGTGACCCGACCGTGCCGAGTGGTGGCTCAAATGACCAACTTTGAGTCACACGTCAGGGACGCCGGCATGGATCCGGCGTCAGTTCCGCTGACGTTCTTCCGCAAGGCCTCGGCATCGATCAACGGGCCGTTCGACGAGATCGTCAAGCCGCCGCACGTCCAGTTGCTTGACTACGAGGTGGAGATCGGATTGGTGATCGGGCGCGCAATACCGGTCGGCACAACCATTTCCGACGCGAACTTGGCCGAGTTCATCGCGGGCCTGGTCGTGACCAATGATGTGTCGGCCCGCGACGTCCAGCTGCCGCAAACCCAGTTCTACGAGGCCAAGTCGTATCCGTCGTTCACCCCGGTGGGACCGGCGCTGGTGTTGCTGACGGCCGACGAGCTCGCCCGTTTCGGCGATCTGCGGCTGCGCCTGAGCGTCAGTGGCGCCGAACGGCAGAACGCGCTGGTCGACGGCGACATGCTGTATCGACCGCTGCAGGCGCTGCAATCACTCACCCAATTCCAGGAACTCGCGCCGGGCGACTTGGTGCTCACCGGGACCCCCGCCGGTACCGCGCTCAGCGCGCCACCCAAACCCCTGGCCATGATCGGGAAC
Source organism: Unio delphinus (assembly GCA_029339505.1). Classification (NCBI taxonomy): domain Eukaryota; kingdom Metazoa; phylum Mollusca; class Bivalvia; order Unionida; family Unionidae; genus Unio; species Unio delphinus. Next base: position 123,083 of record JAQISU010000438.1, on the reverse strand, counting down.
CTGTTGCCGACCTCCCTCAAATGGAAGGTGTTCTTCAGCCGTCAGGCGGGCAACCCGAATTATCTACAGCACGGCGACATCGTGGAGGCCTCGGTCGCCACCGATGACGGAGCCATCGACCTCGGAACACAGCGCAACGCAGTCCGATTCGCGTGATCCCCAAGGCTATTCGCCGCCTTCCGGTCGTCATCGTCGGCGCCGGGCCGACCGGCATCACCGCCGCCACCCTATTGGCGCAATACGGCGTGGACAGCCTGATGCTCGATCGCTGGCCCGGCGTGTATCAACAGCCACGCGCCGTACACCTGGACGATGAGATCTATCGCGTCATCGCCCGGCTCGGGATTGCCGAGGAGTTCGCGGCGATTTCGCGGCCGACGCTGGGCCTGCGACTGCTCGACGATCGATTTCGCGTGCTGGCCGAGTTCAGCCGCGACACCTCCCGCAGCCGCAATGGTTTCCCACAGGCCAACATGTTCGATCAGCCCGAGTTGGAGGCCGTGCTACGGGCCAACCTGAAGCGCTACCCGCGCGCTGAGCTGCGCGGCGACGCCGAGGTCACCGACGTGACCGACACCGGAGAATACGTGCGTGTCACCTTCACCGACCGTACCGACGGCACGGTGCACCAGGTGGATTGCGATTACCTGTTGGGTTGCGACGGGGCCAATAGCCTGGTGCGCACCCAAATAGGCTCAACGATAAGAGATTTGAATTTCGAACAACGCTGGCTGGTCGTCGATGTGGCCACCGACGCCGACCTGGGCCAGTGGGAGGGCGTGCATCAGGTGTGCGACCCGGCTCGCGCGGGAACCTACATGCGCATCGGAACGTCGCGCTACCGCTGGGAGTTTCAGTTGTTGGCCGGCGAGGGCGCCGACGACTTCGCCACCGTGACCGCCCTGCGGCCGCTGATCGGACCCTGGACCGCGGGTATCGAGGACCGCGAGCTGACGCTGCTGCGGGTCACGCAATACACGTTTCGCGCCCAGATCGCGCAACAGTGGCGTCGGGGGAACGTCTTCCTCCTCGGCGATGCGGCGCACCTCACTCCCCCGTTCATCGGCCAGGGCATGGGGGCCGGGGTGCGCGATGCGATGAACCTCGCGTGGAAGATTGCCGGGGTGCGGCACCGCGTTGCGCTGGCACCGGCCGTTCTGGACAGCTATGAGCAGGAACGTAAGCCGCACACCCGAAGCCTGATTCGGTTGGCGCTCAACGTCGGTCGCGCGATGACCGGCGGCGCCCGGGTGGGCAACGTGCTGCGCCGCGTGGTGCTGCCCCGGCTGCGATTGCTCCCGGGCCTGCGCGACAAGGTCGTCGACTCCGCCACTCCGGCATTGCCGCCTTCGGCGCTGGTGTGCCGATCGCACGGCCGGCTCGGCGGCACGCTGTGCCCGAACCCACGGCTGCCCGATGGTCACCGGCTCGACGACGTGCTGGGAACCGGTTTCGCCCTGATCACCAGCCGCAGCCCGGGCCCTGCCGACGAAGCCGCCCTGCGCCGGCGCGGCTTCGTCGTGCTGGTGGCCCGGCCGGGCGACACCCTCGCGCATTGGCTGCGCGACGGGCGCGCCACGGCCGCGGTGGTCCGCCCCGATCGAACGGTCGCACGCGCCGGGCGCGACATCTCCGCGCTGTGCGCGTGGGCAGCCGGCGTCGTCAAAGGTCCGTTCGACCGGGCCGCTACCTCGGTCGCGCGACGATGATCGGAACGCGCACCGAATGCAGCACCGTGTTGCTGACCGAGCCCAAGATCAGACCGGTGAGACCACCGCGGCCGTGACTGCCCACGACCACCAGCTGCGCCTCGATGGACTTCGACTGCTGGATGAGCTGTTGGGCCGGCAGATCGCGAACGAGCAACCGGCGCACCGTGACATCGGGATAGCGTTCCTGCCAGCCCGCCAAGTTTTCGGCGAGACTGCGCTCGGCCTCGGCCTCGACCGCCTCCCAGTCGAAAGCGGGAAGTCCCAGCACCGCAACGTCACTCCAGGCGTGCAATGCCACCAGATCCACGCCGCGAAGAGACGCTTGCTCGAACGCGATCGCCGTGGCGAGTCCGGACGCCGGTGACCCGTCGACGCCCACCAGGACCGGGCCGTGCTGCGGGTCCGGCACCTCTTCGTCACGGATCACCGCGACCGGGCAGTTGGCGTGACGCACCACGGTCGCACTGACCGAGCCGAGCACACCCCGCGCCAGCAATCCGCGACCCGAGCTGCCCACGACGATCATCTCCGCGTCGTCGGACAGCTTGATCAAGGCCAACGCTGGACTCGAATACACGAACTCCTTCGTGATGGCGACCTTGTGATCGGCCGGCAGCGCCTCTTCGGCCAGCTTGAATGCGTGCGCGAGCTGCTGGCGGCAGTCGTCTTCCAACTTCACCAGCAGCGAGTCGGGGTAAGGAACGGGTGGCCACGTCGAGGTGGGAGTCACCACCGCGTGAAACAGGGTGAGCGGGATGTTGCGCAGCGCCGCATCGCGGGCCGCCCAGACGACGGCGACGTTCGATGCGGGTGAGCCGTCGACCGCGACGACGATACCGAGTTGCTGGACAGGTGCCGACATTTCGTACTCCTTTCGTCAGGAGTAACGCTATTGACCGGCGGAACGTCGGTCGTGAGACTTTAGTCCCCAACCGTCGGGACGGAGGACCTCGGCTAGCCGCGTCGAGACGTTCGAGGTTGGCGTAATTATCGCACCCCGCGCAAGACCCAAGGGGGCGTGGATTCTCAGCCGCGTTCGCCCTGCCTGAAGTCGTTGATTGCCTTGACGACCCCCGCGACGTGCTCGTCGGTGAGCTTCTCCCCCTCGAAGACGTGGTTGAGCAGGACCTTGAGGTCGACCATCTGCTGCAGATACACCAGGCACGGCGGGCATTCGTCGAGATGCTTGGCCACGATCGGGCCCCACTGCTCCGGATCCGAGTCGACCAGGTCGTCGACCAGCCGGACGAAGTCGACGCAGTCGATTGCGGGAACTGTGTTGTCGTGGAGGGTCATTGGCGGTACCACTTCTCTAGTTCATTGCGAAGGTTGCCCCGGGCGCGGTACAGAAGCGCGCGCTGGCCCTCCGCGGAGAGGCCGAGAATCTCGGCGGCCTCTTCGGCCGGGGTTCCCACGAGATCTCGCAGGATGACGAGTTGACGCTGCCGTTCGGGCAGCGCGTCCAGCGCCGCCCGCACGTAGCCGATCAGCTCCTGGGCCACGGTGCGGTCCTCGGGAAGAAAGCGCCGCGACGGCGGGAGGCTCCAATGCCCGGCGTCGGGGTGGCCGGCCGGATGCATCCGGCCCGACAGCGGGTCGGCCTCGGTGGCGGCCAGTACCTCGTGGTCGCGGATCCGGGACTCGCGGCGCCGGTGCCGTGACGCGGTGTTCTTGACGATTCCGAACAACCAGGTACCCACCGAGGAGCGACCTTCGAACGAACTCGACGACTGCAGGACCTGCACCCATGCCTCCTGCACCGCTTCTTCGGCCACCGGCGCCGAATCCACCATCGTGCGAGCGAAATTCACCATCGGCCGGTGAAAATCGCGGACCAAGGTCGCCAGCGGAATCCCGCCGACCAGATGCGCAGTATCCTCCGGTGGCATCGCCACCGGGCTCACCGTCGGCCCGAACTCAAGCGCATCGTCCTAATTCCCAGCGCAGTTGCGCCTCCGACGGCGACTGCACCGGGATGAACGCCGCCTCCCGGTAGCGACGGCTGGCCGACGTCCGGCTCGCATACCCCTTGCCGCCGGCCGTTCGGATTTCTAAATCCGCACTGGCACTGGATAATTCGGCGGCAGCGAGGCGCAGCGACAGCAGCTCCTTCTTGGCCGGCGAGTTCGCCCCGCCGACCGCGCCGGCCAATTTGGCCAGCGTCGCCTCCGCCGCCGCGAGCTTGTCCGCGATCGCGTCGACGTCGGCGGTGAACACCGAGTTGACGCCGGTGAGCCCAAGCTTGCTCTGCTCGACGGTGGTCCTGGTCAGCCCCAGGCACATCGCCGACTGCAGAACGAGAAACGTCGGTCGCACCGCCTGCAGAAACGCCTCGAAGTCCGTGGACAGCACCTGTTCCGAACCGACACGTGCGTTCTCCAATTTCAGATACGACGACGCGGTGCTCCCCAGGGCCAACAGGTCGAAGTGATCGCCGAGCACGACGCCGGGGGTATCCAGCGAAAGAGCCACGATCAACCTCTCGCCCGTTTCGGTGCGCGCCGCGGTCACCATCGTCGAGTCGGGGTAGAGGTTGCTCGCCCACCTGATCGAGCCGCTTAGCAGGTAGCCGCCATCGACCGTTTCCGCCGTCAGGTCCAGGCTGCCGCAGCCGGCCGCTTCCTTGAACGCCGAGGCCATTCCGGTCACGCCCAGCGTGGTTCCGGCGAGCAACGGCTGGGCCGCGGCGAGGCTGAATGGTGTTGCGGCCCCGAGTAGATACTCCACCGCCATCCGATTGGCCCACACCGAGAATCCGGTGCTCATGCACTCGCCGGAGATCAGGCCGATGACATCGGCCATCTGCGGGAGTCGCCCGTCGGTGTTTCCCGGGGCGCCGAGGCCAAGCAGGCCGGCGGCGCCCAGCCGGGTGAAGCTGCGGCGCGAGGTCTCCTCGCCGCGGTCCAGCGCGCTGGCATGGGCTCGAATGTCCGCCAGCAGCTCTGGGTCTAGCCGCTCGACGGCGGTATCCGCGGTTGCGGTCACGGCACGATCTCCTTAGTGCTTCCAGGGCTAGTCGACGACGAGAGTCGAGTCGACGCTGACCGGGCGGCGGAACGTATTCACCACGGGCGACCAGGCGATGGCGTTGTCGTGGATTTGCTTGAGCGTCTCGTCGTCGGTGTCTCCGGCCAGCGCCACCTTGCACCGGACCGCGGTGAAGCCGAGGATCTTGCCGTCCGGGGTGTCGCCGACTCCCCACACCGCCGAGATGTCGATGTCGCCTTCCATCTCGACCTCGATCTTGGTGAGTTTCACACCGCGGTGGGTGGCATTGGCCAGCAGGCCGACCGAAATGCAGGACCCAAGCGCGGCCAGGGCGGTCTCGGACGGATTGGGCGCCGAGTCGTCGCCGAGCAGAGCCGGTGGTTCGCCGACGAGCATCGGTGCGAGGTCGCGGACATAGGTCATGTTGCGAAACCCGGCCTCGCACACGGTCCTGGCTTTCACGGTCTTCTTGCCGGTGGTGGGGTCGGCCTTGGCGTTACAGGACAGCCGGTCGAGCCCTTCCGCGTCGATGACGAGCGCGTCGGTCATAGAGGTCCTCCGTTTTCTCGCTGATAGTGGTCTTCATGTCGTTAGTGCTCGGCAGGCGCCGGTGCGTGACGGCGGGCCGGATTCATTTACCGGGGCGACACGAGACATCACACGCCTGAAACGCCGTGGCCGCCGGCACCGTCCGGGTGCCGACGATATTTGCTCAGCTGAACAGTGTTTGCGCTATGTAGTGGCCTTCCACCGGCGCGGGCGGCACCGCGAAGATTGCTGATCCGATGTGACGGATGTACTCGTTGAGGAGATCGTTGGCGCCGAGCCGGTTCTGCAAACGAATAAAATCTTGCGGATCTTTTTGATAGGAGATGAACAGCAACCCCGCGTTGAGTTGGCCGTTCGGGTCCAGGCCGTCGGTGTAGTTGTACGAGCGGCGACGGATCATGATGCCGTCGTTGTTTTCCCGGGCGGCCAGACCAACGTGTGACAACGGATCGATCAGCAGTTCGCCGTTCGGCCCGGCGGCGGCGAAATTGGGCGTATCGAATTCGGCCTTGCCGCTCAGTGGCGCCCCCTCCTGCTTGGTGCGGCCGAAGATCTTCTGCTGATTGCCGATCCGATCGACGTCCCACGTCTCGAGCAGCATCCGGATCTTGCGGACCACCTGATAGGTTCCGCCGTTCATCCACGGCTGGTCACTGTTGTCGACCCAGACGAAACGTCCGTACTCCGCTTCGGTGCTGACGTTGCGGGTACCGTCCTTGAACCCCAACAGGTTTCGTGGGGTCTGCTGACCGGGACCGGCGGAGGCTCGTCCGAAGCCCAGCACCGCCCAGAACGGCGACACGATGTTGCGGCCGAGGCGGGCCACGTTGCGCACGGCGTGGTAGCAGACCTGCGGGTCGTCGGCGCAGGCTTGCACCGACAGGTCGCCGCCGTGCAGCCGCGGATCCAGGTTGTCCCCGTTGAGCGCGGGCAGATCGGTGAACGCCGCGGGACGCCGCGCGGCGAGTCCGAACCGATCGCCGAACAGCGACGGCCCCAGCCCGACCGTGACGGTCAGACTGGCGGGGCTAAGGCCGTATGCCTCCCCGGTATCGGCGGGTGGCTGCACCTCCACCTGCGGCTGGACGTTGCCGACGGGCTTGCCCTGTTGGAGCACCGCGGCCGCGGCCGACCAGCGCGCCAGCAGCGCCTGCAGATCGGCGCGACGGGCGGCCGGAGCCAACGAGAACGACATGAAGACGGCGTAACGCTGTGGGAGCGTGGCGATTCCGCCTTGATGGACCTGGCCGTAGAAGGGATAGCTCCGGCGCATGTCCACGGTGTCGTCACCATCGCCCGAGCCGCCGTGGTGCGCGGTCGCCGACGCATAACCGGCGATCCCGCCGCCGACGGCACCGACCGCTGTCCCGGTGAGACCGGCCAGCATCGCGCCGCCGAGCATCCGCCGCCGCGATACCGATGCGGAATCTGCCGGCGTCTCAGCGCCGTCGGCGGGTTGGTCGGCCAGCTCGTCGTCAGCCATCGTCAGTTGGCTGAGACCACTTTTTGCGCGACGGTGGACAGGCTCTGGTGCAGCGGTTGAATCACCGCGGTCAATTTCGGTGCGTCGCTGGCCCGTAGCGCGGGGGTGTAGGTCCGGTACCCGCCCAGTGCCGACGGGTCGCGGTAGCCGTCCAGCACATTGAGCACGGCCCGGAACTGCTGATCGATCTGATTGACCAGGTTGGCGTCGATCTTCTCCAACCCGGGCCGTAGCGAGGCGTAAGCCTGTTGCGCGCCTTCGACATTGCCCGAAAAGTCGACCAGGTCAATGTGACTGAACGCCTCTTCCTCGCCGGTGATCTTGGTGTTCTGCACCTCCTCGATCAAATCACTGGCGCCATTGGCCAGATCCTCCGGCTTGTACTGCAGGCCCGCGACCACGTCTTTCAATTTGCCGACGTTAGCGACCAATTCGGTGCTCAAGACCTTGGTGCCCGGTGTGATCGCGCCGCCCTGCCAGAGGTCGCGCTCGATCGCGTGGAAGCCCTTCCACCCGACCTTGGCGTCGACGGGAGTCGACGCCCGCATGTCGATCAGGTAGTCCAGGCTGCCGGCGTTGTCGCCGACCGCGAAGCCCGGCAGGACGAAACCCTCGACACTCGATTCCGCACGCTCGTAGAACAATCGGGCTTTGGCGTAGGCCGCCTTAGCGCCGTCCAGGTTGCCCGACTGTATCGCCGCGTCGAGTGCCTTGACACCGTCGCCGAGCTGACCGATCTGAGTGACGATGTAGGCCGCGTAGTCCTTGGTGCCCTGACTGAGGATGCTCGCCACCGTGCCGGTCGGCCCGGCCGGAGCCTGGCCGGTCACCGTCAGGGTCTGATATTCGGCGCTCGCACCGGGGCAATACAGCTGATACGCACCACCGTCCAGCGTGATGGTGAACGACACCGGATCCAGGCCGGGCGCGAGGTTTTCCTTCTCCCCGACGATGCGCTGGTCGCGCAGCAGCTCCACTTCGGTGATGCCCGGCGCGCTGGTGTTGACCACGGTGAAGGTCACCGGCCCGGCCGGCACGCTGTTGGTGTCGAGCGCGCAACCGTCTTTTCCGCCGCTGTTGGCCATCGTCACCTTGACCGCCTTAGCCCCGCCGGGTTGACCGGCTTGCCCAGTTGTCGACGGACCCGACGAGCCGTTCGAGTGGCTACAGGCGGTCGCGGCCAGCGCCGTGACCGCCACTAAAATCGGTGCGGTCAGCCAGAATTCACGAGACCGCGACCTTGCCCGGGCGGTGCGATTCGCTATCACTCGTTTTCCTCTCCTGTTCGGCTCGCGCGTCGCTGCGCATCGAGATTATGGCGCTAAGGGCACAAGCCAGCGCAAAGCAGGCCAGTACCAACGGAAGCCAGACACGCCACAGCTGGCTCTCCCCACGATTGCGGTCGGTCGCGACGATCGCGGCAGCGGTCGAATGGTCTTCGACATCCGACGTAGACCAGTCCGTCGGCAGCGCGCCCAGGCTGACGGTCTTGGCCCCGGACAACCCACCACCGCTCAGCAGCGCCGTCCGGTTACTCGTTGTCTGCGCACTGACCACGGAATCGCCTTGCGTGAGCACGGTATACGCAGTAGTCGTCGTCCATTGCCCCAGAAACGGCCCCGGAGTGCGGCCTGCCGCGAGACCGACCGGCAGCCGGCCGCCGGTCATGCTGAGCAACTGTTCCAGCGTGACCGCCGGCGCTCCGTCCGCGGCGGTCTCGGACGCGTGCCATGCCTGCACCGGCAGGCCGTCCACGGTTTGGTCGCCGGCCGGGATAAGCAAGATGCTGCGGACGGTCGAAGTGTCGCGCGCGGCGAGCGTCAGCTCGCGTCCGTGCGGTCCGGTCGAGATCGACACCTGCGCGGTGTGGCCGGCCCGGTCGGTGACGGTCCGAGTCCGCGTGGCCGGTGCGGCGCCGCCGGCCGGCACCGCGATGGCCAGCACCGCCGCGACAGCGACCAGCGCCGCCGAAGCAGCCAGCAATAGCCGGCAGCGGGTCCGCGGCGTCGCGGCAAGGCGCGCGGGCCACAGGAAGACGACCAGCACCGGCACCGCGTAGAGCAACCAGCCCAGCACCTCGATCAGGCGGGGGTCGGTGGGGATGCCGAACACACCGGCCAGCACCGCACCGAGCACGGACTGGCTCGGTATCCAGCCGGAGAAGTCGAGCACCTGCTGCTGGCCGATCGTCACCCAGCCCGCCTCGTGTGCGGTACGCAGCGCGCCCAGCACCAATCCGGCGGCGATCAGCACCAAAAACACCCCGGTCACCCGGAAGAAGCGGCCGAGATTGAGCTTCAGCCCGCCGAAGTACAGGCCGACGCCGAGCAGGATCGCCGCCCCGATCCCCAGCGCGCCGCCCAGCACGGCGAACCACCGGTTGCCATGCGAGGTCTCCGCGGCCGCCAGCAGGAACACCGCCGTCTCGAAGCCCTCCTTCAGGACGGCGAGAAACGCCATCACAACGAGCGCCAGCGCGCCGCCGCGGTTGAGCGCCTGTTGGGCTTCGCGCTCAAGTTCGCCCTTGAGCCGCATGGCATTACGGTTCATCCAGATGATCATCGAAGTCACAAACACCACGGCGATGGCATTGATGACGGTCTCCATCATCTCCTGCTGAGCCTGTGGCAGCGTCGCCGAGAAGAGATCCAGGCCGACGCCGACGGCGACGCTGATCAGCACCGCGAGGGCCACGCCGACGAACATCGGACGGGTCGACTGCGCATTCCGCTTCAGGAAAGCGGCCACGATGCTCACGATGAGCGTCGCCTCGAGGCCTTCGCGCAGGCCGATGAGGAACGTGCCGAGGAAAACGCCGAATACGCCCTGCATGCGTCCGATTCCCATCCCGCGGATCGGGACGTTTGACTTAGCCTACCCTAACTTTCTGCCGTGAATAAGCCTTGGTTTCTTCCCCGCCATCGTGCGAATGTCGTAGACAATGGACGTTTCACCGGCATAGGAGCGTGCCCGATGAAGATCGCCGTGGCAGGCGGTACGGGGCAAACGGGACGGCTTGTGGTCGACCGCCTCACCCGCGACGGTCACCAGCCCGTGGTGCTGGCCCGTGCCAAGGGGGTCGATCTGGTGCAGGGGCGTGGACTCGATGACGCGCTGCGCGGAGTCGACGTCATCATCGATGTTTCCGATTGCAAAACAACCAGCGCGAAAGAGTCCATCCACTTTTTCCGCACCGCGACGGTCAACCTCCTCGAATCCGCCGCGCGCAACGAGGTGAAGCATCACCTCGCGCTGTCCATCGTCGGCATCGACCGCGTCCGCAGCGCCTACTACATGGGCAAACTGGCCCAAGAGGAGGAAATCACGGCGGGCCCGGTGCCATGGACCATCTTGCGCGCCACCCAATTTCACGAATTTGCGCAGCTGGTGCTCGACCAGGTACCCGGGCCGATCGCCTTGGTTCCACGGATGCGCAGCCAGCCCATCGCGATGCGCGAAGTCGCGGACCACCTCTGCGAATTGGCGGCGGGCGGTCCACAACAGCGGGCACCCGAGATCGCGGGGCCCCAGGTCGAGTCCGTGGTCGACATGGCTCGACGGCTGCTCGCACGGCGCGGCCAGCACCGCCCGGTGATTCCGCTGCGACTGCCCGTACATAGCTTCAGCGCGATGGCCAATGGCGGCCTGCTGCCGCAGGAACCGGGACCGCGCGGCACTCAGACGTACCAGCAATGGCTCGAAGCGTTGGTCACATCCAGCGACGCTGCACCGTCATAGATGTCATGAAACCCATCGTCTACCGTGCGTGTCTTCTGGTGCTGGCGCTCAGCGGAGCGCTCGTCGGCAGCTGGGCGTATTTCGCTCCGCTGAACTGGTACAACACTTTTCCCGGCATGGGAATGAGGTGGCTACCCGTTCTCGGCCCGTACAACGAACACCTCATCAAAGACGTCGGCTCCATGTACCTGGCCCTGACCGTCCTGAGTTCACTCACCTTCGTCTACGTCTCAAATCAGACGCTGCGGATCGTCACCGCGGTGAGCTACACGACGTTCAATGCGTTGCACCTGATCTATCACCTGCAGATGCTGCACATGTACGGGCCGCGCGACGCCACCCTCAACGTGATCGCCTTGGGCGCGGTGCTGCTTTGTTCGGTGGCGCTGGGACTTCCGGCCCGTTCGAAGGCGGTCAGCGACCAGGCTCGGTGACGAAGTCGATGAGTTCTTCGACCTTGCTGATCAGCTCGGGTTCCAGATCGTTCCAATCGCGCACCCGCGACCGGATGCGCTGCCACGCCCTGGCGATGTCGGCCTGGTTGGCGTGCGGCAACCGAAGCGCCTGGCACACACCGTGCTTCCACTCGATGTGTCGCGGCACGTTGGGCCACGCCTTGAGCCCGAGCCGCTGCGGCTTCACCGCCTGCCAGATGTCGACATAGGGATGGCCGACGACGAGTGTGTCGGGCCCGCCGGGTCCCCGGCGTACTGCCTCGGCGATCCGCGCCTCTTTCGATCCCGAGACGAGGTGATCGACGAGCACACCGAGCCGGCGCCCCGGACCGGGGCCGAACTCCGCCACGATGCCCACCAGGTCGTCGACGCCACCGAGGTGCTCGACGACCACGCCCTCGATGCGCAGGTCATCGCCCCAGACCTGGGCGATGAGTTCCGCGTCGTGGCGGCCCTCGACGTAGATCCGACTGGCACGCGCGACTCGGGCACGCACACCCGGTACCGCGACGGAACCCGAAGCGGTACGGCCGGCGGCGGCCGGCGCCGCGCGGCGCGGCTCGGTGAGGATCACCGGGCGGCCCTCCAGCAGGTAGCCGGGCCCAAGCGGAAAGCCACGGACGTGCCCATGCCGGTCCTCCAGGTCGACCCGTCCGTACTCGACCCGGACGACGGCGCCGACGTAGCCGGTCTGCACGTCCTCGACGACGAGACCCAGGTCAGCTGGATGTTCGGTCGAGCGCGGCTTGCGCCGTCCGGCGGCCAGGACATCGGTTCCGTAGCGATCCGTCACGCGGCAATACTAGGAACGCTGACGGCCGAAATCCGTGACCGGCGCGCCCGGGGATGCGGCGGACGGGCGTCAGTGATTCGGAAAGATCTAGGTCATCTGTGTAAGGAATGCGTTGCCTTACATACAAACGACGTGGTCACTGCTACCTTACTTGGAGCGCTTCACGCGCTGCAGCAAACGAGGTGGAGTCATGGGGATGACGGATCTGGTGTCGAAGGCTGTCGCGTTTCTGCGCGCCGGCTACACGACCGGCATGCCCGCGACCGGATATCTGCCGCTGGTGGCGCTGCTGCGCCGCCGGGTGACCGATGACGAAATCGTGACCATCACACGCGAATTCGTGGACCGGCGGGCAGCCCCGATCAGCACCGTCGATATCGGAGTCGCAATCTTTCGGATCACCAACGCCCTACCCTCACCCGATGACATCAAGCGCGTTGAGCGTCGGCTCGATGCAATCGGCTGTGCCCGGAGCTAGACCCCTGCCAATCGGCGAAACCGGCTTGCGACGTGCCAGCCGTCGCCTGGGGTAGCGATTGCCAATCATCCAAGTCAGCGTCCAGTGGGCGTGCCATTACCAGCGACCTGAATCCATACTTCGGAGCACTGCAACTCTTGCAACCGTGGCCACCGAGCCCACTCAAAGGAGCGGGAGGCAGTCCTGCTGCCGTCATCGACCCGGGGCCAACCAACGGAGTCTTCCCTAACGCCGACGCCAAAGGCTGCGTCACTTCCGCGGCGTTAGCCCAGCTTGGCGGCACCGATATCCGACCGAGCTTGCCCGCCTGCCCCAAACCGGCCGCCACCGCGCCCAGACGTCCCAAACCACTAAGCGCCGGCACCCCCGCCAACGGATTGGCCAATGCCGGAACGCCCTGGGCTTGCATCACCCCAGCGATACTCGCGATGCTGCCCATCAGGCCGAAAAAGGGTCCCACCGTGCTCCCCGGCGTATAAGCCGCGGATCCGATCACGGCGCCAACGAAGTTGGTATTCAATAGCCCCCATATCGGATGCTTTTGGGGATTTGTGTCGTTGGCGTTGTTAGCAGCGCGATCGGCTAACTTGCTTGGGTCACCCGCATGGCTCGGTGTCTGGAACGGAGTCAGTTGGCTAGTCGCCAGCGAGGTTTGTGCATAGCCAGACATCGCGACGATGTCCTGAGCCCACATCTCTTCGTACTCAATGTTTGTCGCGGCGATCGCGGGCGCGTTTTGACCCAGCAGGTTGCTCGCAACCAATGACGCCAGCCGCATCCGGTTAGCCGTAATCACCTCGAGCGGAACCATTTCCGTCAATGCCGTCTGATACGCCGCCGCCGCACTCGCGGCCGCCGTCGCGGTTTCTTCAGCACCAGTTGCAGTGGCGTCCATCCACAGCACTTGAGACGCTGCCGCGGCAGCCATCGCAGTCGCCGAAGGCCCCTGCCACGCAACATCAATGAGGATCTCGATCGTTGCACGGTGAGAAGCCGCCGCGGACCGCAACTGCTCAGCAATGCCCCGCCACGCCAACGACGCGGCGAACATCGGCGCCGCTCCAGGCCCCGCAACAATTCTTGCCGAGTTAACCTCCGGCGGTAGCAAATAGAAGTCCATGATCTCCTAGTCGGTTCAGTCAATACGGCGCGTGATTGAACGAAATATGTGCTACATCAACAGATCTGAACAGTAAATCTAGGCGACTATTGCTACAAGAAAGCTTCTCAACGTTTCAGTTACGTTAGCGATGCGTCACGGACGCAACGCGCGACAAGCGCCCACCCCAGTCGATGAAAGAGAGCAAATACGCTTGCGTGACAACGCTTTTCACACACGAGAAGGCTTCAAAAACGCCCCAGTGACTCCCTGGGGTCTCGTCCGACCGTGCGGCGGATATTATATGATCCGGTTAGTCATATCACATACTCAGGATCACGCCGAGTCAGCCGGGCGTGCCATTACCAGCGAGCTGAATCCATACTTGGGAGCACTGCAACTCTGGCAGTCGTCGCAGTCGTCGCAACCTAGTTCACCCAGCGGCGCGGCAGGCAGCCCTGTCACCGCACGCAGCCGGGGGCCAGCCAGTGGTGTCTTCCCTAACGCCGACGCCAAAGGCTGCGTGACTTCGGCGGCGTTAGCCCAGCTTGGCGGCACCGATATCCGACCGAGCTTGCCCGCCTGCCCCAAACCGGCCGCCACCGCGCCCAGACGTCCCAAACCACTAAGCGCCGGCACCCCCGCCAACGGATTGGCCAATGCCGGAACACCCTGGGTCGGCATCACCCCAGCGACACTGACGATGCTGCCCATCAAGATGAGAAAAGCCCCCACCGATTGGTTCTGCTCATACAGCTTGGACCCGAACAAGGAGCGGACAAATTTCGTATTCATCAGCCACCAGATCGGATGCTTTTGCGGATCCGCGCCTTTGGCGTCGTTAGCAGCGCGATCCGCTAACTTGCTTGGGTCGCCCCCGTGGCTCGGTGTCTGGAATGGAGTCAGTTGGCTAGTCGCCAGCGAGGTTTGTGCATAGCCAGACATCGCGACGATGTCCTGAGCCCACATCTCCTGGTACTCAATGTTTGTCGCGGCGATCGCGGGCGCGTTTTGACCCAGCAGGTTGCTCGCAACCAATGACGCCAGCCGCATCCGGTTAGCCGTAATCACCTCGAGCGGAACCATTTCCGTCAATGCCGTCTGATACGCCGCCGCCGCACTCGCGGCCGCCGTCGCGCTTTCTTCAGCACCAGTTGCAGTGGCGTCCATCCACAGCACTTGAGACGCTGCCGCGGCAGCCATCGCAGTCGCCGAAGGCCCCTGCCACGCAACATCAATCAGGGTCCCGATCGTTGCACGGTGAGAAGCCGCCGCGGACCGCAACTGCTCAGCAATGCCCCGCCACGCCAACGACGCGGCGAACATCGGCGCCGCTCCAGGCCCCGCAACAATTCTTGCCGAGTTAACCTCCGGCGGTAGCAAATAGAAGTCCATGATCTCCTAGTCAGTTCGGTCAATACGGCACGTGATTGAACGAAATATGTGCTACATCAACAGATCTGAACAGTAAATCTAGGCGACTATTGCTACAGGAAAGCTTCTCAATGTTTCGATCACGTTAGCGATGGGTCACCACAGCGGCAACAGTGCTTGCCTAACAACGCTTTTCACACGCTAAGAGAAACGCACTGCACTCACCGAGCGCAAGCAAGACGCGTCGCTAATCGTATATGATTGGGTCATTCATATCACTCACGACCGCCTTGCGCAATCCCTGGCGGATAGGCGAACTCGCCGTACTTGGAGGTGCCCAGCCCGAGAGTGATCAATGATTGCACGGTCAAGGTGGCAGCGGTGACGCCGTCGACGACGGGAATCCCGAGCTCCGCGGCGATCGGCGTACACATCTCCGCCATCCCTGCGCACCCGAGGACGATGACATCAGAACCATCGGATCGCAGAGCGTCTCGGCAGACGTCGGTCACCCTTGCACATGCATCCGCTGCACCGTCCAGGTCCAACACGGGGATATCACAGGCATGGACTCCACGGCAGAAGCGCTGCATGCCATAACGTTCCGCAAGATCGATGGACTGCCCGATAGTGCGGGCAAGGGAAGTCACGACGCTGAATCCGCGTCCGAGGTGACTGGCTGTTTGCATGGCAGCTTCGGCGATGCCAATCACCGGCCCCCTGGCAATTTCGCGAGCGCCATCTAGGCCGGGGTCACCGAAGCAGGCCAGTACATAGCCGTCGACACCGTTGCGCTCACCGTCGGCGACTGCAGCTAGGACGCCGTCGACGCTCATCGCGCTATCGCGGTGGCTCTGGATCGAAGGCGGCCCGGATTGTGAGGTGATGCCGGTTATTTCAGTATCGGGTTCGACCACTGCCCGGGCGCACGCCTCAATGCGCTGAGTCATTTCGCGGCTACTGTTTGGATTGATCACCCAGATTCGCCTCATGACGGGGACGGTACCTTCAGGCTGCCGCGGGTGGCCAGCACGCAGTAGACACCGAGAGCCAGCCCAGCCCCAATGAACCAACTGTACTGGGCGAGGGCATGAATCCCGCCAATGCTGTTGGCCAGCACCGGAATAATAGAGGCGATCGCACCGAGCACAGTGGCCACCAGCGCCGCGGGGTTGTACCCCTTGCGGTACCAATATGTCGCGTCAGCGCTCATCGAAAAGAGATCGTCAACGACTACCTTCTGCTTGTGTACCAGGTAGTAGTGTGCGATGAGCACGCCGAACAGCGGACCGATGAACGCTCCCAACGACTCCAGGGTGTAGTGGATGACATCCGGGTTGTTGTAGAGGTTCCAGGGCGTGATCAGCACCGAACCGATCGCGGCGATCATGCCACCGGCACGCCAGCTGATCAGCTGGGGGTGGATATTGGAGAAATCGAACGCCGGGCTGATGAAGTTGGCGACGATGTTGATACCAATGGTGGCGATCGTGAAGGTCAACGCACCCAACACGATTGCCGTGGTGCTATCGATGCGCGCAACAGTCTGCACCGGGTCGGTGATGAGTTGACCGAAGACCGGCACCGTGGCTGCCGTGGTGAAAAGGACCAGTAGCGAGAACACCAGAAAGTTCACCGGCAACCCGAGGAAATTGCCCTTCCGCACCGCGCTGAAACTGCTTCCGTAGCGGGAGAAGTCACCGAAATTGAGCATCGGACCGGAGAAGTAGGACACCACCAGCGCGACGGCTCCCGCCATTACCGCAACGGTGCTCCCGTTCTTCGTGCCGCCCAGGTTGAATCCGACGTGCCAGTGCGACCGGTAGAGAAGGTATGCACACAACAGCACCATCACGACGTATACCGCGGGTCCACAGAAGTCAATGAACCGGCGGATGGATTCCATGCCGCGCCAAAAGACGGCAGCTTGCATGCTCCACAACGCCATAAAGCTGATCCAACCCAGCAACGGCAGCCCCGCAAAGCCGTGCCCACGTAGGTCAGCGATCACGGCAAGCGCTGGAAAAAGCTTCAGCAGCACAACATTTAATGCTGACGATGCCAGGTAGGTCTGTATGCCGTACCACGCCGTCGCGACTAACCCGCGGATAATCGCCGGGATATTCGCGCCTCGCACGCCAAATACACTGCGGCAGATCACTGGATAGGGTACTGCCGTCCGTTGGCTGGGCTTGGCCACGAGATTGCACAGCACGTTGACGATAACGATGCCGGTCACCAGGCAAGCCAGCACCTGCCAACTCGACAAGCCCAAGGTGAACAAGCTACCCGCGGTAACGTAGCCGCCCACGCTGTGCACGTCCGACATCCAGAAGGCAAAGATCTGATATGAGCCCCACTTTTGCTCGGGCAGCGGCGCCAAGTCCCCGTTGGTCAGGCGCGGATCGTAGCCCGGTTTAGCCGGTGCTCTCACACCGGCAGCGGTCCCCGGCGATGCGTTCGTAGTGACGGTCTCAGTTACCCGCATCGGCGTGAGAACCTCCTTGTGGTTGGCAATTTCACAGCCGAGACCCGCCGCATGGCGGATGCACCCGCCGCCAATGGTTAGCGATATCAATACGTTTGGTGATCCATACGTCCGAGTGCGATTGCACATGGTCGAGGAAGCGTTCCAACGCGACTATTCGTGCCGGGCGACCCACCAACCTGCAGTGCAGGCCAACCGACAGCATTTTGGCGGCGCCCGCCTGCCCTTCGGCATAGAGGCAGTCGAATGCGTCACGTAGATGGACAAAAAACTGCTCACCGTTGGCGAATCCGGCCTGGGACGCAAACCGCATGTCATTGGTGTCCAATGTGTATGGCACCACCAAGTGGTCAATACGGACGCCGCGATCCACCATCGGCGTCCAATACGGCAAGTCGTCGGCGTAGGAGTCTGAATCGTAGAGAAATCCGCCGTGTTCGACCAGCAACTGCCGGGTCTGGGGGGAGTCACGGCCGGTGTACCAGCCCAATGGGGCCGCCCCCGTCAATTCCCGCAAGATTTCGACGGCCCGTGCCATGTGTTCACGCTCGATCTCGGGTGGGATCAGTTGGTAGGACTGCCATGCCAACCCGTGACAGGCAATCTCATGACCCAACTCGCGGAACGCAGCGACCGCTTCGCCATTGCGCTGCATCGCCCGGGCGACAGCGAAGATGGTCAGTGGCAGCTCTCGCCGCTCGAATACCCGCAGCACTCGCCACAACCCGGCCCGCGATCCGTATTCGTACAGCGATTCCATACTCATGTGCCGGTTCGGAAATGCTTCGACCGGAACCATTTCGGACAGAAACGTTTCCGAGCCCGCCGACCCGTCCAGGACGTTGCTCTCTGCGCCCTCTTCGTAATTGAGTACGAACTGCACCGCGATGCGGGCGTTGCCCGGCCACTGCGGATCGGGGGGCGTCGGCCCATAGCCGATCATGTCGCGAATCGTTTCCGTCACGGCGCCCGCACTATCCCCAATCACGTTCGACCCTGCTACGTCCGGCCGCGGTTAATTCGCCAAACATCCGTAGCCTGGCCAGGCCGCCGTCGGGGTAGATATCAAGCCGCACCTCGGTGACCGGGTGAGTTTCGGTTACTTCGAATCGATGCCGGGTGTCGGGCAGCAGGTCCGTGCGAGCCAGCAAGGGCACCCAGGTGCGCGATGGACCACGACCGGTCAAAGCGACCTGCGCGGGGCTGTTGCCGAGGAAGTGCGACGTGTCGATCTCGGCCACCCGGACCACACCCTCACCCGCAAGCCGCACCTGCACCCAGTCGTTGCCGCCGTCACGGCGCCGCGCCGTCTCCCAGCCCTCCCCCATCACACGAGCGCCGCCTGGAAACAACAGGTTTTGGGGCGCGCTGTAGAAGCGATTGGAACAGCCGGTTATCAGCCCACCGTTCTCCAAAGCGGCCAGATCAAAAGCTCCCAGGCCAAGAAGCCTCCGATCGGGCCGGCCTTCGCCGTGCACCCGGAAACGGGCTACCCCGCCATCCGGATAGATGTTGAGCCGCACGTGGGTCCACCGCTTGTCCGAACTGACCTCGAAAAAGTTCCGAGTGTCACCCGATACGTTCACCCGGGGCAGCAGATTCTCCCAATTGCTATGTGCCGCAATATCTGCAGCCGGGGGGTAGCCGTCAACCACCGTCGCCTCCACGGATACCTCCGGAGGGTAGTTGCCCTTGAACCAGGCGGTATCGACCACCACTCCTCGGACAACACCAGGAACCCCCAGACGTACTATCGCCTGGTCGTAGCCATGATCGCGGCGCCTGCGAGTTTCCCACCCGTCATAGATTTGCCCCTTGTGACCGAAAGTGGCTGGTCGATAGACCGCCGGCTCCGCAACGATCAGGTTCTCTTTTTCCGCGAAGAACTCGTCGTTAGCCCAGATCACTGCGCCGCCCAGGGAACGCAGCGCCAGGTCGGGTAACTCCGTGAAACCCGGCGGCGACTCGGAATCGACCTGCGCGATCATGACCGCTCCGGCCGACGTTCCAGCAAGCGATGCAGAGTGTCGGAGTCGCAATTGGGCGCCAGCCCGGTTATGTCGTCTTGGCTGAACGCCCCGCAGCCCATCCCGCGTATGACGCCAGCCGCCAATGCGGCCGCAGTTGCCGGCTCGTCGATCACGGCCCCCCTCTTACGATTCAGGTACGTCTCCAACCGAGGGGCCGCGGCTTCCAAAATGCTGCGGTAGAACCCAAACGTTGCCAGCCATCGGGTAATCAAGTGGCCAGGGTGCATGTCCCAGCCCTGGTAGTAGCCCCGGGTCAGCGACTGGGTCACCAGGTCGTAATGGTGTCGCAACGCGGTTTGCTGGTGCTGGTAAGACCCCTCAGGCACCACCTGGGTAGAGCCGTCGCACACCCACACCCCGGTTTGCGCGGCCGCGACCGACATCACCGCTTTCGCATGATGGGCAATCGGGTGATCCAGTGACTGGAAAGGCGAGGCGATATTGCAAGCGGCACTGTAGTCATATGCACCGTAATGTAGTGCACTGCAACGTGATTCAGACATTGCGATTGCCTTTGCGACAAGCACTGTGCCATCGGAGGCGATCACCGCCTGCGGACTTTCAATCTGCAGCTCGAAGCGCATGGCCCCTTTCGGCAGTCCATGTGCCGACTCAAGTTCTTCGCAGAGCAATACCGCGGCCCGAACCTGTTGTTCGGCACGAAGTTTAGGGATCGTGAAGACAAAACCCTTAGGTAGACCACCGGCGCCATCCAAGACAAGCTCCAGTGTTCGCAGGCTGCGCCGAAACTCGGCGGAGGTAATGCCTTTGATACGAACGCCGCACGCAACAGCACCGGGGCTGGATGCAAACGCGTCCAGGAGGAATCCGGCAGAACGCGCATCACGGTCTTCGCCCCTGCCGGAACGATTGCCATACCCGTCTTCGAAGTCCAGCCGCAGGTCCTGTATCGGCCTGTCTGCCAACACGTTGAGCACCCGCGGTAGCACGCCATGAGTATCCAGGCCTGTCAGCAGATCCAGATGAACATCGGCCACGCTCCGCGCCCGCTGTCCCCACGACTCGACGAGATCAACGCGCCCCTCGGCCGCGCTGACGTAAACGGTGTGAATCGGCTGTGATCCGCATCGACGGTCGCCCGGATACCGGGCAGCTAGATGTGCGTCGACGTCGGCCACAATCGCATCTATTTGCTCGAGAGTCGATACCAACTCGCGTTGCAGTCGCGGCATGCGACGATCATATATTAATATGCTTATTCTATACGTTCGAACGACGACCCTAAGCTCAACGGGGTCGACGTCGGTCGGCGGTTGGAAGCGACGTCAAACTGAGATGCGGCGCCCGTCGACCCCGAAGAAGTGCAGATGCCCGACTTCCGGGTGCAGCCGCACCCGGCTGCCCTTCTGCGGCGGGTTACGGCCGTCGACGCGTGCAACGACGTTTTGCGCGATTACCTTTCCGGCATCCGCGATTCGGCCATACAGGTAAGCGTCCGCACCGAGCTCTTCGACCACGTCGACTTCCATTTCAACGCCGAGGCCGCCCAGTTCAAAATGTTCCGGGCGAACCCCTACCACGACTTCACCTGCCGCGCCCACGATTTCACGCGGTAGCTGGATCGGCCAATCCCCCAGCGACACAGCTGAATCGACGATCGGCAAGGTGAACAGGTTCATTGCCGGAGACCCGATGAATCCGGCGACGAAGACATTCGCCGGGTTGCGGTACAGCTCGCGCGGTGCCGCGAACTGCTGCAGCACGCCGTCGCGCAGGACCGCCACCCGGTCTCCCATCGTCATGGCTTCGACCTGGTCGTGGGTGACGTACACGGTCGTCGTCTCCAGCCGCCGCTGCAGCGCCGCGATCTGATTGCGGGTCTGCACCCGCAGTTTGGCGTCGAGATTGGACAGCGGCTCGTCCATCAGGAACACCTGCGGGCGCCGCACGATCGCGCGTCCCATCGCGACCCGCTGGCGTTGCCCGCCGGACAGGTCTTTGGGTTTGCGATCCAGGTATGGTTCCAGATCAAGCAGTTTCGCCGCGGCGAGCACCCGGTCGTAGATCTCGGCCTTCGGGGTTTTCGCGATCTTCAACGCGAAACCCATGTTCTGCGCGACCGTCATGTGCGGGTACAGCGCGTAGTTCTGAAACACCATCGCCACGTCGCGATCCGCGGGATCAACATGGGTGACGTCGCGCTCACCGATGCGGACGCATCCGGAGTCCAGCGTCTCCAAGCCCGCCACCATCCGCAGCGAGGTCGTCTTGCCGCATCCCGATGGTCCGACCAGAACGACGAATTCGCCGTCACCGACGAACAAGTCGAGGCCGTCCAGGGCCGGGCGGTCGGTGCCCGGGAATTGTCGCGTCGCTTGCTCCCAGCTGACTGAAGCCACGCGTCACCCACCCAGCCCGGTCACGGCGATGCCCCGCACGAAGGAACGCTGCGCCACCGCGTAGATGATCACCAACGGCACCATGATGATGATCGAGGCCGCCATGATGATCGGCCAGCGGGCAACGTACTCCCCCCGCAGCCGCACCAGCCCGAGGGTCAGCGTGGCCAGACTGTTGCGCTGAATCATCAACAGCGGCCACAGAAAATCGTTCCAGACGTTAACCCAGGTGAGCACGGCAAGCACCATCACGGCGGGCCTGGCATGGGGCAACAGAATCCTCCAGTAGATCTGCCATGGCGAACAACCGTCGAGAATCGCGGCCTCCTCGAGATCACCCGGCAGCGTTTGGAAGAACTGCCGCATCAGGTAGGTCCCGAACGCACTGCCGAACAATCCGGGCACGATCATCGCCCACGGCGTATCGACCCATCCCACGGTCCGCATCAGGATGAACTGCGGAATCACCGTAACGGTCAGCGGCACCATCAGCGTCGCGAGGTACAGCACGAACAGCGTGTCGCGGCCGCGGAATTGCAGTCGCGCAAAGGCATATCCGGCCAGTGAGCAGAAGAACACCTGCCCGGCCGTCACACATCCGGCGTACAGCACGGTGTTGAAAAACATTCGCCAGAACGGCATCACGCGGAACACCTCGGCATAGTTCGACCACCGCGGGTCCGACGGCAGCAGCTTCGGCTCGCTGATCTCACCTTCCCTCTTCAGCGAACCCGACACCGCCCAGGCGACCGGGAACAGCCAGCACCAGGCGATGGTGATCAACGCGGTGTAGACCACCACCGCGCGAATAGCGCTGCGCTTGAACACTCCCTCAGCTAAGGCCACGGGACGCCTCCCACGATCGCCGATGCGTCAGCCGCAACTGCACCACGGTCAATACCAGCAAGATCGCGAACATCACCCATGCCAGCGCCGAGGCGTAACCGAACTCCAGGAAGGAGAATGCGTGCTGGAACAACATGATGCCCAGCACGTAGGTCGACGTCTCCGGGCCGCCATTGGCACCGTTGAGAACGTAGACCATGTCAAACGCCTGGAACGCGTGGATGATTGAAATGACGACGACGAACGACACCGAACCGCGGATCAGCGGCACCGTGATGGACCAGAACTGCCGTATCTCGCCAGCACCGTCGATTTTGGCTGCCTCGTAGACGGTTTGCGGCACTCCCTGCATCGCCGCCAGCAGGATGATGGTCGCGAACGGCACACTGCGCCACACGGCGACCACACATAGCGATGCCATCGCCCAATTCGGGTCGACCAGCCACGGGACCGGATCGATCCCCACCCATCCGAGCATGATGTTGAGCAGCCCGTTGTCGGTATTGAAGACAAACTGCCAGACCACCGCCAGCACCACCGACGAGATCGCCAGGGGCATGAAGATGATGGTCCGAACGATGGCTATTCCCTTGGCTTTTCGATTCAGCACGGCAGCAACGATGAGACTGATCACGACGGTGGGTATGACCGTTCCGAGCGTGAAGACGACGGTGTTGCGGATGGCGATCAGGAACAACGGGTCGGACGTGAACAGGTCTTCGAAGTTCTTCAACCCGACGAACTTTGGCGACCTGAACACGTCCCACTGCTGAAAGCTCATATACAGCGAGAACCCGAGCGGAAAGAGCATGAACACCGCGACCGCCGCCAGGTTCGGTGCGACGAACATGCGTCCCGCCCAGGCTCGTCGCCGGGAGGGATACGGCCCCTGGGGGCGGCGTTTCGCGGTGGTCGAGGTCATGGGTTTCGCAGCACCTCGTCAACTGCGCCCGACAAACAACCCGGCCAGCGACGTCGCGGGTTGGGATCCGCGCAAGACGGGCCCCATGTTGCGGTCCATCAGCGCGACGATCTTTTCCCATGACGGGGTGATGGGCAGGCCTTCGGAATAGGACGGCCCTTCGGTGAGCACCGCGAGATTACGAATCCCCTTGTGGGCCTTGGCGAAGCCGTCCGACGCGAGCACCGACCGCAACACCGGGACGAAGAGGCTGGATTCGGCGATGATCGCCTGGCCGACGGGGCCGCAGGCAAACTTGACGAATTCCCACGCCTGCTCTCGGTGCCGGCTGCTCGCCGAGATGGCCAGTCCGGTGGTGCCGATATTGGAGCAGGCGCTGTGCCCGTGGGGCAGGGATGGCCCTACCGGCAACGGAGCGACGTCGAAATCCAGCCCCGGGGCGCTGATAAAGGTCTGGTATCGCCAGTGGCCCCCGAGCGCCATCGCCGCCTTGCCCGCCGCGAACAGATCCGGCGTCGACATCGACTGCACCTCGGAGGCGTTGGGTGCCACCTTGTGTTTGTTGGCCAGGTCGGCGTAGAACTGCACCGCCTCGATGAACGCCGGATTGTCGAAATTGAAATGGGTCGGATTCCTGCGCGGCGTCGACCATGGCACGCCGTTGTTGAGGGCGAACAATCCCGCCGAGTAGTACGAGACAAAGGTGTTGACGAAACCCCCACTGCGTGACCCGTCCCGACCCGTCCCGCTTGGTCAACGCCCGGGCCGCGTCCAGGAATTGAGCGAACGTCCACGTCGTGCCCCAGGCGGCAGGCGGGGGCGTCACGCCGGCGTCGGCGAAGAGCTGTTCGTTGTAGAACAAGAAATTTCCGGACCACTGTTCCGGAAAAGCCGATTGCTGACCGTCGTAGGCGAACGTGTCGTACAGCGGCCCGACGCTGTCCGCCTTCAAATCGGTGGCGAAGCCTTGGTCGCGCGCCAACGGGTCGTTCAGGTCTTGCAACACTCCCCGGGCGGCCAACTCGACGTAGGTCAGATCCCACGCCTGCAACACATCCGGACATTTGCCGCCCGCGCAAAACGTGGACAGCTGCTGCATCACTCCCGGCCCGGACCGCACCGCCCGCACCTTGATGTCGGGGTGGCGGCGCTCGAATTCGGCGACGACACGCAGGCGCGCGGCGGCCTCGTCCGGGTTGGCCGCGAAGAAGAACGTCAACGCGTCGTCGTCGGAAGCACACCCGCCGGCCCAGGGCGCCAGCGCCGCCGCGGTAAGCGCGCCAGCGCCCCGCATCAAGCTCCGCCGCCCGAACGGCTTATCGAGCATCGTGCTCCCGTTCCCGCCCCGTCTCCGTCGGCCCTCCCGGCCGTGTTCCCTGTCCTTGGTACCCGATGGGGCTGGTCTCTGCCTGAGACGCCCACCCCGGCAACGCCAAAACCGCCCGGCGCAAGCGGTCGGCGTCGGCGGTGATGTCGATGGTGTGGATGCGGTGGTCAGCGCCGATGCCGAGCCGCAGCAGAATCTGCGCGCGCCCGCGCGGCGCGATCACGATGCCGGGCGCACCGTCGATCAGCATGACCACGCCGGCTCGCGCGCGCTGGGCGAAGTGACGGGTCTCGTCGGCGACCTCGCGGGCCCCGCGCACCTCGGTGGCCAAGTCGTCGGGAATCAGCACGCGGTCGACCCTGCGCACCACGTCGGGCGCCAGCAGCTCGAGCAACGCGGCGATGTCACCGCCGCGGGATGCCGCCAGAAACGCCTCCGTGACCTCGAGGTGCTCGGCCACGCGGCGGGGCTGCGTGGGCGAGCCGCCGAGCAGGCGCGCACGGGCCCGACTCGCCAGCTTCTTCGCGGCCGTCGGCGACCGGTCCAGCACGTCGCCGATCGTCTCGAACGGCACGGCGAAAACATCGTGCAGGACGAACGCGACACGCTGTGCGGGCGAGAGACGATCCAGCACCACCAGCATCGCGCTGCCGACCGAGTCGGCCAGCAGCGCCTCCTCGTCGGCCGGTGCCGTGACGGCCAGCCGGTCGAAGTCCTCGGGATCCGCCACCGGCTGCTCGGCGCGGCGCCGGCGTGCGCGCAGCTGGTCGAACGCCTCGTGTGCGGTGATCGTCGTGAACCAACCCGTCAGGTTGACGACGTCGCCGATGCCGGCCGCGCGGCTGGCCTTCAACCAGGCGGACTGCACCGCGTCGTCAGCATCCGCGAGCGAGCCGAGCAGCCGAAATGCCACCGCCCGCAGGTGCTGTCGGTCGGCGTCGAATCGCCGCGCCAGATCGGCCAGATCCACCGGATTTTCGGTCATGGGTCACCTTTTCCGCACGGGAGCCGTCAAGTAGGTGACCGCATCGATCGAACTCTCTGCGCAGAAGAGACCAGCACCATGACCCTACCGATTCTGCGCCGCAGCGCACACCGGAGCCACGCGGCTCGCCGGTGCGGAAACAGCTGCACCGCAACGGATACAACGATGGAAAGGACCTGATTCGCATGCACACCGCATACCTGGTGGTCACCCTGATCACCGTGATCGCCACCGGTGGCATCGCCGTCGCCGACCTGATCCCCGCGAAATTCGTCCTGGCAAACTCGGCCGAGGTCGGCGTGCCTCGCTCGTGGATACCGGCATTGGCGGTGACGAAGCTGGCCGGGGCCGTCGGACTGGTCGCCGGGCTGGTGGGTCTGCCGGCGTTAGGTATCGCGGCCGCGGCCGGCCTGGTGCTCTTCTTCGTCGGTGCGGTGCTGACTCACCTCAGGGCACACGTCCTGTACAACGTCGCCTTTCCCGGCGCGTTTCTGTGCCTGTCGGCGGCGTCGCTGGCGCTGCTGGTGATCCAGCGCTACTAGCTGGTCATGCGGGTCTTGACCGCGTCGTCCTGCTTTTTGGCGACGTCCAGCACGAAGTCCTGCGGAGCGGCGTCGTTGGGTCCGCTGTCGAACTCCAGGTCGACGATGACCTTGCCCTCGGAGAACACCACGTAGGTCACCGATTTGGTGTTGTCGGGCGACGGGCCGACGACGATGATCCCGTTGGTCCCGACCGAGAACGGTTGCGGGCTACCGGTGACGTATTTGCCCAACGAGGCCGGGCGGTCCTTGGCGCCTTGGGCGGCCGAAGCCGCGTCGGCAAAGACGACGAGGAGGTCGGTGATGGTGTGGGTCTTGGAGGTGTTACTGAACGTCACCGCCACTCCGGCCACGCCACCGGGGTTCTGCTCCGGGGGACCCAATGTGGTGTCGGCACCGATGTCGGCGGCCGTGATCAGCAAGTTGGAGTAGTCGGCCAGCGGCGCGGTCCCCGACGGCGCCGCGCTCGACGCGGAGGAGGATGCCGTCGAACTCGACGAGGCGGCAGAGGTCGACGAGGACGTCGACGACGAGGGAGCTGGCTTTTCGTCTTTGCCACAGCCTGTCGTGACGGTCAGCAACGCGGTGATCGCCACCCCAACGCCGACGGTTCGTACCACACTCATCGCTTGTCTCCGTTCCATGACAGCTATTTCTACGGCACCTTTCAGGTCCTCGGCAATATATGCAACCATGCGATACGCGTAGCCGGGCCGGCGGCGGTCACCTCAGGCCGGGAAATAGCGGATCTGATTGATCGCCCTGCCGCGTGGGCCGAGGTCGGCGAAGATGATGCCGCGGCCGTGATTCGAATTGAGCGAAACGGTGACCGTGGACCCCGCACCGTTCATCTTGGTCCAGGTCGCGTGTGAGAGTTCCGTCGCGAATTCGGCGATGTCGAGCGGATCGTTGTCACCTAAAGTGATTGCGGCCGAAGGCGATAGCGCATGTGCAGCGCCGAACGTATCGCCGCGCGTAACCGCAGCGAGGAACGTCTGCACCAGCCTCTTGTGCCGTGCACCCGGCCGGCGAAAACCGCTCATGAAGCCCGCCGTCCCCGACAACCCCTGATTGCCCAGCAGATCTCGCGACAGTTGCAGGGCGGGCGACATCGCCGGTGCTCCGGTGCGCAGGAACTGCA
Source organism: Unio delphinus (assembly GCA_029339505.1). Lineage (NCBI taxonomy): Eukaryota > Metazoa > Mollusca > Bivalvia > Unionida > Unionidae > Unio > Unio delphinus. The sequence goes on along the minus strand of JAQISU010000438.1, from coordinate 95,773 downwards.
GCATCATGGCGGGCAGCTCCCAGTACGCCCGCAAATGAGCAATCTGCCACTCGCCGTTGGCCTCTCGAAGGTCGTAGCGCAAGAAAGCCGGAATGTACATCGTGACGGCCGTACCCATCGACACCTCGAGCTCGAGATCGCGCAGCACGACGGTGCCGAAGACGATGTCGAGATCGCGATGGAATTTGATCTCGCGGGGGCCGATAAAGGTGTCGTAGAAGTTCCCGATCTGGACCCGGCCCAGGTGTGGTCGTGCGCCGACCGGGTCTTCGATACGCCCGTCCTCGGTGAACAACCCCACCCAGCCGGCGCGGTCGTGCGCGGCGGCGGCCCGGGGCGACCGCTCCACCGCGGCCAGCAAAGTCTCTCGATCCAGTGGGACCACCATCAGCTGCCCTCTATCAATTCGATTCCGGCACTTTGCATCTCAGCCAGGGCTTGCGCGGCCGAACTGGGCGCAACCGCCGCCGTGAGGTCGACCAACACCCGGGTGCGCAGCCCGCTGCGGGCCGCGTCCTCGGCGGTTCGCCGGACGCAGTGGTCGGTGGCGATGCCGACGACGTCGACCTCGTCGACATCGCGCTGCCGCAACCATTCGAGTAGCGGCGTCCCGTCCTCGTCGGTGCCCTCGAAGCCGCTGTAGGCCGCCTCGTGGGCACCCTTGCGGAATACCGCCTCAATCGGCCGGGTGTCGAGGTCGGGACGAAACTCCGCTCCTGGGCTTCCGGCGACGCAGTGCGGCGGCCAGGACGACGAGTAGTCCGGGTGGTCGGAGAAATGGCCCTTCGGGTCGATGTGGAAATCCTTGGTCGCGACGACGTGCTGGTAGCCGGGCTCGCCGGACAGATAGTCGTTGATGGCACCGGCCACGCCGGCACCGCCGGCGACGGGCAGCGAGCCACCCTCGCAAAAGTCGTTTTGCACGTCGACGATGATCAACGCTCGCACGCGCTCCACCATATAGCCGTTAACAGCGGCGATGAGCCGGTCGGTTTGTTTGCCGACTCCCCGGGTAACCCCCCTGCCATGGTCATCCGCAGAATCGCGCGCCCCCTATTGTCGGTTGCCTTTATCGGCCAAGGAGTTGAATCGCTGCTCAATCCCAAAACCGCCGCGGAAGCCGCAGCGCCGGCGGTCGACGGTCTGCAGGCGCTACCGGATCAGGCGGCCCGCTACGTGCCGACCGACCCTCAGACGTTCGCCCAGATCACCGCCGGCGTTCAGATCGGGGGCGGGCTGTTGCTGGCCACCGGGAAACTGCCGCGCGTCGCCTCGGCGGTGCTGGCGTTGACGGTGATACCGGCGAACCTCGGCACTTACTCCTTCTGGACCGAGACAGACCCCGAGCGCAAGGCCGAGCTGCGTCGCGGGTTCCTGAAAGACCTGAGCCTGGTGGGCGGATTGATGATCGCGTCGGCCGATACCGCGGGCAAGCCCTCGCTGGGGTGGCGCGGCCGCCGGGCGGCCGAGCGTCTGTCCGAGCGGGTGTCCTCGGCGCTACCGGGATCCGACGACGCCGATTTCAGCGAGCTTGGCGAAAGGATCGCGCACGGACTGCACGTCGGCGCCGAACGCGGCCGCGAGCTGGCCAGCACCGCCGCCGAACGAGGCGCCCCGTACGCCGAGGCTGCCTTGGACCGCGGCCGCGAGCTGGCCAGCACCGCCGCCGAGCGCAGCGCCCCGTACGCCGAGCTCGCGCTCGACCGGAGCCGCGAGCTGGCCAGTACGGCCGCCGAACGCGCCGAGCCGCTGGCCAAGAAGGCGCGCAAGCGCGCCGAAAAGCTGGCCGACGAGATGGCCGAGCGAGCCGAAAAGGCCCGCAAGCGCAGCGAAAAGCTGGCGGAAGAGGCGGCCGACAAGGCCGTGCCGCTGGCGAAGAAAGCCCGCAAGCGCGGCGAGGAGCTGGCCGAGACCGCGCGCGCACGCGGCGAGGAGCTGGCCGACGCGGCGCGTGAACGAGTCGGTGGGCAGGTCAAGACCCGTCGTCGCAGGCGTCCCTGGTAATCGCCGAGCCCGTCAGGAAGGTGTCGACGATCGCGTCGACACCTTGACCGATATCGACGGTGACGCCCGACTCGTCGTCGCCCAGCGGCTCCAGCGCGTCGAATTGCGACCGCAGCAACGCGGGCGGCATGAAGTGGTCCGGCCTGGCGGCCAACCGCTCGCCGATCAGCCGCGGCGAACCGCTCAGATGGAGGAACTCGGTCCGCGGACAGTGTGCCCGCAACTGGTCGCGGTAGGCGCGCTTGAGCGCCGAGCAGCTCGCCACCCCGCCGTCACGGTGATCGGCCAGCCACTCCCCGACTCGTTCCAGCCACGGATGGCGATCCTCGTCGTTAAGTGGTTGCCCGGCAGCCATTTTCGCGACGTTCGCGGGTGGATGCAAACTGTCGGCGTCGACGAAGGGCACGCACAACCGTTGCGCGAGTGCGGAACCCACCGTCGACTTGCCCGATCCGGAGACACCCATCACGACGATCGGCCGCACCGCGCCTAGGTCTGTCGCGTGAGGTTGCGGTTCCATTCCATCCAGCCGACGCCGGTGCGGCCGTCCGCGGTGTCGATGCTGACCCAGGCCCGGGCGAACTCGCTCACCTGTCCGTCCGGGCCGGTCAGGAGCACCGGTGCATGACCACGGATATCCACGTCGCCGGTGAGCCCGCCGGGGTCCAGGCCCAACGTCATCTTGAGCGGTAACCCGTTGGCGCCGAAGGATCGTGGGTTGGTCACGGTGTGGAGTTCGGTGACGTTTCGGTCGCAGTCCTGGATGTAGCCGATCCCCACCGGAGGAACATTCGGGATGTTGATGTCCAACCCGTGCAGGTGCGTGCCGTCGCCGAGGTGCAGCGCGCTCCACATCCAGTCCATGCTCCACCAGTCGCGGACGCCCCACGAATGATCGCGCTGTCCCGCAACGGAATCCATGCGGTAGGTCTTGTCGTCGACGGTGACGGTTCCCGTTACCGTGCAAGGGATTTCATAACGGGTGGTCACCCGGTACTTGTAGGGGGCGCCGTCGGTGGCCCACACCAGGTTCATCGTCATCTCGACGGGTGTTCCCGGCTCGCCACGCAAAATCGCCGACGGGTCGGCGTAGGACTGCCCCTGCGCCCGCACGTCGACACGGTAGGTCTGCAGTGCGACGTCGGCGGAGTGGGCGATTTCGAAGGCATCGGTGGACAACACCCACGGGTCCTCGGGCAGCGGAACTTGGTAATCCAGCACGGCCACGGTCGGAAGGTCGGGTCCGCACAGCAGCACCTGAACCCAGGCGGCCGGCTGGTTGGCCACCAGACCGATCCGGAACCAGCCGCCGAATCCCTGTGCCGCATCGACGAAGTCGGCGTACCAGCTCTCACTCCACAGCGGCTCGTCCGTCGGCGCATGGGCGAGTTCGTCGTCTTCCGACGGCCGCAGCGGCTCCGGTGCCACCGCATTCGGCAGCGTCGCCAACGCGTCGGTATCGAGCACGTGATCGCAGTGCCGTTGCAGCATCGTCATGAACATCTGGTCGCCGCGCTCGGTGCGTTCCACCAGCATCGACGAGACGATTGCCATCATCACGCCGAAAAAGGCCTGTCGGCGAACACCTTCGGTGATGTCGGCGAGTGTGATCGGTGCGTGCGGCCCGAGCGCCTCGTGGTAAGCCCGCAGCAACTCGTCGTAGTGCGCCCGGCGATCGTCTGCCGGCAGTGCGCAGCCCAGGAAGTAAGCCAGGTCGGTCAACGGCGGGCCCCAGGAGACCGTCTGCCAATCGACGACGGTCAGCGCGCGGTCGGCCCCCTCGTCGCCGAACAACATGTTGTCCAGTCGGTAGTCGCCGTGAACCAGGCCCAGGATCGTATTGCGCTGCGCTTCGGCGGCCAAGTAGGCGTCGAACGCGCCCACCAGGCGCTCGCACACCATCCGGTGCGACGGCGCGATCTGGTCGCCATAGCGGTCGAGAAAACCAGCGTAGAGCGGAGCGATCATGGACTGGTTCAGCGGAGCGTCGCGGTTGAGCCAGGACGCGTCGGCCAGCGAGGTGTCGCCAAGCAGCGGACCGTGCAGCCGGCCCAGTTCGACGACCCCGATTGTTGCCTGTTCGATTGTGGCACCAGTGATTTCGTTGCCGACGACGGCCGGAACGGCATCGCCGAGCAGCAGATCGAACACTCCCGTCGAGGTGTCGATCGCGGCGTGATAGCACGGCGCGATCGGGCCGCCCAGGCGTGGCGCGATGTCGGCGTAGAAGCGAACTTCGCGCTCGTAGAGGCCCAGCGCCAGCCCGGTTTGCCGACTCACCGGATCGCTGGCCGCGACCTTCAACACCACCGACTCGGGCCCCGCGGCGCCGTCGGAGTAGCTCAGCTTTACCCGGTAGCACTCGCTCATTTGGCCGGTGCCGATGCGCTCGGTTTCGAAGTCGGCGACCTCTCCGGCGCCGATCGCGGCGGTCAGCCACGAAGCCGTGAGATCACTGGGTCGTTCGACTGGCTGGGTCTCCATTGACGTCCTCTGCCGAGTTTTCGCTGACGGTTTAGCGTGCCACGTCAGCGTGCCAGGTCACTGCGCCAATGAGAAGCCTGCCCAGGCCATCCGGCGATGCGGGTGCGGATCGAACTCGATGCGGGACTTGCGGTCGAAGACGAACACGGCGCGGTCTTCGAAGGTGTAGGCGGGCCAGTCGTCCCCGGGCACCCCGGTGCGACTGAACGCTCGCCACCGGCGTTGCACCTGATTGCTCACCTTGAGCGCGGCGCGCTGGTCGGCCGCGGCTGTCAAGAACGCGCCGAGCCGGGTGCGATAGAAATCGAAAACGGCGAGTAGTTCGGTGGCGTGGGTGGCACCCAACCCCGACCAGCGCAGCATCCGCGGTGCGTAGTCGTAGCGATACAGGTACGTGGGCGCGTGGCTGCTGTGCGCCTCGGCGATCTGCCAGGCCGCCGAGCTGAACGCGAAGTCACCACCGAGCTGGATGCACGCCTCCGACGATGGGTAATCCGGATATGCGCCGGTAATGCGTTCTCGGACAGCCGGTTCCAGGTCGGCCAACAACTCCTCGATCATCGATTTGTTGGTGGGCAGCATTTTGAGGAATCGGGTGAACAACCGGCCCTCGTCGGCATTGGTGCCCACGATGAGCGGGACCCGATGCGCCCGGCCGGACTCCATCGCCTCGACGGGGTCGATGGGCAGGATGTCGTCGCCGATCACCGGTCCGATCGGGAAGGCGCCGAGCTTGCTCTCCATGCCCTGCTCAATCAGGCGATCTTGGGTTTCGACGAGCTGGGCCGGGGACACCTGCATCAGCGTGCTGGCCGCGTCCTCGGGGCGCGCGCCCAGCAAGTTCGCGAATCGTGTCGCGAACTGGGTGGCAATCTCCTTCGACCGCACCAGCCCCGAGGCAGGGCTTTCCGCGATCGCCCGGGCGAACAGGCCCTCGGCCGCCGGTACGGCCAACAACGTCGCGGCGATACAGGCGCCCGCGCTTTCGCCGAAGATGGTGACATTGCCGGGATCACCGCCGAATCCGGAGATGTTCTCCCGAATCCACTGCAACGCCATCACCAGGTCGCGCAGGTACAGGTTGCTGTCGATGGTGATGTCCTGCGTGGACAGTGACGACAGGTCGAGACATCCCAGCGCGCCGAGCCGGTAGTTGACGGACACGTACACACAACCGCGGCGGGCCAGTGCCGCGCCGTCGTACAGCGGGACGGCCGAGCTGCCCAGGATGTATCCGCCGCCGTGGATGAAGACCATGACCGGCAGTGGTTCGTCGTGGCCCGCTTCCGGCGCGACGACGTTGAGGGTGAGGCAGTCCTCGCTCATCGGCTGGTATCGGCCGACACCGAGCATCGTGTAGCGGCGCTGCTGGGGCGCGCAGTTGGTGAAACCGTGGCAATGGCGTACGCCCGACCAGGGCAGCGCCGGCTGCGGCGCGCGGAAGCGCAGCCGCCCGACCGGTGGCCGGGCATACGGGATGGATCGCCAGCGGTTGACGCCATCGCGGGTGAAGCCTTCGACGATGCCGTTGGCGGTGCGTGCGCGGATAGTGCGCTCGTGCATACGCCGACGGTAGCCGACACTACGTATGTAGGGCGCGCAGAGCGGCTAAATCCACGGTGTGACGGATACCCTGTCGGGATGCGAATGGCCGCGTTGGTCACACTCTCGGTACTGGTTGCCGGGTGTTCGCACGGCGGCGGGGGGCAGTCGGCGCAGAGCCAGACTCCGAACACGACGGCGGTTTCCGGTTACTCCCCGACCACCACGGTCTCGCCGGGAAGTAAACCACCGTCGCCCCCACCCGCGGCCGGTGCGCCGATCTCGGACGTCATCGCATGGATCGAGGCAGGTCATCCCGCCGATCCGACCCGCTATCACGCCGTCACCCGCGACGGCGTCACCACACAGCTCGGCAAAGACGTCGCGTTCAGCGTCCCGGCCGCGAAAGTCGCGTGCACGACGGATGCCGCGCACACCGGCGGCGCACTGATCTGTCTGGTCGATCTGGCCAATCCCCCGCCCCGGCCGGACACGGCCTACGGGGAATGGAAGGGTGGCTGGGTGACCTTCGATGGGGCGAACCTGCAGGTCGGGGCCGCCCGCGCCGACCCGGGCCCGTTCGTCGACGGCAATGGGGCCGAGTTGGCAGGCGGGGACACGCTGTCCTACGACGACTACCGCTGCCGCGCCGACCAGGCCGGCCTGTTCTGCGTGAATTACGTCCGCCAGTCGGCCGCGCGGTTCGCCGGCGTGGGGATCCAGCAGTTCGGCTGCCTGCGATCGGTGCCGCCGCCCGACGGCATCGGGATCGCGTTCGGCTGCTGAGGATTTTTTGACGCACTGGCGGTGTTCATCACGTCGGACCCGGACGAGGAGCACAGCCATGCCTACTGCAATTCCCACCGTCGACCTTGGTGACGGGCTGACCGTCAGCGCGATCGGATTCGGCGCGATGGCGCTGACGCCGGTCTACGGCGAGGTCGACGACGCCGAATCACTTGCCACCCTGAACCATTGCCTCGACCGGGGCGTCACCTTCATCGACACCGCCAACATCTACGGCGGCGGGGAGAACGAACGGCTGATCGCCCAGCTGCTGGCGGACCGACGCGACGAGGTAACTCTCGCAACGAAATTCGGCATCGCCGGCAATCCGCTGACGGGTTCCCGAGCGGTGCGGGGGGACGCCGCGTATGTCCATGAGTGCATCGACGAAAGCCTGCAGCGGTTGAACATCGACGTCGTCGACCTGTACTACATGCACCGACGTGACCTCGACGTCCCGATCGAGGAGACGGTCGGTGCGATGGCGGAGCTGGTAGCGGCCGGCAAGGTCCGACACCTGGGATTGTCCGAGGTGACCGCCGACGAGCTGCGCGCGGCGGTCGCGGTGCACCCGATCGCGGCCGTGCAAAGCGAATGGTCGGTGTGGAGCCGCGACGTCGAGCGCAATGTCGTCCCGGCCGCCGCCGAGTTGGGCGTCGGGTTCGTGCCGTATTCGCCGCTGGGGCGCGGCTTCCTCACCGGGACGGTCCGTTCCGTCGCCGACCTGTCGTCGTCGGCCGACTTCCGAAGCCGGATGCCACGATTCGCGCAGGACGCCTTGGATGCGAATCTCGCGGTCGTGGACGTGGTGACGTCGGTCGCGGAGGAGCAAGGCGCAACCGGCGCGCAGGTCGCGCTGGCCTGGCTGCGTCAGCGCGGCGAACAGTTGGGCGTCACCAGCGTCGCGATCCCCGGTACTCGTCGGGCAGCGCGAGTGGACGAGAACGCCGGCTCGCTCGCGGTGACCCTGACACCAGAACAGTTGGCGGCGCTGGATTCTGCCGGCTCCGTGGTCTCCGGTGACCGCTTCGAGGACCTCAGCTGGGTGTCGGCGGGACGCGAGTAGCGCCGTTAATTCGCTTGCTCGGCCATGATCGTCGCGAAGAGCTCGGCCATCTCGTCGGCGGGCCCGCCGGGCACCGTATACCCGGCTTCGTCACGGATCTCCGTCAGGTGATCCCGCACGTCCTCAACCGACAGCTCGGGACTGTAGAAGCCCTTCGTCCGTCCGACGAAGAATCGCGAAACATGGCCCGCTCCAACGGTATAGATCTCGCCCGACACCGGACAATCTCGGTGGGTCAAAAACGCCACCACCGGAGCGACCAGACCGGGATCCAGCTTCTTGAGGTACTGGTTGGTCAGGTCGTCGAGTACCGCTTGCGCGGCCGCGTCGGCCGGGGGTGCGGCACCGTCGATCGAGTGTGTCAGCATCCGGGTATAGGCGATCGGGGCGACGGCGTTGACCTTGATGTCGTGATTGGCACCCTCGGCGGCCAGCACCCGGGTGAACCCGATCAGCCCGGTCTTGGCCGAACCGTAGTTGCTCATGCCGACGTTGCCCAGGATTCCGGCGGCCGAGGTGGTGTTCAGGATGCGGCCATACCCTTGCGCTCGCATGGCCTTCCACGCCGGCCTGGTGACATGGAACGCACCGCGCAGATGCACATCCAGCAGCGGCTCGAACCGCTCGGCGGTCATCTCCTCGAACGGCGCATCCCCCACGATTCCGGCGTTGTTGATCAGGATGTCGACTCGTCCCCAGGTGTCCAGGGCGGTGTCGATAATCGCCTGTCCGCCTTGGGGACTGGTTACGCTGTGGCTGTCCGCGACGGCGTCACCGCCCAGGTCGCGGATCTCGGCCGCGGCAGCATCCGCCGCTTCGGTGCTCGAGCCATCCCCGGTCACCGAGCCACCGATGTCGTTGACGACTACGCGCGCGCCACGAGAGGCCAATAGCAGCCCGTACTGCTTACCCAGGCCGCCACCGGCACCGGTGATGACGGCGACCTGATCGTCGAATCTCAGTTGACTTGCCGACATCGTCACCAGCTCACCGGAAGTTCTTGCATGCCATAGATATCCGCCTCTTTGAATTTCAGTTCCTGTTGATCCACCGCAATCTTCAGCCCCGGCAGGCGTCTCGCCAAGGTGGTGAACGCGACCTGCATCTCGACACGGGCCAAGTTCGCTCCGATACATTGGTGCGCACCGTAGCCAAATCCCAGGTGGCCGCGGGTGTTTCGGTCGGCGTCGAAGATCTCCGGATTTTCCACGAATTCGGTATCCCAGTTGCCGGCGGGCAGGTTCATCAGGACCATGTCTCCGGCGCTGATCAGCTGGCCGCCGAGTTCGAAGTCCTCGGTGGCTACCCTGTCGACCTGGCTGTGCACGATGGACAGGTAGCGCATCAGCTCTTCGACGATGTTCGCGACGACGGTGGCGTCGTCGGTCTCGCCGAGCCGCTTGAATATTTCCGGATTTTCCAGCAGCGCAACCGTTCCCAGCGAAATCATGTTGGCGCTGGTTTCGTGGCCGGCCAACAGCATGGTTACCCCCGTCATGGCGGCGGTCTCGCGGTTGATCTGGCCGGTCCCCACTTGCTCGACGACCAGACGGCTGATCAGATCATCGCCGGGCTCGTGGGCCTTGCGATCCACCAATTCGTGCAGAAAGGAGAACATCCCGACGAAGGCCTGGGTTTTATCCTCCTGGGAAGCCCGCACATCTAGTGCGGTGGTGGTGTTCTGCTGAAACGGCCCGAGCTCCTCCGGGGGTACTCCCAGCAGCAGCGCGATGACGAGTGAAGGAACCGGCAGGCCGAAGTCTCGCACCAGGTCACCGGGCGGCCCCTTTCTTGTCATTTCATCGAGAAAGTGGTCGACCAGTTCCTGAATCCGGGGCCGCATCGCTTCGCAGCGACGAAAGGTGAAGTCGCTGGTCATCATCCGGCGCAACCGATTGTGCTCGGGGTCGTCTGTCCGCGCGAACATGACCGGTGCGCTGTCCGGGTCCGATGTCTTCAGATAATCGGGAAACGTTTCAGCGGACAATCGTGGATCGGTCAACGCGACCCGGATGTCCTGGTAGCGGCTCACCGCCCAGGCTGGTTCGCCTCGGTAGATCACCCGCCGCAACCCGGCCTCCTGCCTCCAGTCAACGAACTCGGCCGGAGGATGAAGGGGGCACTTCGCGGCGCGTGGTACCGGTATGACTGGTAGACCGGTCACCAGCTCACCGGAAGTTCTTTCATGCCATAGATGTTGGCTTCCTTGAACTTCAGCTCGTCCGGCGATACCGCCAGTTTGAGCCCGGGTAGCCGGCGCGCCAGCGTGGCGAACGCGACCTGCATCTCGACGCGCGCCAGATTCGCGCCGATGCACTGATGCGCGCCATACCCGAAGCCCAAGTGCCCGCGGGTGTTCCGGTCGACGTCCAGGCTGTCGGGGTTGTCGGCATATGCGGCATCCCAGTTGCCGGCCGGCAGGTTCATCATGACGAACTCCCCGGCACGAACCAGCTGACCGCCGATCATCAGATCTTCGGTCGCCACGCGGTCGACCTGGCTGTGCACGATCGTCAGGTAGCGCATCAGCTCCTCGACGATGTTCGCGATCACGGCGGGATCGTCGGACTCTCCGAGTCGCTTGAATACATCCGGATGTTCCAGCAGCGCAACCGTTCCCAACGAGATCATGTTGGCGGTGGTTTCGTGGCCGGCCTGCATCATGATCACGCTGTTCATCGCCGTGGTGGCGTGGTCGAGCTGGCCCTTCGCCACATACTCGGTGACCAGCCGGCTGATCAGGTCGTCGCCGGGTTCGCGCGCCTTGCGCTCCACCAACTCCACGATGTAGGCGTACATCGCCCCGAACGCTTGGCCCTTTTGCTCGTCCGAGGACCTTTGGTCCAATCCGACAGTGGTGTGGTGCTGGAAGATCGCGAGATCCTCGGGCGGCACTCCCAGCAGCAGCGCGATCACCAATGACGGCACGGGTAAGGCGAATTCGATTACCAGATCCGCCGGCGCGCCGCCGTCGATCATCTGGCCGAGATAGTGGTCGACCGTTTCCTGGATTTGGGGACGCATCGATTCACAACGCCGGAAGGTGAAATTGGTGGTCATCATGCGCCGCAATCGCTGATGCTCAGGATCGTCGGTCCGGGCGAACATCACCGGGACCTTGTTCTCGGCGTCCTTGGGCATGATGGAATCCGGGATCGTCTTCGCGGACAGGCGTGGATCGACCAGGGCCGCCCTGATGTCCTGGTAGCGGCTGACCACCCAGATCGGGTTGCCCTGAAACATCGCCTTTCGCAGCCCGGGCTGTTCCCGCCAGTCCGCGAACTCGGCGGGCGGCGCCAGCGGGCACCGCGCGGCCCGCGGAACGGGCAGCACGGGAAGGTCGGCGTCAGAGCAGGACCCGGAAGTCTCGAAAGATATTGACATAACCTGCGTTTCCCATTAAGTGTCAGTTATCTGCCATTTATGCGAGCCTAGAACCCCCCTTGTCGCCAGTCAACTGTCAGTTAGGCTGTGTCGATGACAGCGCTCGAAGACCGGCAGTTGCGGGCGGACGCGGCCCGCAACGTCGAGCGCATTCTTCGCGCCACGCGCGACGTCTATGGCGAATTGGGCCCGGATGCAGCCATGGAAGCGGTGGCGCACCGCGCGGGCGTCGGTGAACGGACGCTGTATCGCAGGTTCCCGACCAAAGGTGATCTCGTTCGCGCGGCGCTGGATCAGTGCATTGCGCAGGATCTCACGCCGGCCATCGCAACCGCTCGCGGCAGCAAGGATGCGCTGCAGGGCCTTACTCAGTTGATCGAAGCCGCGATATCGCTTGGCGCTCATAACCAAAACCTGTTGATCGCGGCGCAGCGGGCCGGATCGCTGACCGCCGATATCTCGGACTCACTCAACGATGCGCTCAACGAACTGGTCCGCCGGGGCCAGCGCGCCGGTGCCGTCCGTGCCGATCTGGTCGCCGAGGACATCTTGCGGTTGATCGCGATGCTCTACAGCGTGCTCTCCACCATGGACCCGGACAGCGACGGCTGGCGACGCTACGTGGCCCTGATGTTGGACGCGATATCGACCGGCGAACGGCGACCATTGCCCCCCGCGGCGCCCTACTACATGTCCGAGCCGGATAGCTGGCCTTTATAACCTGCTCTGCAGGCGTTAGTTGATCGTCACGCCGGCGTCGACCTTGAACTCCAGGCCCGTCACATAGCGGGACTCGTCGGAGAGCAGGAACAGCACGGCGCTGCTGACGTCGGCGGGCTCCACGGCCGGCGTCGGCATCGCGTTGACGAAGATGGGAATCAGGTCGGACCGTTGCTCACCCAGCAGCGGTCCGAATGACGGCGGAACCATCCCGGTCGCTACGCCGGTGGGCAGCACGGTGTTGACCCGCACGTTTTGTGCCGCAAGTTCATTCGCCAGGGCCAGCGTCAAGCCGACGACGCCGTGCTTGGCCGCCGTGTAGGGCGTCTGCAACGGAAAGCCCTTGATGGCGCCCGCGGAGCTGACGTTGACCAGACTGCCTCCACCCTGATCGAGCAGGTGGGGTATCGCGGCCGCGCAGGTGTTCCACACTCCGATCAGGTTGACGTCGACCACCGTGCGCCACTGATCGGCAGTTGTCCGATCCCAGGGTGCCACCGTCAGGACACCGGCGTTGGCCACCGCCCCGTCCAGTCCCCCCAGCTCGGCAACGCCGTCATCGACCGCGGCACGCAGCCGTGCCTCGTCACGAACATCGACCACACAGCTCACGCAGCGGCGGCCGAAATCGCTTACCAGTCTTACTGTTTCGGCCAGATCGTCTTCGGTGGCCAACGGATACTCGATCTGCGGCAGGGATTGGCAGATGTCGACCAGGATCAGGTCCGCACCCTCCTGCGCCAACCGGAGCGCATGGCTGCGCCCCATCCCCCGGGCGGCACCGGTAATCAGAATGCGTTTACCGGCAACGCGCACCTAGTGCTCACTCCACATCGCCCCGCGCATCGTCGCGGACAGCGGAATGTCCTCCACCGCGACAAGCCCCTGCGGCGCGCGACACACCCAGTCGATCGCATTGACGGCACGCCCGGCCGTCGAGATGCAGCCGGCATCGGTGGAATCGAAGAGCGGATGGGAAACGTGGGTGTTGATCTCCACCCGCGGTTCGCCCTCGACGACGACCCGGTGCACGCCGGTGTGACCGTCGGGCGGGAATTCCCAATCGGGTGCCGCGGCGTTGGTGAGCCTGGTGACGTGCTCGAGGGTGATCACCGGCTTGCCGTCGCGCACGCCCTCGGTCGCGAAGCGCACCGCGCCCATCTGTCCCGGCTCCACCGTCATCATCTTGCAGTCGATTCGTTCGGGCGTGTACCAGGGTTCGACGCGCTGGCGCACCTCGTCGAGCTTGATGTCCAGATTGTCGGCCAGACTCCGGGCCTGACCACCCCACATCGACACGATCACCCCGGGAAGAAACATCATCGGCGAATCGTCGTCTTTGGTGGATCCGAATCCCATTGCTGCGCCGGTAAATTCGGCATCGTCGTAATTTCCGTAGTCGAAGATCTCCTGCACGGTGATCGAATCCACCCGGGTGGTCAGGCTCACCGCCGAGTGCACCAGCGTGTCGCCGGAGAAGCCCGGGTCGATGCCGTTGACGTAGAGCGAGGTGTTGCCGGCCGCGCAGGCGCGTTGCAGGGGCTCGCGCAACCAGTCTTCGGCATGGTGCGGCGTGACCAGCCAGACCATCGACGTGCCGACGACGTTGGTGCCCGCGGCGAGGAACTTGGACATCTGCTCGATCGCTTCCATCGGCCGCGTCTCACCCTGAGACGTGTACACCACGCAGTCGGCGCCGAGGTTCACCAGGGCGTCGATGTCGTCGGTGGCGACGATGCCGGTCGGTGCGTCAAGGCCGCACAGCTGCGCCGCGTCCTTGCCGATCTTGTCGGGGCTGGCGGCGTGCACGCCGACCAGTTCCAGGTCCGGCCGCCCGATGATCGCCCGCAACGAATGCCGGCCCACGTTTCCGGTGGAGAATTGAATGACTCTGCGCATCGCTACCTCATCTTTCCCGTGGCCGATACTGTATCGCTTTCAGTCTGGCGCACGGTCAGTAATCGGGTATCGGCAGCGGTGAATTGTTCGAGTCGATGCCGCCGTCCACGTGGAAGGTCGCGTTCGTCGCGTAACAGTCGCGCGTCGACAGATACACGGCGAGCCGCCCCAGGTCCTCGACGTCACCGAGGCGATGCAGCGGGGTGGACTCTTGCATCTTTTCCAGCGAGCCGGGCATCAGGTCCAGGCTGCCCTTCAGCCCGTCGGTGGCGAACGAGCCCAGCGCGATCGCGTTGACACGAATCTTCGGGGCGAGTTCCTGTGCCATCGCGCGGGTGAGCGCTTCGAGGCCACCCTTCGCCACGCAATAGGCCGTCAGCGCCCGGATGCCGAATCGCGCCGATCCCGAGGAGATGTTGATGATCGAACCGTGGCCCGCAGTGAGCATGTGCGGGGCCACCAGCTGACTCATGATGAAGGCGGAGGTCACACACCAGTCGAAGGTGTGCCGGAAATCTTCGTCGGTGATGTCCAGAAATCGCGCATAGGTGGAGCCCCCGACATTGTTGACGAGAATGTCGACGCGGCCGAACCGCTCCATCGCCGTGTTCACGACACGCTCACCGTCGGGACGGCTCATCGCGTCCGCGACAAGCGGCAGTCCCTTCCCGCCCGCGGCCTCGATACCTTCAATGGTGCCAACGACATCCGCCTCGGTGCGTGCCGTTCCGACGATCGTCGCGCCAGCCTCCGCCAAGACCCGGGCGATACCCGCCCCGACACCCTTGCCGGCGCCCGTGACGATCGCGACCTGGCCGTCCAGCCGGAACTGCTCCAACGCCATGCCGAGCTCCTTTGATCGTATTGACGTCCGCGCCGTTCAATCTATGAAGCTTGCTGACTAAAGTCAATGAATGCGCCGGGTAGTCACGAGTCACGACGAGGAAGGGACGAGAATCTCCAAGTTATGCAAGCCTTTTTGGAGTAGGCACGGCATAATGGTCTGGTTAGCCTCAATACTCTTACATGAGTCGGGTCAACTGTGAGGAAAGAAATGGCCGTCACGGATCGGGTGTCCGCGCGAGAAGCCAAGCGCTTGCAGACGCGAGAGCGCTTGATGGGCGCCTCGATCGCGGAGTTCGCCCGCGCCGGGATGGCCGAGGCCGACGTCAGCGCGATCGTGGCCGCCGCGGGAGTCGCCCACGGGACCTTCTTCTTCCACTTCCCCACGAAGGAACACGTACTGCTGGAGCTCGAACACCGGGAAGAGGCGCGCATTGCCAAACAGTTCGCGCAATTTCTGAAGTCCGAGCACGACCTTGCTTCCGCCCTGGACGAAGCGGTTCGCCTGGTAGTCGGATTGGAACATCGACTGGGCTATCTGCTCTTCAATGACTTTCTTGCGCTGCACTTCTCACAAACCCGCCCGCCTACCGAAGACGGCAGGGACCATCCTTTGGTCGTCTTGGTCGCGCAGGAGATCGGGCGGGCTCAAGAACGCGGCGAGGCGGACCCGCAAGCCAATCCCATGAACAGCGCGGTGTTCTTCTTGCTCGGGCTCTACGCGCTGTTGATCACCACGAACCACTGGCCGGCCGGCCACACCCTGCTGGAAGATTACGTCGCGAGAAACTTGCGCAGTCTTCGGCCGTGACCCGGGCTCGTCATGGGCGTATTACGCCGCGCAGCGGCATCAGCCCGAGTTCGTTGTGGGACATGAAACCCGGAGCCGCGTCGCAGACGGCGGGAATCGCATTCGCGGGGCCCATCGCGGTCCAGGTGTAGCCGGGCAACGCGTAGCCGCCGTCCGGATCCTGAGCCCCTTGCAGGATCAGCTCCGTCGACGAGTCACCTTCGATCACAATCCGGTAGTGATAGTGCTGCGGCCAATCCTCTTGTGGCTCAATGGCATCGAACGTGTCCATCGTGTAGATCTCGTGAAAGACGATGAGGGGCTTAGCTTCCACCCACGCCGTCCACTTGTGATGCTGGCGGGCCACCGTACCGTTGGCGATCACGCCCTTGAAGCCCGGCATGTCACTGGTCTCGGATCCCTCGAAGGGGATGTCGCGCGTGGCGACCCCGAGCTCCACCTCTGTCGTGTACTTGTCGACCGTTTTGCCCATGCCTTCGGTGATCATTGCCATCGACTGGGCGAATAGTGGCCACGCCTGGCCCAGCAGGTTCGGGCCGTCCTCGAACCCGGCGGGGTCGCTGCCCATCCCCATCTCGTGCAGGTACTTCAGGGTGTCCCTGCCGAAGTTCACGACTTCGTAGATGTGGATCGTGTCGATTTGGCTGACGATCCGGGCCAGCGTCAGGACCAGCAGGTCTCCCGCGAATCCGGGGTTGATGCCACCCGCGTGGAACGATGTACCGCCGGCTAAGCACGCGGCGTGGATCTTGTCGATATCCGCCTGACTGTGTTCGGTTCGATACCACCACGCGCCACCCGATGCGACGACGTTCTTGCCGCCGCGCAGCAGGCGGCAGACTTCGTCGGGATCCGACCACAGCGGCGCGTAGAACACGCAATCGGCATCGAGAGCCTCGATGGTCGATTTGTCGTCGGTGGCGAGCACGCCGGTCGGCGGTTTTCCGCAGAGCTCGCCGGCGTCCTTGCCGACCTTCTCCGGACGGTTGCAGAGCACTCCGACCAATTCGTAGGCGGGGTTGTGCGCGAAATGGCGCAGTGCCACCGTCCCGACATTGCCGACGCCCCATTGGATTACGCGATACTTGCGCTCGGCCGACGGCTCTCGCGTCACTGTCTTCTCGTGGGTGAGTGTCATTGCTACTCCTTTGCCTGCACCGACAGCGGCCGTGCGCCCGCTGAGCGTAGGCATTTCTTCGACAGCGTGTCAACGACTAAAGGCTGACTTTTGTCAGCTTTCAACGCGGCCGTTTGGCCGTCGAAAATGGTACATGCAGTGCAAATCCGGATGAAGACTCTGCTGACTCGAGTCAGTGCTATAGTCCGGAGCGTACTCAATCAGCCTCGATGACGCGGAGGGTTCGTGAACCTGCCGAAGCTGCGCCAGCGCGATGGAGGCGGCACTGCCACGGCCGTCGCCGAAAGCGACTCTGCCCCAGCGGGCCTGAGTTTCGACGAGCATCTGGAACGGTCGGAGCTGGCGCAACGCCGAGCCGATAAGTGGCTGATCTCCGGCAGCTTGCTGATCGGTACCGCCGCCCTGGGTGTCTTCGGGCTGCCGCTGTTCCTGCGAGGTGTGCAGTTGCTGCGCCGCGCGCAGCGCGACGGGCTCTCGGTCCGGCCGATGCTGGTCACGTTGCTCGGCTATCTGGTCATCATCGACGCCGCCATCAACACCGTGGGGTGGGCACTCGACCTGGTGGCGAACCACACGATTCTGGCCCGTGTGCTGCTTAACGGCTGGGGCAACATGTTCGACGCGGGCTATTTCTGGCACTACAACGAGCTCTGGGTGGGCGGCGCGGCCGGCCCCGGCGAGAAGGCCATGGAGGTCGGCCTGATCCTGACCGTCTTCACGATGCGGATCGCCGCCGCCATCGGGTTCCTGCAGATGAAGCGGTGGGGCCATCAGTGGATGGTCGTCACCTGCTGGATGGGCGTGGTGATCTGGACGACGTACGTGTTCAACATGACCATGTTCGCCGACGTGCGCTTCGCCGGCGTCGTGTTGCCGGTGGTCGGCTGGTGGCTCTACGACATCTTCTACATCACTCCGTTCCTCGCGATTCCGTACCTGCACACCGTCAATCGCGAGCTCTTCACCGACTGAAAGCGGTCACCTCATGGATTACGTCTGGGAGATTCTTCGCTACGTCGCCGCGTGGGGCGGCACCGGCCTGATCATCTGGTTCTGGTACTGGATGTTCTCCAACATCGGCACGTTCTGAACGATGACTGACAGCCCCGATGCCCACGCCATGGCGCTGGAACGAAGTTGCGCCGTGACGGCGGTCGCGCTCAGTGGTCAACGCCGCGAAGGCGCCCGGCTGGTCACGGGCGGCCGGCGCGGATTCGGGCTCAATACGGCGCTGACCTTCGTTCATGTCCCCTACCCCACACCGCCCGACTGGACCCGCAGAACGCTGACATGCGGTGTGGCCCTGCAATGTTCGCCGTCGAAAGAACGTGTCACCGAATATCGGCTGAACGAGCTGTCCGCGCGCGAACTGCGCGCGCTCACCCTCGTCGAAGCCGAAGTCGCCCTGGGCTGGATCGCCTCCCAGTGGCCAGGGCTGGTACCCGAGATGCGGCGCGCACTACCGGAACTGGAAGCGCAGGACGGTGAGATGGGAGCCCCGGAGCTGCTCAACCGCGCGCTTGCACTCGCGGCCACCGGACGGCCGTTGAACGTTCCCGCTCTGCTGGGCGACTTACCGCTGGCCTACACGGCGCCGCAGGGTTTGGCCGACAAGCTGCGACGCAGCTTCGGCCGGATGCCCTGGACCACAACGCAGCAGCGGCTGCCGCGGCCGTACTCGGTTGCCGTCGGCGGCGATGGCGGCGTCCGCAATCCGAACCTGCCACCGCCGAGCCGCCCGCAGGACAACGATCTCGACATCACACCGGACCACCGGCCGGGGATTCCGTATCCCGAATGGAACTCGTGGACAAAGAGTTTCATGCGAGACCACGTCGCGGTTCTGGAGCGGGCGCATACCGGCCACACCCGCCAACCCGGCTCGATCTCCGCCGACCTCCGGAAGTGGTTCGAAGAACACACGCATCGTGCGATGAAGAATCGGCTCGAAGACGGCTCCGATCTGGATGTCGACCAATACGTCAGGCACTACATCGACACGGTGACCGGTGAGGCCCGCCAGCCACGCATTTTCCGTGATCTACTCCCGGGCAGCCGCGACGTGACCACCGCCCTGCTGCTGGACGGGAGTTCATCGTTGGGAGTGCATGGCGGCCGCATCTTCCGGCTGGAATTGGATTGTGCCGATGCGCTTTCGCGCGCGATGAACCGCGCCCGCGAACGCCACGGCATCTTCGTGTTCAGCGGAAACACCCGGCACCGCGTCGAAGTCCGCTGCCTGAAGGACTTCGAGGATCGACGCTTCGTGCGGCCGGGCGCTCTCGGGCTGCAGACCGGCGGGTACACCCGGCTGGGTGCGCCGCTTCGCCACCTGACCAGCCGGCTCCTCGCCCAGCCGTCCGAGCGACGACTGCTGATCGTCATCGGCGACGGCCTGATCTCGGACGAAGGGTACGAGGGCCGCTACGCCTGGGCCGACGCCGCGCACGCCGTCGAGGAGGCAAACGACGCGGGCGTGTCGCTGTACTACGTCGGCGTCGGACCCACCCGGGTCGATCCCCTCCCGGAAGTGTTCGGGTCCCGTCGATCCCAGCGCATCCGCCGCATCGAGGAACTCCCGCGGGTGCTGGCCCACGTGCATCGTGAGCTGGTCGCCGCATGATCCACGTCCGACAGGGGAACCGATGAGCACCGACACATACTTCGCGAACGGCAACGAAGTTCAGCTTTTCGAGCTGGCATTTCAGCGACGCCTGCCGGTGATGCTCACCGGTCCGACCGGGTGCGGCAAGACCAGGTTCGTCGAACACATGGGCGTGCTGTTGCGACGCCCCGTGGTCACCATCAGCTGCCACGACGACCTCACCAGCTCGGATCTCGTCGGCCGATTCATGGTGACCGGAGGTGACGTCGTCTGGACCGACGGGCCGCTCACCCGGGCGGTGAAGGCCGGCGCGATCTGCTATCTGGACGAGGTCGTGGAGGCCCGGCACGACTCGCTGGCGATCCTTCATTCGCTCACCGATCACCGTCGCGCCCTGTACCTGGACCGGGCCGACGAAGTGGTTAGTGCGCCAGAGACATTCATGCTCGTCTGCTCGTACAACCCCGCGTACCGCAGCTCGCTCAAGGAACTCAAACCATCCTTCCGCCAGCGGTTCGTCACGCTGGGAATGAATTACCTGCCCGCCGATCGCGAGGCCGAGGTGATCGTCGCCGAGACCGGCGTAACACTGACGACGGCCGCGCGACTCGTGCAATGCGCGATCGCGATCCGCACCGCGGACGACGCGTTTCACTTCGAGCCGCCGTCCACCCGGGTACTGGTGACCGCGGCACAGTTGATCGCCGCGGGCGCAAGCGAATTGGAAGCCGCCGACGCCTGCATCCTGGCACCGCTGAGCAGCGACGGCGCCATCAACGACGGGCTGCGCGAAGTCGCGGCGGCCCGGCTGGCCACCTCAGGCAGCTGAGAAAGGAAGAAATCGCCATGAATCAACAGGAGCAGAAGCGCAAGAGAGCGCTGATCGTCTTCCAAATAGTCATCTACGGCTACCTCCTCGCGATGTTCGGGATCCAGCTGTACATGTCGTTTGCGCGCGGATGGTGGGACCTGTGAATCTCCCTCTGCTCAAACGGCCTTCGAGCACCGGACCCACGGACAGCTCGGCCAGCCTCGAGGATCACCACGACGAATCCCGGCAAGCGCAGCGCCGTGCCGACAAGTGGATGATCGTCGGCGCCGCATTGATGGGCATGTGGGCCCCGGGCCTGATCGGCTTTCCCATCTTCATGCGCGGCGTGTGGCTGCAACGCCAAGCACTGCGCGCCGGCCTGTCGGTTCGGCCGATGATCGTGACCCTGATCGGCTATCTGACCCTGATCGACGGCATGCTCAACAGCCTGGGCTGGGCCCTGGACCTGGTCGCCAACCACACGTTGATCAACCGGGTGCTGATGGTCGGCTGGGGCAACATGTTCGACGCGGGCTACTTCTGGCACTACAACGAACTCTGGGTCGGCGGCGCGGCGGGGCCGGGCGAAAAGGCTTATGTGGCAGGGCTGATCTTCACGGTGTTCTCGATGCGGGTCGCCGCGGCGATCGGGTTCCTGCAGATGAAGCGGTGGGGACATCAGTGGATGGTCGTCACCTGCTGGATGGGCGTGGTGATCTGGTCCGCCTACGTGTTCAACATGACCATGTTCGCCGACGTCCGCTACGCCGGCGTCGTGTTCCCGGTCATCGGCTGGTGGCTCTACGACATCTTCTACATCACCCCGTTCCTCGCGATTCCGTACCTGCACACGGTGAACCGCGAAATCTTCTCCGACTAACCAGGTTTAAGGAGCATTTGCTATGACCACCGCGGCACCCACCGACGAAAAAGAACCGGCCGCCGACCTCGAGCCTGGCACCACGCCGTACTACGCACGCATGCACAAATGGATCAAACGGGCCGTCTTGGTGTGTCTGGTCGCGCTCGTGATCGAAGGCGCCTTCACGTTGCCGTTCATGGCGGTGTATTACGGCTACCCGACGCTGAGCCTGACCGAGATCTGTAGCGAGCTGCTGAAGATTCGCTACTCCAACGACACCCTGGAGTGCAAGTACCCCTACCCGCCGTTCGGACCGCCCGAGGGCGCCGAGGGTAAAGCCACCGCCCAGGACGTGTGGGGTATCCAGCCGATACCGAAATACCACCGGCTGGGTTTTCGCGAACTGGTCCGCATCCACAATGACAGGCTGGCTCGTCAGGCCGCACAACAGCATTCGGCGCCGCATCCATGACGTATCGCGTCATCCAGTGGACGACCGGCAACGTCGGCACGAAGTCGGTGCACGCGATCGCCGAGAATTCATTGCTGGAACTAGTCGGCTGCTACGCGTGGTCTCCCGACAAGGTCGGGCGCGATGTCGGTGAGCTGTGCGGCATCCAACCCATGGGCGTGCGCGCAACCGACGACGTCGACGCGCTGTTGAACCTGAAGCCCGACTGCGCTGTGTACAACCCGATGTTCGCCAGCGTCGACGAAGTGACCCGCATTCTCGGAGCGGGGATCAACGTCGTGACTACATCGGAGTTCATCACCGGGCACCAACTCGGCCGTGACCGGGAACGCATCGTCGAAGCATGTGCGCGCGGTGGCTCGACCATCTTTGGTAGCGGCATCAACCCGGGTTTCATCCAGCTGTTCGCGATCGTGTCGGCCGGTATCTCCGACCGGGTGGACCGCATCTCCATCGTCGAATCCTTCGACACCACCATCTACAACTCCCCCGACACCGAAATACCCATGGGTTTCGGCTATCCGGTCGACCAGCCCGACCTGCACGCGATCACCGAGAAGGGATCGGGCATCTTCCGCGAGGCGGTACTGCTGATCGCCGACGCCCTCGGCGTCGAACTCGACGATATCCGGTGTGCGGCCGAATATGCCCAGACCACCGAGGATCTGCGGTTGCCCGGTGACTGGACCATCAAGCGAGGCTGCGTCGCGGGCATCGATGTCCGGTGGAAGGGAGTCGTCGCCGGGCACGAGGTGGTCGAGGTTCGCGGCGTGTGGACCAAAGGCCAAGCCCTGCAACCCGCTTGGTCGACGAGTTTCGGTTACACCGTCACGGTGGAGGGCCGGCCAACGATCAAGAGCACGCTCAGTTTCGAGCCCCCACCGGACTTTCAAGGCGAATCGATCGAGGACTACATCATGCTCGGCTTGACCATCACCGCCATGCCGGCGATCACCGCGATACCGGCCGTCGTCGCGGCACCGCCCGGCATCGCCACCTACAACGACCTGCCCCTGCTGCTTCCGCGGGGAGTGGTGCGCGCATGACCGCCGCCACCGGTGCGCCCAGCATCTTCGACGCGGGACTTCCCGCGCTCGAGTACGACGTCACCGAATCGCCGCACGCGGTCCGCGACCGCATTCGGGCGGCGCAGCAGCGGGCGCCGATCGCCCTCGGGCCGTTCGGTCCCGAGGTGCTCTCCCACGAACTCGCCCGAAATATTCTGCGCGACAGCCGATTCATCATCCCCCCGGGCCTGCACCTGAGTGCACAGGGCGTGACGTCGGGGCCACTCTGGGACAGGGTCGTCGGGAGCATCATCTGCGCGGAAGGCGCTGAACACCATCGGCTGCGAAGCCTGGTGTCGCGGGCCTTCACGCCGCGGGCCATCGCGCGGCTGGACGAAACGATCGCCGAAGTACTCAACGAGCTGATCGACAAGGTCGCCGCCGCGGGCCGCTGCGACGTCGTCGCCGACATCGCCCGGCACTACCCCATTCCGATCATCTGCGCCCTTCTCGGTGCGCCGCGCGCGGACTGGGCCCAGTTCGACCGGTGGGCCGAAGAGATCTTCAAGATGGTCAACTTCTCGGTCAATCTTGTCGAAGAAATGCCGTCCGTCCTGCGCGGCTGGGCCGAAATGGACGCCTATGTCGACGAGATGATCGCCGACCGGCGCCACCATTTGACCGACGACCTGCTCTCGAATCTGATCCGTGCCGAGGATGACGGTGACCGACTCGACGCCGACGAACTGCGGTTGACGGTGGCCGGATTGCTGCTCGCGGGAACGGATACCACTCGCAATCAGGTGGCCGCGTCCGTGCAGGTCCTGCTCGACCACCCGGACCAATGGGCGTTGCTGCGCGACCACCCGGAACTGGCGATGTCGGCGGTCGAGGAGAGCATGCGCCACTCCCCCGCCGTGTGCAACACCGTCCGCACCGTGACCGAGGACGTCGAACTGGGCGGATACAGTTTCCCCTGCGGCACCTACATCTTCGTGAATTCTTTTGCGGCGAATCGCGATCCGGACGTCTACCCGGATCCCGATCGTTTCGACATCACCCGCCGGGACGCGCCGGCGGTGTTGACGTTCGGCGGCGGTGTGCACTACTGCCTGGGCGCGAACCTGGCCAGGCTGGAGCTGGCCGAAGGGCTCAAGATTTTGGCGCGACGCATGCCCGACGCCCGCCGCGCCGGACCCGCCCCGTGGAAACCGATGCTGGGTATGAGCGGACCGACGAGTCTGCCGATCGAGTTCGGCCCGCGGCGATGAGCGACGCCTCGCGGTTACATCACGTGGTGTTCGCGATCGCGCGTGAACGCCACGACAACGTGGCAGAACTGTTCCGGGAACTGGGGTTCAGCTTCGAAGAGATCAGCCTGGACGAACTCGGCCTGCGCGTGCTCCTGGACTGGAATCGGGGCATCGAGCTGATCAGTCCGCACCCGGACTCCACCGCGGCGGTATCGACTTCGGTGCGCGAGTTCCTGGCCGGCCACGGCGACGGTGTCTACACGGTGGTAGTCCAGGTTCCCGGAGCGTCGGAAGCGGAGACCATCGCCCAGCGTTACGGCTCGAACACCCGGTTCCGGCAAGGCTTCTCGGATATGGCCAACAGTGGCAACTATCTCGAGGAAGTCGACCTGTCAGTGTTCGGCTTGCCGCTGACCTTCCTGTCCACCAACCTGCCGTGAGCGTCGAAAGGAACAGGGTATGACCGAGGGTGTCCCGGTGCTCGACTTGACGGACCTGCCGATGGCGTTCGACCGGGGCGACGGCTGGGCCGCATTGCGCGACGCCGGACCGGTGGTGCTCAGCGACGGCTGGTACGCCCTGACTCGCCGCGCGGACGTGCTTGCAGCACTGCGCAATCCGGGTGTGTTTTCGTCCAAGAAGGCGTTCGAGGTGGTCGGCAGTCCGCTGCCGCTGGTGCCGGCGGCCTTTGATCCTCCGGAGCACACCCGGTTTCGGCGGATTCTGCAGCCGTTCTTCAGTCCGCATGCGCTCGCCGCGATCCTGCCCTCGATTCAGGCCCAAGCCACCGACATCATCGAGGCGATCGCGCAGCGCGGCGAGTGCGAGGTGATGTCCGAGCTGGCGACTCCCTATCCGTCTCAGGTATTTCTGACGTTGTTCGGTCTGCCGCTACAGGATCGCGAGCGGCTGATCCGCTGGAAGGACGCCATCATCGAGCTGAGCATTCCGAATGCGGCCGGCGAATCCCCGGATCTGACACCGGCCCTGGAGCTGTTCGCCTACCTCACCGAGGCGGTCGCCGAGCATCGGCGCAGTCCGGGCGACGACGTGTTGTCTCAGGTGCTGATGGGCGACGATGCACTGAGCGACGACGAGGCCCTCGGTATGGCCTTCTTCTTCGTGCTTGCGGGCCTGGACACCGTCACGTCGGCCATCGGTGCGGCCATGCTCGAATTGGCACGTCGGCGCGACGTGCGCACCCGGCTTTGTGAAAACCCGGACACCATCGGTGTTTTCGTCGAGGAGATCGTCCGATTGGAATCGTCGGCTCCGGTCGTCCCCCGGGTGACGACCGAGGACGTCACGATCGCCGGCATCACCTTACCGGCGGGTTCGCGGGTGCGGCTGTGCCTCGGCGCGATCAACCGGGACGGCAGCGACGCGATCTCCGGTGACGACCTGGTGCTCGACGGCAAGGTGCACAAGCACTGGGGCTTCGGCGGCGGGCCGCACCGCTGCGTCGGCTCGCACCTGGCGCGTATGGAAATGAACGTCGTCGTGACCGAATGGCTCAAGCGCATACCCGATTTCGAGCTCGCGGCGGGTTACCGGCCCGAGATCATCTGGCCGTCCCCAACCAGCACGCTGCCGCGGCTGCCACTGCGGATCCCGGCTCAGAGCACCTGAATTTCGCCAGTGGTGCCGTCGACCTCGATCAGGGCGCCCGACGGCAACGCCTTGGTGGCGCCCTCGACATCCACCACACAGGGGAAACCGAATTCGCGGGCCACCACCGCCGCATGCGACATCGGCCCGCCGAGCTCGGTCACGACGGCCGCGGCATAACAGAACGCGGCGGTGTAGCCGACATCGGTGACCTCCGCGACCAGGATCTCGCCCGGCTGCAGATCATCGATGGTTTCGGGCCGCACGATGCGAACCCGGCCACGCACCCGTCCCCCGCACACGCCGACACCGCGCAGCGTCCCGCCGCTGGTGAGAGCCGGCGACGACACCGTGGTGGGCTGCCAGCTTCCGCTGAACACCGTCGGGGGGGCGACGGCGGCCAGCCTGCGGTGCTCGGCACGCCGCCGGGCCACCAGCCCCGCAACGTCGGCGGGCAGGGTGTCGAGCTCGTCGACCAACAGATAGAACACATCATCGGCGGCGTGGAAGATTCCGGCATCGACCAGCCTGCGCCCGTATTCGCGTAGCAGACCGCGCAGCACCCAGTTGGCCCGCACCACCTTGTCGCGACGGGCTTCGCGGTCGCGGAGTTGTCGTGCGGCCAGCAACGCTACGGGCTTGGCCCGCAACGGAATCCGCGGATACAGCGGTGGTGACGAGATGGGTGCGCTCATTGCTCTCGCTACCATCCGGACCAGCAGCTCGGGGTCGTCGGCGTAGCTGGTCGACAGCATCTCGAGTTCCGACGGGCCACGGTGACCGATCAACGCCAGCTCGGCGAAGACCGCGGCATGAAATTCCGGTGCGTCGACGGCCAGCTTGTCCAGCCGGTCCCCCGGTTCGGCCAGCAGCCGGGCCACGTTCGGATCGCGCTGTGCCGCGACCACCAACCGTTGCATGGCCTCGACCGAGCGGGCACTGACCAATTCCGGCCCGGCCGGCCCGAAGGTGTCTCGCCCGCACAGGCCGCGCAGCAACACGTTGAACGCCGCGCACAGCATGAACGACGCCGAGGCCAGCACCCACCCATGCACGACGTGGTCGCGGGCCAACACGATCAGGCTCGCCAGCCGGCGATCGTCGAGTTGGGTGACATCGCCGGCGAGTCGTTCCAGCCGGTCGACGTCGGCGATGAAGTCGTCGGTGTCGCGGGTGGCCCCCGAGCTCAGTCCCACCAGATTGACGCCGAACACCCCGATATTGCGACCGTTGCGCAGTTGCCTTCGGGCCCGGCTGATCTCGGCGGGACGCTGCTCGCCGAAGATCGGCAGCGAGGCCATGCTGGGTCCGAAGAACCCGCTGTTGCTGACGATCATCGACGGCTTGGCGAACGGCACTGTTTCGGCCATGAAGTGCGCCGAGGTGATCGCCCCGTACAGCCGGTGCGCGAACACCGCGACGGTGCGCATCGCGATTTCGCGCTGCACCATTCCGCCCGGCCGCAGCCGCCCGGCGATCGTGACGCCACCGGCGCGCAACCCGCGTACCGTCGCCGACGCCGACGCGGGCGAGAACGGTCCCGGCAGCGCCTCGGACAGGTTGGTGGCCAGGAAGGTGGGAAAGCGCGGGTCGATCGGGGTGTCGAACTCGCCGTTATCTCCTTGCGGGCCAGCTAATTTGGGCGGCACGCCGTCGCCGGCTGCAGCATCGACGGCCGGCAGGTCCGGTATGTTGGCCAGTCGCCACGGCAACGCCGCGATCCGCTTGCCCAGCGCGACGCGGCCGCGCACCGCCAGCGCGAAGTCCTCGACACATTCGTCGCAATCCCAGGCCGGCCGGAATCCCCACTGCTCCCGCAGCCGTGCGGTATCCATCAGTGGGGCGCTTCGGACCAGCTCCAGCTCCGCGTGTCGTCCCCACGCCCGCATCGGTCCGCCGAGCCGGACGATCGGGCGCCTCAGCGCGACCGCGAGCTGACGGAACGTCTGCTCGCCCGCGGCGGCGAGATTGATCGGCCCGTCGGCAATGTCGGTGTCCACGACGGCGCGGGTGAATACCCGCAGCGCGTCGTCGAGGTGGACGATCTGAATCGGGCGATCGCTCGACCCGGCAGGGAACGCCGGCGACGCCAGCAGTCCCCGCACCCAATTGTCGACGTTGCGGCCGACGATGAGAGCGGAGCGAACCGCGATCCATTCGGCGTCCGACGCAGCAAGCAGGTCCTCGACGCGAGCCTGGTGCACGCCGCTGGCCAGCACCGGAACCATCGGCTGCTGTTCGGCCATCCGCGCGTCGGCGCGGCCATAGACGTGCGCGGACGACGCGAAAACGATACGGCGGGAACCGGTCTCGGCCATCGCCTGCAAAACGTTGAGCGTGCCACCGACATTGACCTCATGGCCGATACGCTCGTCAGGCCCCGGGCAGCGTGCCCACGCGAGATGCGCGACGACGTCCGCGCCGGCGATCCCGCGGGTGACCGCGCCCGCGTCCCGGATGTCCGCCTCGATGAAATCGGCGGCACTCGACCAGCTTTCCGGCCGGTGCCGGGCGATTCCTACAACCTCGTGGCCCTGGCTGAGTAACCGGGCGGTGAGACCGCGGCCGAGCACACCACTGGCACCGGTGACCGCGATTCTCACTGAGTACCGATTTTCATGGCTATTCGTCGTCGTCCATCAGTGCGGCATTGACCAGGGCCTCGAGGTCCATGTCTGCGATGTCCTTCTCGGAGCTGACCCCCGCGGGCGCCGCCTGCGCGGTGCCGTCCTCGGCCGCCAGGGCGAGCAACAACTCCAGCACACCGGCCTGTCGCAGCCGCTTCACCGGAATCGCCCCCACCACACGCTGAATGTCGGCTTCCCCGGGTGCGGCGGCCGGAGTGGTTTCCTCCGGCGTGCCGACCAGCTCGGCGTGCATGTAGCCGGCCAGCGCGGCGCAGTTCGGGTAGTCGAAGATCAGCGTCGGCGAAAGTGCCAGGCCGGTGGCGGACTTCAACCGGTTACGCATCTCGACGGCGGTCAGCGAGTCAAAGCCGAGCTCCTGGAACGCCCGGTCCGGATCGATCGACTCGGGGCTGGAGTTACCCAGCACCGTGGCGATGTTGGAGCGCACCAGATCCAGCAGCACGGCGTACTGCTCGTCTTCGGGCAGACCCTCGAGGCGTTGCAGCAGAGCCGATTTCGACTTGGCCGCGGCCAGCGAATCGTCGACCTGACGCCGGGTCGGCGCGTTGATCAGATCGACGAACATGGGCGGCAGCGTGCCCCCGTCGAACTTCACCCGCAGCGCCGCGAGGTCGATGTGGGCGGGCAACAGGAACGGCTCGTCGACAATCAGAGCGGTGTCCATCAGTTCCAGTGCCTGATCCGACGACATCGCGACGATGCCGTCCCGGCCGAACCGGGCACGATCGGCGGCGCCCAGCGCCCCGGTCATCGCACTGGTCTGATCCCACAAGCCCCAGCCCAGCGACATCGCCGGCAGCCCGTCCCTGCGCCGGTGCGCGGCCAGCCCGTCCAGGAACGAGTTGGCGGCCGCGTAGTTGGCCTGACCCGACGCTCCCGCCAGCCCGGCCATCGACGAAAACAGAACGAACGCAGACACATCCAGGTCGCGGGTCAACTCATGCAGGTTCCAGGCGCCATCGACCTTGGCCCGCAACACCGCATCCACCCGCTCCGGGGTCAACGAGGAAATGACGGCGTCATCGAGCATCCCGGCCGCGTGAATCACGCCGGACAGCGGTCGCTGCACCGGAATATCGGCGATCACCTTGGCCAGCGCCTCGCGATCGGCCACATCACAGGCCACCACCTGCACCTGGGCGCCGGTCGCGCTGAGCTCGGTCATCAACTCCGCGGCCCCGGGGGCATCCAGGCCACGCCGGCTCACCAACACGACATTGCGTGCCCCGTGCCGGGACACCACATGGCGGGCCAGCGCCGAGCCGGCCATCCCGGTCCCGCCCGTGATCAGCACGGTGCCGGCCAGCCACCCGTCGGGCATGCTCATCACGACCTTGCCGACGTGGCGGGCCTGACTCAGGTACCGCAACGCCGCCGGAGCGCGTCGCACGTCAAACCTGGTCACCGGCAATGGGCGTAGCACGTCGTCGCCGAACAACGCGGCGAGCTCGTCGAGCATCTGCTGAATGCGCTCGGGCCCCGCCTCGAACAGGTCGAAGGCGCGGTACCGCACACCCGGGTGTTCCTGCGCGACCTCGCCGGGCTCCCGGATGTCGGTCTTGCCCATCTCCAGGAAGATCCCACCGGGGGCCACCAGCCGCAGCGACGCGTCGACGAAGTCGCCGGCCAGCGAGTCCAGCACCACATCCATGCCACGTCCCGCGGTGACCGCGCGGAATTTGTCCTCGAATTCCAGGCTGCGCGAGTCGGAGATGTGGTCGTCGTCAAAACCCATGGCCCGCAACGTGTCCCACTTACCGCGGCTGGCGGTCGCGAAGACCTCCAGACCCAGGTGCCGGGCCAGCTGTACCGCGGCCATCCCGACGCCGCCGGCGGCCGCGTGCACCAACACCCGCTGGCCGGGTTTGGCCGCGGCCAGATCGGTCAGCGCGTAGTAGGCGGTGGCGAAAACCACCGTGGTGGTGGCGGCGGCGGTGTGCGACCATCCGGCCGGCACCCTGGCCAGCAGCCGCTGGTCGGTGACGGCGATCGTCCCGGTTCCGTCGGGGAACAGGCCCATGACGCGGTCGCCGATCGCGAAACGGTTGTTCGGCGAGGAAGTCTCGACAACGACGCCGGCTGCCTCGATCCCCATGACCGCGTCCGGGTCCGGGTAGAGACCGAGCGCGATCATCACGTCGCGGAAGTTGGCCGCGATCGCCGACAGCGCAACCCGAACCTGCCCGGGCCCCAGCGGCGCGTCGGCGTCGGGGATCCGCTCCAGCCGCAGGTTCTCGAAGGTGCCGCGACTGCTCATGCCCAGCCGCCACGGGCCGTCGCCCGGCGGCACCAGCAGACTGCCGACGGCGCGGCTGCCGTGGACACGGGCGATGTAAACCTTTGCGCCGCGCCACAACACCTGCGGCTCGGCGGAAGCCAGGACCGCGGCCACCGCCTCGTCGTCGAGCGGTCCGTCGGTATCGACCAGCACGATCCGGCCCGGGTGTTCGGTCTGCGCCGAACGCACCAGACCCCACACCGCGGCGCCCGCCAGATCGGTGATGTCCTCCCCCGGCAACGGCATCGCGCCCCGGGTCGCCACCACCAGCGTCCCGGCCCCCTCGCGGGCCAGCCACGATTGCAGCACCGGCAGCACCGCGCGGGTGGCGCCGTACACCCCGGCCAGGACGTCATCGGCGACCGGCGCCGACTCAAACACCACGGCCGACCGTTGTCCCTCGACGACGTCGGATTCGGTTGTGCCCCAAGCCGACACCGATACGGGCTGCACCGTGGACGACGGTTGCACGACCCAGTCGACTTCGAAGAGGCGATCCGGGCCGGAGTTCGACACCGCGGCCAGCAGCTGCTGATCGGTCACCGGCCGAGCTACCATGGACGCCACCGAAAGCACCGGCAGCCCAAGGCCATCCGCGAGTTCGATCGAGACCGCCTGATCGCCCACCGGCACGATCCGCGCCCGCACCGCCGCCGCGCCCGCGGCATGCAGGGACACCTGCTGCCACGAGAACGGCACCATCATCGAGCCTTCGGCGATCTCGTCCTCGGAAGCCAAGATGACCGCGTGTAACGCGGCGTCGAGCATCACCGGGTGCACACCGAAACCGGTCACGGACACCCCGGCGTCGGCGGGCAGCGTCACCTCGGCGAACAGTTCTTCACCGCGACGCCACATCGAGGTCAAGCCGCGGAACGCGGGCCCGTACCCGTATCCGCGCTCGGCGAGCCGCTCATAGCCGTCGCCGATGTCGACCGGAACCGCACCGACCGGTGGCCACGCCGACAGGTCCGCGCTCGGTTCGGCCGTCCCGGCGCGCAGCACGCCCTCGGCGTGCAACGACCAGCCGGATCCTGCCTCGCCCCGGGAGAACACCGACACCGCCCGGGCGCCACCGTCGTCGGGGCCGCCGACCACCACCTGGACCGCGACCGACCCGCCGGCCGGCAACACCAGGGGCGCCGCAAGATTCAGCTCCTCGACGACGCCGCAGCCCACCTCGTCGCCGGCGCGGATCGCCAACTCGACGAATCCCGCTCCGGGGAACAGCACGACTCCACCCACGGCGTGATCGTTCAGCCAGGTCTGCACGCCGGGCGACAATCGGCCCGTCAGCACCACCCCGCCCGACGCCGGCAACTCGACCACCGCACCCAGCAACGGGTGTTCGCTGGCGGCCAGGCCCAGACCGGCCGCGTCGGCCGGGGCGCCGTTACCGGCGAGCCAAAAGCGCCGTCGCTCAAAGGTATAGGTGGGCAGTTCGACGAAATTGGCCCGGCCGATGACCTCGCGCCAGTCCACGTCCATCCCGGCGGCATACCCCTGCGCGATCGCGGCGGTCAGGGTTTCCGGCTCCGGTCGATCCTTGCGCAGTGCGGACAACGTGACGATCGGTGCGTCGGGAAGCGATTCCTCGATCGACGCCGTCAGTCCGCTGGCGGGCCCGACTTCGAGGAAGCGGGTCGCGCCGGCGGCGTGTGCGAAGCGCACACTGTCGGCGAATCGCACTGCCTCGCGCACGTGCCGCTTCCAGTAGGCCACGGTGGCGTAGTCGTCTCCGGCGAGCTGCCCGGTCACGTTCGACACGATGCCGATGGTGGGCTTGCCGATCGCGAGTCCGGCCGCAACCGTGCCGAATTCGTCGATCATCGGATCCATCAACGGAGAGTGGAACGCATGCGAGACGGCCAGTCGGTGTACGCGGCGGCCATCGGCGCGAAGCCGCTCGGCGATTGCGTTGACCTTGTCTTCGTCGCCCGAAATCACCAGCGAGCCGGGTCCGTTGACCGCCGCGACACCGACTTCCGGGACCAGCAGTGGCCGCACCTCGTCCTCGGTGGCCTGCACCGCGACCATCGCCCCGCCCGCCGGCAGCGCTTGCATGAAGCGGCCCCGGGCGGCCACCAGCACCGCGGCGTTCTCGAGGGACAGGACGCCGGCCACGTGTGCGGCGGCCAACTCGCCGATCGAGTGACCCATCACGAAGTCGGGTCGCACACCCCAGGATTCGAGCAGCCGGAACAGGGCGACTTCCACCGCGAACAACGCCGGCTGGGCGAATTCGGTGGTGTTCAACAGGTCTTCGTCGCCGCCCCAGATGACGTCGCGCAGGGGACGCAGCAGATGCCGGTCCAGTTCGGCCACCACGGCGTCGAACGCCTCGGCGAAGACCGGATACCCGGCGTGCAATCCCCGCCCCATGCCGAGAATCTGGGAGCCCTGGCCCGGGAAGACGAAGACGGTCTTGCCTGCTGTTGCGCTCCCGCTGATCACCGATCCGGCCTCACCGGTGGCTAATTCGTCGAGACCGGACAACAACTGGGAGCGGTCGGTACCGGCGATGACGGCGCGATGCTCAAAGGCAGACCGGCCGGCCAGCGACCACGCCACATCGGCGACGTCCAGGTCACCGGCGGCGCGCAGCTGCGCGGCCAGCCGGGACGCGTGAGAGCCCAATGCCGACAAGGACTTTGCCGATATCACCCACGGCAACACCGGCGCCGTGGGGTGATCCACGACCCGGTCGGCGTCGGCCGGGGCGGCCTCGATGATGACGTGGGCATTGGTGCCGCTGATGCCGAACGACGAAACCCCGGCGCGCCGAGGGTGATCGGCCGACTCGGCCTTCCAAGGCCGCGCCTCGGTCAGCAACGAGACCGCGCCCGCCGACCAATCCACATGCGGGCTGGGCTGATCCACGTGCAACGTCGCCGGCAGCAGCTCGTGCCGCATCGCGAGCACCATCTTGATCACCCCGGCCACGCCGGCGGCGGCCTGGGTGTGACCCATGTTCGACTTGATCGAGCCCAGCAGCAGCGGCTCGGCGCGGTGTTGCCCGTAGGTCGCCAACAGCGCCTGGGCCTCAATCGGATCGCCCAAGGTGGTTCCGGTGCCGTGTCCTTCGACCACGTCGACCTCGGCCGTCGACAACCCGGCGCTGGCCAACGCCGCGCGCACCACCCGCTGCTGCGACGGACCGTTGGGGGCGGTCAACCCGTTGGAGGCACCATCCTGGTTGATCGCCGAACCGCGGACCACCGCGAGCACCGGATGACCGAGCCGGCGCGCGTCCGAAAGCCGTTCGACGACCAGCATTCCGCCGCCTTCGGAGAATCCGGTGCCGTCGGCGGCTCCGGCATATGCCTTGCACCGGCCGTCCACCGACAAGCCGCGCATCCGGCTGAATTCCACGAAGATGTCGGGTGTGGCGTTGACCGTGACGCCGCCGGCCAGGGCCAGGTCGCACTCGCCCGAACGCAGCGACTGCGCGGCCATGTGCAGCGCGACCAACGACGACGAGCACGCGGTGTCCACCGACACCGCGGGACCCTCCAGCCCCAGCACATACGACACCCGGCCCGACGCCACGCTCGAGGATTGGCCGGTCAACCGGAAACCCTCCGCGGTCGGTGCGGCGCCGATGCCGTAGCCCTGCGTGTAGATCCCGGCGAACATGCCGGTGGCGCTGCCGCGCAGCGCGCCGGGCTCAATCCCGGCTCGCTCCAAGGCTTCCCACGACAGCTCGAGGAACATCCGCTGTTGCGGGTCCATCGCCAGTGCCTCGCTCGGCGTGATGCCGAAGAAGGCGGCGTCGAAGTCCGCGACGCCGTCCACGAAGCCCCCGGTGCGGGTGTAGCACGTTCCCGGAACGTCGGGGTCCGGGTTGTACACCCCGGCCAGGTCCCAGCCGCGGTCGCTCGGGAATTCGGTGAGCACGTCACGGCCCGCGGTCAGCATCTCCCACAAGTCCTCGGGAGACGTCACCCCGCCCGGGTAGCGGCACGACATGCCGACGATCACGATCGGGTCGTCGCCGGTGACCGCGGCGACCGGGGCGTGCACGATTTCCTGCGGGACCCCGGCGAGCTCCTTGCGGATGTAGCCGGCCAGCCCGTTCGGCGTCGGGTAGTCGAAGATCAGCGTCGGCGAAAGCGCCAGTCCCGTCGCGGTTTTCAGCCGGTTACGCATTTCGACCGCGGTCAGCGAGTCGAAGCCCAGATCCTGGAACGCCTTGTCCGGGTCGATCGCCTCGACAGTCGTGTTGCCCAACACGGTCGCGATGTGCGAACGGACCAGGTCCAGCAGCACGGCGTGCTGTTCGGCCTCGGGGAGCCCGTGCAGTCGATGCGCCAGTGCGGATTTCGATTTTGCGGCGGCCAGCGAGTCGTCGACCTGACGGCGGGCCGGCGCGTTGAGCAGGTCGGTGAACATCGGCGGCACCGCGGACGCGTGCGCGCGCAGCGCGGCCAGGTCGATGCGGGCGGGCGCGATAAACGGCTCGTCGACAATCAAGGCGGTGTCGAACAATTCCATCGCCTCGTCCGACGACAGGGCCAAGATTCCGTCGCGGCTCAGTCGGGCCAGATCGGCGGCGTCGAGCCCACCGGTCATGGCGCTGGCCTGGTCCCACAGCCCCCACCCCAGCGAGATCGCCGGCAGCCCGTGTGCGCGCCGGTGCGCGGCCAGGCCGTCGAGGAACGTGTTGCCGGCCGCGTAGTTGGCTTGACCCGACGAACCGACCAGGCCGGCCATCGACGAAAACATCACGAACGCGGACACATCCAGGTCGCGGGTCAGCTCGTGCAGGTTCCACGCCGCGTCCACCTTGGCCCGCAGCACCGCGTCCACCCGCTCGGGCGTCAGCGAGGTGACCACGGCGTCGTCGAGCACACCCGCGGCGTGGATGACCCCGGAAAGCGTTGGAATGTCGGCGATCACCGCGGCCAGGGCGGACCGGTCGGCCGCGTCGCAGGCGGCCAGCGTCACGCGGGCCCCGGCCGCTTCCAATTCGGCGACCAGCTCGGCGGATCCGGCAGCGTCCGGCCCGCTACGGCTCAGCAGTAGCAGGTTCTGCACGCCGTGGTGTGCCACCAGGTGCCGGGCCAGCGTCGAACCGGCCATTCCGGTGCCACCGGTGATCATGACGGTTCCGGCCGCCCAAGCCGCCGGAAGAGTCATCACGACCTTGCCGATGTGGCGGGCCTGACTCAGGTACCGCAACGCGGTGCGGGCCCGTCGCACATCGAAAGTCGTCACCGGCAAGGGCCGCAGCACACCGCTGTCGAACAGTTCGGCGAGCTCGAGCATCCACTCGTGCATCCGCGGACGGCCCGGCTCGAACAGGTCGAAGGCGCGGTAGCGCACACCCGGGTATTCCCGGGCGATCACGCCGGGGTCGCGGATGTCGGTCTTGCCCATCTCCAGGAACACGCCCCCCGGGGCGACCAGGCGCAGCGAAGCGTCGACGAACTCGCCGGCCAGCGAGTCCAGCACCACGTCCATGCCGCGCCCGCCGGTGACCGCACGGAACTTCTCCTCGAATTCCAGGGTGCGCGAGTCGCCGATGTGGTCGTCGTCAAAGCCCATGGCGCGCAAGGTGTCCCACTTGCCACGGCTGGCGGTCCCAAACACCTCGAGGCCGAGGTGGCGGCCCAGCTGCACGGCGGCCATGCCCACACCACCGGCGGCGGCATGCACCAACACCCGCTGGCCCGGCTTGACGTCGGCCAGATGGATGAATGCCATGTAGGCGGTGGTGAACACCGCGGAGATGGCGGCGGCTTCGGCGTAGGACCAGTCGGCCGGCTTCGGGAGCAGCAGCCGGGTATCGCCGCGAACCAGCGTGCCGCTGCCGTCGGGGAAGAATCCGTAGACCGAATCGCCGACCGCGAATTCGGTGACGCCCGGCCCGACCTCGACGACCACGCCCGCGCCCTCGCCGCCCAGCAGTGCATCGTGGGTGAACATGCCCAGGGTGATCATCACGTCGCGGAAGTTGGTGGCGATCGCGCGCAGGGCGACTCGAACCTGGCCCGGCTGCAGCGGCGCGCCCGCGTTGGGAACCGGCTCCAGGCAAAGGTTTTCGAAGGTTCCCGCGCTGCTGATGCCCAGCCGCCAGGGCCCATCGGCGGGCGGCACCAGGATGCCGTCGACCGCGCGGCTGCCGTTGACCCTGGCGCTGTAGAGGGTTTCGCCGCGCAGCAATAGCTGCGGCTCGCCGGCCGCCACAACGGCGGCGGTCGAGTCATCGTCGAGGGGCGCATCGGAATCCACCAGCACGATCCGGCCGGGATGCTCGGTCTGCGCCGATCGCACCAGACCCCACACCGCGGAGCCCGCCAGATCGGTGACGTCCTCCCCCGGCAACCCCATCGCGCCGCGGGTGGCCACGACCAGGACTCCCGAGTCGTGCTCGGTCAGCCACGACTGCACGGCCACCAGTGCCTGGTGGGTGCGCTGGTAGGTGGCCGCGACCGGATCATCATCGCCTGCAACGGATTCAAACAGCTGGCGGTCCTGGGCCGGGCCGCCACCGGCGGTCGCCGGTACCGGCGACCACACCACCTCGAACAGCCGGTCCGGGCCCGAGCTCGAGAGTGCGGCGCGCAGTTGCTGCTCATTGACCGGGCGGGCGACCATCGTCGCGACCGAGAGCACCGGTAAGCCCAGCCCGTCGGCCAGCTCGATCGACACCCCGGTGGGACCCGCCGGCGCGATGCGCGCGCGGACCGCCGACGCGCCCGCGGCGTGCAATGAAATGCCCTGCCAGGCAAAGGGCAACACCACGTCGGTGGCGGAGTCGTCGGCGGCCTGCGCCATGACCATGGAATGCATTGCCGCATCGAGCAATGCGGGATGCACCC
Organism: Unio delphinus; assembly: GCA_029339505.1. Classification (NCBI taxonomy): domain Eukaryota; kingdom Metazoa; phylum Mollusca; class Bivalvia; order Unionida; family Unionidae; genus Unio; species Unio delphinus. The sequence goes on along the minus strand of JAQISU010000438.1, from coordinate 58,728 downwards.
CGAATCCGGTGACGCCTCCGGCCGCGTCCGGCAGCCGCACCTCGGCGAACACCTCGTCGCCGCGGACCCAGGCGGCGGTCAATCCCTGGAACGCCGGGCCGTAGCCGTACCCGCGAGCCGTCAGCCGCTGGTAGCCGTCGGCCGCGCTCACGGCGACCGCACCCGCCGGTGGCCACACCGACAGATCGGCGCTCGGTTCGACCGGCGCGGAGCTCAATGCCCCCTCGGCGTGGCACACCCACGCGGAATCGGCGTCGACGCGCGAGAAGATCGCGACGCTGCGTTGCCCCGAATCTTCGGCCGCGCCAACCACGACTTGCACTGCCACCGAACCGAATCCGTTATCGGCGACCGGCAGCATCAGCGGCGCCCGCAGTGTCAGCTCGTCGACGGTCGAACATCCGACTTCGTCTCCGGCGCGGATGGCCAGCTCCACGAAGCCCGCACCCGGGAACACGACCGTGCCGGACACGGCGTGATCGGACAGCCAGCCCTGCTGGCTGGGCGACAGACGACCGGTCAGCACCACCCCGCCCGAGGCGGGCAGCTCGACGACCGCGCTGAGCAACGCATGCTCACTGGCGCCCAGTCCCAGGCCCGCGACGTCGGCCCCGATCCCCTCGCCGGACAGCCAAAACCGGCGTCGGTCAAAGGCATACGTGGGCAGCTCGACGAAGCCGGCTCCGCCCAGCACCCCGCGCCAATTCACCTGCACGCCGGCCGTGAAGGCCGCCGCGGCCGACAGCAGGAACCGCTGCAATCCGCCGTCGTCGCGGCCGAGGGTGGGAATGACGATGGCCTCGGTGTCGCCGCCGGCGCCCGAGTCGTTGAAGGTCGCTTCGATGCCGGCGATCAACGCGGGATGCGGGCTGGATTCGATGAACGTCCGGTAGCCGTGCTCGCACGCGGTGCGCACCGCCTGGTCGAATTGCACGGTCTGCCGGATGTTGCGATACCAGTAAGCGGCATCCAAACCGGCCGTGTCCAAACGGCTTCCGGACACGGTCGAGAAGAAGGCGACCCGGGAGGTTCGCGGTTCGATGCCGGCCAGTGCCGCGGTCAGTTCGTCACGAATCGCCTCGACCTCAACCGAATGCGACGCATAGTCGACATCGATGCGGCGGGTGCGCAGATCCAGGTCGGCGCAGAAGCCGATGAGCTCCTCGAGCGCGGCGACCTCGCCCGACACCACGACCGCGGACGGGCCGTTGACGGCGGCGATGCTGATCCGATTGCCGTAGGGCGCCAGCAACTCCCGCGCCCGCTCGGTGCTGCACGCGATCGACACCATGCCGCCGGAATGGGCCAGCGCGCGCAGCAGCTTGCTACGCAACGTCACCACCCGCGCGGCATCGCGCAACGACAGCGCACCCGCGACGTAGGCCGCCGCGATCTCGCCCTGCGAGTGGCCGATCACCGCGTCCGGGTTGACTCCGACCGACTTCCACAGTTCGGCCAGCGACACCATGACCGCGAAGAGCACCGGCTGCACGACGTCGACGCGGTCCATACCGGGAGCGCCGGGTGCGCCACGCAGGACGTCGATCAGCGACCAGTCGACGAACTCGGCGAACGCCTGCCCGCACGCCTCGATGTGCTGAGCGAATACCGGTGCGGTGTCGAGCAATTCGATGCCCATGCCCACCCATTGCGAGCCTTGGCCGGGGAAGACGAAGACATGCTTGCCCGCGGGCAGCGCCGTGCCCCGGATGATCGAACCCGCGGGGTCTTCGCCGGCCAATTCCGCGAGCCCGGCCAGCAGCTGGTCCCGGTCGCCACCGACGACGACGGCCCGATGTTCGAAGGTCGCCCGGCCCGCCAGCGACCAGGCGACATCGGCGATGTCGAGTGCGTCGTCGGCGGCCACGTGGGCGGCCAGCCGATTTGCCTGAGATACCAACGCCGGCAACGATTTCGCCGACAGCGCCCACGGCACCACGGCGGGCGTCGCGGCTGGCTCCCGCGGCTCCACGGCGGGAGCGGATTCGACGATCACGTGGGCGTTGGTGCCGCTGATCCCGAATGACGAAATCCCCGCGCGGCGAGCGTGATTCGCTGCCGGCCAGGGCCGCGCCTCGCTCAGCAACGACACCGCGCCCGCCGACCAATCCACGTGCGGGCTGGGCTGATCCACGTGCAACGTCGCCGGCAGCGTCTCGTGGTGCATCGCCTGCACCATCTTGATCACCCCGGCCACCCCGGCACCGGCCTGGGTGTGGCCCATGTTCGACTTGATCGAGCCCAGCCACAGCGGCTCGCTGCGATCCTGGCCGTAGGTCGCCAACAATGCTTGCGCCTCAATGGGATCGCCCAATGTGGTGCCCGTGCCGTGGCCTTCGACGACGTCGACCTCGGCGGCCGACAACCCGGCATTGGCCAACGCCGCGCGCACCACCCGCTGCTGCGACGGACCGTTGGGGGCGGTCAACCCGTTGGAGGCACCATCCTGGTTGACCGCCGAACCCCGCACCACCGCCAGCACGGGATGACCCAGCCGGCGTGCATCCGAGAGCCGCTCCACGACCAGCATGGCGCCACCCTCGGACCAGCCGACCCCGTCGGCGGCCCCGGCGTAGGCCTTGCATCGGCCGTCGGGCGCGAGCCCCCGGTGCCGGCTGAACTCGATGAAAACGGTGGGCGTGGCGTTGACGGTGGCGCCGCCGGCCAGGGCCAGGTCGCACTCGCCGGATCGCAGCGACTGCACCGCCATGTGCAGTGCCACCAGCGACGACGAACACGCGGTGTCCACCGAGACCGCCGGGCCTTCCAGCCCGAGCACGTAGGACACCCGCCCGGAGGCGACGCTGGAGGTCATACCGGTCAGCCGGTAGCCCTCGATCTCCTCGGCGAGCATGCCGTAGCCCTGCACGATGAGGCCGGCGAACACGCCGGTGGCGCTGCCGCGCAGCCCGCTGGGGTCGATCCCGCCGCGCTCCAACGCCTCCCACGACAGCTCCAGCAGCATTCGATGCTGGGGATCCATCGCGAGCGCCTCGGTCGGCGCGATGCCGAAGAATGCGGGGTCGAAGTCGGCGACGTCGTCGACGAAGCCGCCGGTGCGGGCGTATGTCTTGTGACGGGCGTCGGGATCGGGGTCGAACAGCCCGGCCAGGTCCCAGCCGCGATCGGTGGGAAAGTCCGAGATCACGTCGCGGCCGTCGGCCACCATTTGCCAGAGGCTCTCGGGCGTATCGACCCCGCCCGGGAAGCGACAGGACATGCCGACGATCGCGATCGGCTCGCTCGAGCGCTCCAGCAGCGCACGGTTGGTGCGCTTCAGGCGTTCAACCTGGACCAGCGCTTTACGCAGCGCCTCGGTCGCATGCTGGAGTTGATCCACCTCAGTACCCCTTGCCTAACATTTGGCCTCTCCCAAAACATGGGATGCCAACCACCGGATGCCGAGTCACGGCAGTTGCTGCACGAAGCGACGTCGTGCTGCACTCCGACCAAAGAATGTCGCTGGTGAGTATGGCCAACTCCGACAGGATTTCAAAACGCCCGATGCTCCCGGCTGCTAAAGGAGGATCGGATTCGGCGTGTGGAACGCCGCGTCCAAGGGGAAGTGGGCGCGCCCGGTTCGGCTGCAGCCCTCCTGACCACGCCATACGCCTGGCACGCCGTCCATGGCGCGACTGTACCCGGCTAGCCATCGGTGGTGGTCAGTGCATTCAGACGACGGCTCGACGCCAGCCGTCGGCGGCCTGGGCCGCGCGGATCAGCACCTCGCAGAGCTCGCGCAGTTCGGTCGCCTGGGCGCCCTCGTCCAACGCCGTGGCGACATCCTCCGCGGCGCATCGGACCTGGTAGACGCGATCCGACAGGTCGGACGCGTCGTCGGCCGACAGCACCACGGCATCGACGGGCAGGGCCGTCACCTCGCCCCGGTTGATCGAAGCCCGCTGTTCGTAGGCCCGCTGCCGGCAGGACTGCCGACAGTATTGACGGCGCCGACCCATCCCGACTTCGGCCACGTCTCGACCGCACCAGCGGCATGGTTGTGGGTGGTTACGGCGACTCACGCCTGCCGACTTTAGTCGGCCGCACTCCGCGATCCCGGTATCATTGACGGTCGAGTCGCGTACGCCGCGTGTCGACTCGGGAACTACGCACAACGTCTCAACGTTTGCTATGCGAATAGAATCGCGTCACCGGAGCTAAAGAGCTCAGAGCAATTAAAAGGAGTAGCAGCCATGGCTGATCGTGTACTGAGGGGCAGTCGCCTCGGAGCCGTGAGCTACGAGACCGACCGCAACCATGACCTGGCGCCGCGTCAGCTCGCGAAGTATCGCACCGAGAACGGCGAGGAATTCGAGGTTCCGTTCGCCGACGACGCCGACATCCCCGGCAGCTGGCTGTGCCGCAACGGCATGGAAGGCACCCTGATCGAGGGCGACCTGCCCGAGCCGAAGAAGGTCAAGCCGCCGCGCACGCACTGGGACATGCTGCTGGAGCGCCGCACCGTCGAAGAACTCGAAGAGCTGCTCAAGGAGCGCCTCGAGCTGATCCGCTCGAAGCGCCGCGGCTGACCGAACGCTAGCTGCGGTTGGCCGCGCGGGCGGCCCGGGTGCCGTTCCGGCGGCTTTCGATGCCCCATTTCGCGACCTTCACCAGCGCCTCGCGAATGTTGGATCCGCTCATCTTCGAGACGCCGAGTTCGCGCTCGGTGAAGGTGATCGGCACCTCGGCGACGATGAATCCGTTGTCCAGGCTGCGCCGGGTCAGGTCGATCTGGAAGCAATAGCCCTTGGAGTCCACACCGTCGAGATCGATCGCCTCGAGCACCTCGCGGCGATAGGCCCGGTAACCGGCGGTGATGTCATGGATGTCGATGTCGAGCGCCAGTCGTGCGTAGGTGTTGGCGGTCCAGGACAGGGCCCAGCGCCGCTTCGGCCAATTCCGTACCGCTCCCCCATCGACATAGCGCGAACCGATGACCAGGTCGGCTCCAGAGTCGATGGCGTCCAGCAGGCGGCGCAGCTGTTCGGGTGCGTGGCTGCCGTCGGCGTCCATCTCGACGAGCACCGCGTAGTCGCGACTCAGACCCCAGCCGAAGCCCGCGAGGTAGGCCGCACCCAGGCCGTCCTTGGCCGTGCGGTGCATGACGTGGGTGCGCCCGCCGTCGGCCGCGGCCAGCTCGTCGGCGAGTTCGCCGGTCCCGTCCGGGCTGCCGTCGTCGACGATCAGCACGTGCACGTCGGGGCAGGCGTCGGTCAGGCGCCGATGGATCAGAGGCAGGTTCTCCCGCTCGTTGAAGGTCGGGATGATAACCAGGACACGCTGGCTGGGACGATTGCCCGGAACCCGGGTCGCCTGCTCGCCGGTGGTCATTTATCTCCTCTGTGTCGCCCGAGATAACGCGGTGGTCGGCCGCCCTTTTGGTGGAGCGGAGTGTAGTCGCCGCCGGTGTCCGGCGGAGCGTCGTGCGCGGTCGTCGGGGCTTCCTCGTCGGACCGGGGTTCGTCCGGGGCTGCCCCGCTGTCCGCCGATTCAGCCGGAGGCCTGGACCGCAGCCGAATCGGACGCGGGAAGCTCCTATTGTGCCGTATTCCGGCCAGAATGACCGCTCCGGCCGCCGCAACTAGGACCCACTGCACAATCGGCGCCCATTGAGTCGCAGGCGTCAGCCTCGTCTTGAGGCGCACCTGGATGTCGAGGTAGGCGGGCTGGAAGAAGTCGGTGCGGACCAGCTCGGCGCCGTCGGGGGCGATCACCGCGCTGACCCCGGTGGTGCCGGCGACCACGACGTATCGGTCATGCTCGACGGCCCGTACCTTGGCGAATGCGAGCTGTTGCTCGCTCATGCGCTTGTTGAAGGTGGCATTGTTGGCGGGCACCGCCAGCAGCTGGGCGCCGTTGAGCACGGCCTTGCGCGGCGCTCGGTCGAAGATCACTTCCCAGCAGGTGGCGACGCCGACGGGCACGCCGGCGATCTGCACCACGTCGGTGCTTTTTCCAGGGATGAAATTGCCGGCCAGGCCGGCCTGGCTCGACAGATGCTCGAACAGCCACCGCATGGGCAGGTACTCGCCGAACGGCTGCACGATCTCCTTGTCGTGGCGGTCGGCCGGGCCGGTGACCGGATTCCAGACGATGGCGGTGTTGGTGTACTGCTCGGGTCCCGGGTCGTGGCGCGGCACCGCGAGCACCGATCCGATCAGGATCGGCGCGTTGATCGCATGGGCCGCCTCGGCGATCCGCTGGGCGGCGTCGGCGTTGACGAAGGGATCGATGTCGGAGGAATCCTCGGGCCAGATGACGAACTGCGGCTGCGGGGCGGCCCCGGCCCGGACGTCCTCGGCCAGCCGCAACGTCTCGTCGACGTGGTTGTCCAGCACCGCCCGGCGCTGCTCGTTGAAGCCGAGGCCGAGCCGGGGCACGTTGCCCTGCACGGCCGCGACGGTGACCGTCGGCTCGCCACCCGATCCGGCACCGGAGTGGCGCACCTGCGGCCAGACGATGACGGCGGCGAACAACACCAGGCAGAAGCAGACGCCGGGCAGCACCACCGCGGGGGGCCGCGCCGACGTGTCCTCTTTAGCGTCCTCGGCTGGGGCGTCGCCCCGCGCCCGGCCGCCGGCTCGCCACCAGGTGGCGATTTCCAGCGCGATCGCGGTCACGCTGAAGCCCAGCAGAACGACCCCCAGGGAGAGCAGCGACACCCCGCCGAGCTGGACCAGCGGCAGCAGTGGGCCCTCGGCCTGGCCGTAGGCCACCGCGCCCCAGGGAAAGCCGCCGAACGGGACGACCGACTTCAGCCACTCCTGGGCCGTCCACAGCACCGCGAACCAGAGCGGCCAGCCGGGCAGTCGGCGCACAACGATCGCGAAGAAGCCGAACAGCCCGGGGAACAGCGCGCACATCGTGGCCAACGCCAGCCACGGCACGTCGCCCACCAGCAGGCTGATCCACGGCAGCAGTGGCACGTAGAACGCGAACCCGAACAGGAATCCGTAGCCGAATCCGCCCGCCAGGGTGGTGGCGGGATGTTTGAGCACCCACGCCAGCAGCGCGGCGGCGACGACGGCGGCCCACCACCAGTTCACCGACGGGAAGCTGGTGCAGAGCAGCACTCCGCCGCCGAAGCTGGCCACCAGCCGGGTGAGCCGGGGTAGCAGCGCCGCCCCGACGCCGGGAACTCGCGCAACCGCCCCCTTGCCCAGCCGCGTGATCCCGTGGCCCGTCGCGACCGCCATGCGACTGGCCAGGCCCGGGCCGTCGGGCTCGGCTTCGCCCTCGGGTTCCGGCTTGGCCTCGTCGTCTAGCGCGTCGACGTCCTCGGCCTCGACGTCTTGCGCGTCGACGTCGTCATCAGCCATGGATCACCGCACCCCGGTGGACGGTTCGCCGGCATCGCGGCAGGTCATCGGCCGGGTCCAGCCGGGGCAACGCGGGAACGCGCGACCGCGGGTCGGTGGACCAGCGCTGGACGCTGTCGTCGGGAGCGTGCACGTCGAGGTCTCCGGCGTCCCACACGGCGTAGGAGGCGGGAGCACCGGGCACCAGGGCGCCGATGTTGTCGTCCCGGACACCACAGGCGCGCCAACCGCCGCGAGTGGCGCCGGCGAACGCGGCCCGCGCCGACACGCCGCTGCCCGCGGTGCGGTGATGGACCGCCGCACGCACGCTTGCCCACGGGTCGAACCCCGTCACGGGGGCGTCGGAACCGAGCGCGAGGGGCACGCCTTGGGATGCTAACAGCGCAAGTGGGTTGAGCCGGCTGCCTCGTTCGGCGCCGAGACGATCGGCATACATGCCGTCGCGACCACCCCAGAGCGCGTCGAAGTTGGGCTGCACGCTGGCGATGACGCCCCACGCGCCGAGTTTGGCGGCTTGGTCGGCGGTGACCATCTCGAGGTGCTCCAGCCGGTGGCCGCAGCGGGCGACGGCGACCACCCCGAGGTCGGCGACCACTCGTCCGAAGGCGTCGACGGCCGCCGAGACCGCGGCATCGCCGATGACATGGAAACCGGCCGTCACCTGCGCCTCGGTGCATGCTCGGAGATGCGCCTCAATGACGTCGGCGTCCAGATAGCAGGTGCCGACGCGGTCCGGGGCGTCGGTGTACGGCTCGTGCAGCCAGGCGGTGTGTGACCCCAGGGCCCCGTCGATGAACAGGTCGCCGGCCAGCCCGCGGGCGCCGGTCTGCTCCATCAGCGCGCGGACCTGCCCGGCGGTGGTCACCGCTTCGCCCCAGTAGCCGATCACTTCGACACCGTGATCGAGGGCGCGCAGTTGCAGCCAGTCGTCGAGGCCACCGATCTCGGGTCCCGCGCATTCGTGGACGGCGACGATGCCGGACGCCGCCGCGGCCCCCAGCGCGGCGGACCTGGCTTCTTCCAGCTGTGCGGCCGTCAGCAGGCCACGGGCGACGGCCCGGACCAGGTGGTGCGCGTCGCCGGCCAGCGGCCCGTCGGGGGCGAAACCGCGTGCCGACGCGAGCTCCGGCACCAGCCGGCGCAGGCCCGTCGAGGCGAGCGCGGAGTGGACGTCGACGCGCGCCAGGTAGGCCGGCCGGTCACCGAGCACCGCGTCGAGATCGGCGGTGGACGGCGGGCTGTTTTCGGGCCAGGCCGACTCGTCCCAGCCGTGCCCCCAGATCGGCTCGCCGGGGTGCGCGGCGGCATAGTCGGCGACCATCCGCAGGCACTGTCCGCGCGAGCCGGCCCCGCGCAAGTCCAGCCCGCTGAGCGTGAGGCCGGTCGCGGTCACATGAATGTGGCTGTCCACGAATCCGGGAGCCACGAAACCGCCCTCGAGGTCCACCACGTCGGCGTCGGGAAACTGCCGGCGACCGACCTCGTCGCCGCCCAGCCAGGCCACGACCCCGCCGCGCACCGCCATCGCGGTCGCGTCGGGATGGGTGGGGCTGTGCACCCGCCCATTGAGCAGCAGCGTCGTCGGAATCGGGGTCACACCGCAAAACTACGTGGAGCAGCGCCTGGGGCGATCAGTTCGGGCCGGCCGCGTATCGGGGGCCACCCCAGTGGTCGTCGACGGGCCGGGACTTCGGCAGTGGGGCCGGCTCGACGTCGTGGACGTCGATGACCTCGCCGTCGATGTAGTCACCGCGTGGACCCGCGTTGTCGGGACGGTAGCCGGTGAAGGTCTCGGAAAAGGTCGACGTGTAGCTGACCAGCGGTGCGTGTCGCTGGAAATTCCGCAGCGCGATCCTGGTCAATCCGGGCCCGGCGGCCGCACGGACCGGCGGAAGCAGCAGCAACATGCCCAACACCGTGGTCACGAATCCGGGAACGAGGACGAGCGCCGTCGCCATCGTCACCAGGGCGCCGTCGCCCAGGGTGGTGCGCGGTTCCTTCAGACCCGAGCGCATCCGCCCGATGTCGCGGATCAGCTGCGACCCCGCGAGCGGGGCCAGCAGGCCCCAGCCGAGAACGAACGTGACCAGCAGACCCAGCAGCGTCCAGCCCCACCCGACCGTCCAGACCAGCGCGAAAATCGCCGCCAGCTCGACGACGGCGTAGAGGAGTATCAACCGGCTCACCATGTGATGCCAACGTCTGCGCATTGCACTCGAGTTCCCCTAGTGATCGGTGTCGCGGCTGCAGTTAGATGACGATATGACCACGATTGAGATCGATACCCCGGACGGACCGATCGATGCGCTGCTGAGCATTCCACCCGGAAATGGCCCCTGGCCGGGTGTGGTGGTGATCCATGACGCCTTCGGCTACAGCCGGGACAAAGAGTCGATCAACGACCGCGTCGCCCAGGCCGGATATGTGGCGCTGACGCCGAACATGTACGCGCGCGGCGGGCGCATGCGCTGCATCACCCGCGTCATGCGTGAGCTGATGACCCAGCGCGGCCGCGCGCTTGACGACATTCTTGCCGCCCGCGATTACTTGCAAAACCGGCCGGACTGTTCCGGGCAGGTGGGAATCGCCGGCTTCTGCATGGGCGGTCAGTTCGCACTCGTGATGTCGCCCAAGGGTTTTGGCGCTTCGGCGCCGTTCTACGGCGCTCCCCTGCCGCGGCACCTGAACGACACGCTGCAGGGCGCGTGCCCGATCGTGGCGAGCTTCGGCGCGCGTGACCCGCTGGGCAAGGGCGCACCCGAGAAGTTGCGCGAAGTCATTGCGGCCAAGCAGATCACCAGTGACGTCAAGGTGTATCCCGGTGTCGGGCACAGCTTCGCGAATACCCTTCCCGCCCAACCCCTGTTGCGGATAGCGGGTTTCGGCTACGACGACGCCGCGACCGAGGACGCGTGGAGCCGGGTCTTCTCGTTCTTCGGGGAGCATCTAAAGGCTTAGCTTGTCCGATACGACGCCCGCGAAGGTGTGCGTATCGCCGGGCCAGCGCGCCGAGATGTAGTTGCCGTCGTCGACGACAAACGCGGGCCGCGAGTCGGTCGCCGTGTCCCGCGCCATCCCGGAAGACTTCCGCCGCCAGTGCGGCGTGCCGCGCTCGACGTCCCGGAAATCCGCCGGATCTTCAAGCGCGCGAGTGACTTCCGACTGCACCGACATATAACCCTTTGCCTGGCCGGGCTGTTCGGTGTAGGTCCGGTAGTAGTCGCGATCCCAGAATCGAGTGATCCGGGTCAGCCGCCAGGCCAGTCCCTCCATCGCCCAGGTGAGTGCCGTGGTCTTGCGTCCGTAGAGCACCGAGCGACCCGTGCCGGGATCGACACTGCGCGCGGCCAGCAGCACCCCGTGACAAATCGCGCCCACGATCAGTTCGCGGCCAAAGGCTTCCACCACCAGGCGCTGCAGGATGTCGCTGTCGATGTAGCCGCGCATCCCGCGGGCGCGATGGCCACCGGGCAGCACGAGCGCGTCGATGCCGTCCAGCGTGGCATCTTTCCAGCGGCCGGGATGCCGGTATTCGGGCGAGCGGACCATCGCGGCATAGGCGTCACGACCATTCGTGTTGGCGCGCAGTGCCAGCCCGACGAGCGGGAAGGAGCTCAATACCGGTAGCGCGGACCAGATATCCAGACCCCGACCGGTCACCATGATGTCGTCGGCCACCGCGGGGGTGCCGCTTTCGGTCGCAAAGATCACCCGGTGACCGTTGTCGGTCAAAACCCGCCAGCTCACGGCGACCTCGGTCGGGTCGAAGTCACGGTCCGGGATCGGGATCAGGACAGTACCCATGGGGCTTTAACCCTGGGGCACCCGGAGCTCAAGGCCGATATTGTTTTCCATGCCGCCGCGCAGCTTGCTGAAGAAGTTGAAGACCGTCCCAACGATGCCGTAACGCTTGCCGATCGCGTCGTAAACGGTGCCAGTATCCGACTTGTCGAGCAGGGCCGCGGTGCCCTCGACCGCGTCACTCGTCGGGCGGCCGCGCATCGTGCAGGTGGCCATCGTGACGCGGGGGGTATTGCGAATTCGCTTGACCTTCCACGAGTTTCCCTGCGTGATCACCAGCAGCCGGTCGCCGTCCACCGCGGTCCAGATGGGAGTCGGCTTGGCGCGCCCGTCCTTGGTGAAGGTGGTCAGCAGGATGTATTGCGCCTTGGCGAGGTCGGCGAAGGTGGGTGTCACGGTGTCAACCTTGACATTCTCCGCACCGAGCTGCAATCGTGCTAAGTGAAAACACCGTTTTCGTTTAAGCATCGCAGCTGAGACCGGAGCGAGGAAGCCCGTGAGCGATCCGAAGAAGCCGATGGCATGGCTGCCGTTTTCGATCACCGAATCAGCGCTGACGGGCTCCGACGACGATATGGACCTGTCCCAGGCATGGTCGTATCTGCAGGAACGGCTCGGCGACGCAGCGCAGCTCGTGCAATCCGATCCGGCGAGCCGAAATCGATTCGATCTCGCCGCGGGCATGCGCCACCTGCTGGTGCTGCTCACCGCGGGAATCCACGAGGTGCTGCGGTTCGACCCCGATCCGATCCTGTCCGTGCAGGCCACCAGCACCGACGACCTGGTGACCTGGGGAATGGAGTGTCCGGACTGCGTTTACACCAGTGCCACGCTGCGCGGGGGTGAAAGCTATCGGCTGTTCGGCAATCGGGGTACGGCACGCTACGTCGGGCTGCAGACGATGAACGGCATCGTCGCGACGGCCAACGAACTGGTCGACGAACTCGAGGTGGACGCCGACGGGAACTTCGAAGTGGTGCTGTCCGCGTCTGAGCCGACGGGGCGGCCCGGCAATTGGATGCGGCTCGACGGCGATCACCCGACGTTGACCGTGCGGCACTTTTTCTACGACTGGAACACCGAAGTCGCCTCGTCGCTGCGTATCGAGCGGCTCGGCGATCCGGTCGGCACCGCAGACCGCTCGATCGATCCGGCAGTAGCGGTGTCACGACAGCTGGTCGCCCTCGGTGATTTCGTCCAGGACAATCTGGCGTTCTTCCTGCAATTCGGTGCGGCAGCGCCGACGAACGGATTCCTGCCGCCGATCGACCGCTCCGATATCGGCGCGGCGGCGGAGAACCGGCCGGTGATCGGTCGCTGGGAATTGGAACCGGGCCAGGCGCTGATCGTGGAAGTCGTTCCACCCGAGGGGATTTACTGGAGCTTTTCGATCGGAAATCCGTGGTGGGAGACGATCCATTACGGGCGGCATCAGTCCAGCCTGAATGCCTATCAGGCCGCAGTGGATTCCGACGGCCTGGTGCGAGTGGTGCTGTGCTCTGACGATCCGGGTGTCGCGAATTGGCTTGACACGGCCGGCCATAGCAATGGGCCGATCATCTTGCGCTGCGTGCGCACCGCGACGGCGCCGACTCCGACAACGCGGGTCGTGGCGTTCGACGACATTCGTGCCCAGTTGCCCGCGGACACCGCGACGGTGACCCTCGAGCAGCGGGCCTGCATCCTCGCGACCCGGCGCGAGGCCGTGCGCGAAAGGTTCGCCCGATGACGTTTAACGCCGACGAGTTGGAAGACGGTGCCCGCGCGGCGACCGGTCTCGACGATTTCGGATCTTCGTACTACCGCGACGGACTCGAACGCATCGTCGATGCGCTGAACACCGAGGCGGACCTCAACGAGATCGGCCGGGTCATCCAGCACGCGACCATCAGCAACGCGCTGATTCAGCGTCTGCACGTCGAGGACACCTACCGACAGCACCCCGAGATCGACGACGAGATGGTCGGCGGCCCAGTCTTCGTGATCGGGCTACCCCGCACGGGGACAACGGCATTGAGCCAGCTGGTAGCCGCCGACCCGCAATTCCGGTCGCTGCGGATGTGGGAGTCCCAGGCACCCACGCCGCCGCCGGAGGCCGCCACCCAGCACACCGACCCGCGGATCGCGCAGGCCGAGGCGGGCCTGAAGATGCTCGACGACATGTTCCCGTTGATGAAGACGATGCACAATTCGGAGGCGACCGCCCCGACCGAATGCCAGGACCTGATGGGAATGAGCTTTCGTACCTTCCACTTTGACGGTGTGGTGCGCGCTCCGGGGTATCTGGCGTGGTTGATGGACTGCGACATGCGCGAGACGTACACCTTTCACCGGCGGGTGCTCAAGCTGTTGCAGTGGCATTGCCCGCCGGTGTTGTGGCACCTCAAAACCCCGGTGCACATGTTCGCCCTCGACGCGCTCGTCGAGGCGTACCCGAACGCCCGATTCCTGTGGAGCCACCGCGATCCGGCCAAGGTGATGGGTTCGGTGTGCAGCCTGATCCAATATGTCCGCAGCTGGAGCAGCGACCGCAACGATCCCCGGGAGTTGGGTGCCGAGCAGGTCGACAGCTGGGTCGAAGCCGTCGGGCGGGCAATGGATTTCCGCGCCCGGATGGGTGACGACCGGTTCGCGGACGTCTCTTTCGCCGACTTGCAGGCGGATCCGGTGCGCACGCTGCGAGCCGGCTACGAACGCCTGGGATTGAGCTTTACCGACGCCACCTCGAACGCGGTCAGTCAGTGGGCCGAGGGGCACAAACCCGGCTCTCGCGGCGCACACGACTACGACCTGGCCGACTACGGCCTGACGCCGGACGGTGTACGGGAACGGTTCGCCGACTACCTTGCCGCCTATGACGCAACAGCCTGAGAGCGCGCCCCGGACGCGGCGCCGCGACAAGCTGGAGCCGGACCCGGCGGTGCGCCGCGAGATTCTGACGGCCGCATCAACAACCCTGCGCGAGCAGGGAGTTCGCGGATTGAGCATTGCCGCGGTGCTGGACCGCGCCAAGTTGAGTACCCGCGCCTTCTATCGGCATTTCGACTCCAAGGACGAACTGGTTGCCGCGGTTTTCCTGGAGACGGCGCGTGCAGAAAGGCGGCGGCTGCAACGCCGAATGTCGGCCGCGGCCAACGAGATCGAAGCGGTCGCGGCGTGGATCGACGGTCGGCTCGACTTGGCGTTCGACGACACGATCAAATCCGATTTGCGGCGGCTGTCGCTGGAAGCTCAGTCGCAGACCTTCGCCTCCCCCGGTTTGATTCAGCCCGCGTACGCCGAAATGCTCAAACCGCTCAGCGACGCGCTGCGGCGCGGCCTGCAGGACGGGGTTTTCCAGCACATCGACCCCGTGACGGACGCCGAGTTCATCCAGGGCGTGGTGTGGGCAAGTACCAATCGGCAATGGCAGAACGGCGATTGCGATCGCGCCGCGGTCCGCGACGACGCGCTCCGGTTCTGCCTGCGCGCATTGGGCGTGGCGCCCGAGGCCATCAATCAGATCTGACCGAAGGAGTATCCATGGACCTGGGCTATGCCGGATCGACGGCCGTCGTCACCGGCGGCAGCAAAGGGATGGGACTGGCCATCGCCGAAGCCCTTGCGGCCGAAGGGGCCAGCGTGGCGGTGATGGCCCGCGGTCAGGACGCACTCGATGCCGCCGTGCGGGCGCTTCGTGAGGCCGGCGCCCCCGACGCGGTGGGAATCAGCGTGGATATGACTGATGCCACGTCGATTTCGGATGGCTTCGCGGCGGTCGCCGAGCGCTGGGGCCGACTCAATAGCCTGGTCCATACGATCGGCCCGGGTGACGGCTACTTCGAGCAGATGGACGACGGGCAGTGGGATGAAGCCTTTGCGTTGGGCACGATGTCGGGCGTGCGGTCGATCCGCGCCTCGTTGCCGCTGCTGCGCGCGGCGGACTGGGCCCGCATCGTGACGCTGTCCGCGCACTCGATTCAACGACAGAACCCGCGCATCGTCGCCTATACGGCGGCGAAAGCGGCGTTGGCCAGCGTCACCAAGAATCTCTCCAAAAGCCTTGCCTCCGATGGCATCCTGGTCAACTGCGTGTGTCCGGGGACCATCGTGACCGCCAGCTTCACCGAAAACCTGAAGGACATCCTGGCGGCCGACGGCCTGGACGCCACCGACCCGCACGACGTGATGACCTGGATCGACAATAACTTTCACCAGCCCTGCGACCTGGGTCGTGCCGGGCTTCCCGAAGAGGTCGCCTCGATCACCGCCTACCTGGCATCGCGGCGCAACGGCTACGTCACCGGCGCCACGGTGAATGTGGACGGCGGATCCGACTTCATCTAGGTCAGCCTTCGAGGTCGCCTTCGGTTTCGAGCAGCGCTTGGCGCAGCCCGTCCAGGGTTTCCGGCTGCGGCTCGGCCCACATCCCGCGCCCGGCCGCCTCCAACAACCGTTCTGCCATGCCGTGCAACGCCCACGGGTTGGATTCCGTCATGAACTTGCGGTTCTCCGGATCCAGCACATAGCGCTCGGTCAGCTGTTCGTACATCCAGTCGGCCATCACGCCCGCGGTGGCGTCATAGCCGAAGAGGTAGTCGACGGTCGCCGCCATCTCGAATGCGCCCTTGTACCCATGCCGGCGCATCGCGGCCATCCAGCGGGGATTGACCACCCGGGCGCGAAACACCCGCGTGGTCTCCTCGGACAGGGTTCGGGTGCGGATCGCGTCGGGCCGGGTGTTGTCGCCGATGTAGGCGGCCGGCGCCGTGCCGGTCAGCGCTCGCACCGTGGCGATCATGCCGCCGTGATATTGGAAGTAGTCGTCGGAGTCGGCGATGTCGTGCTCGCGCGTGTCGGTGTTCTTGGCGGCCACCGCAATTCGCCGATACTGGCGGTTCATATCGTCGACCGCCGCGCGGCCGTCGAGGTCACGGCCGTAGGCGAACCCGCCCCAGGCGGTGTACACCTGCGCGAGGTCGGCGTCGTCGCGCCAGTTCCGGCTGTCGATCAGCTGCAGCAGCCCGGCGCCATAGGTGCCCGGCTTGGATCCGAAAATCCGTGTGGTGGCTCGTCGTTGGTCGCCATGCTGGGCCAGATCGGCCTGCGCGTGGGCCCTGACGTAGTTGCTGTCGGCGGGCTCGTCGAGTTCGGCGACCAAGCGCACCGCGTCGTCGAGCATCGTGACGACATGCGGGAACGCGTCGCGGAAGAACCCGGAGATCCGCACGGTCACGTCGATGCGCGGACGTCCCAGCTCGGCCAGCGGGATCGGCGTCAAGCCGACCACGCGCCGCGACGCATCGTCCCAGACGGGCCGAACGCCCAGCAGCGCAAGGACTTCGGCGATATCGTCGCCGGCGGTGCGCATCGCCGAAGTCCCCCACACCGACAGCCCGACCGATTGCGGCCACTCGCCGTGGTCGTTGCGATACCGGTCCAGCAGCGAATCGGCAAGGGCGACACCGGCTTCCCACGCGAGCCTGGACGGCACCGCCTTGGGGTCGACGGAGTAGAAGTTGCGGCCGGTGGGCAGCACGTTGACCAGGCCGCGCAGCGGCGAGCCGGACGGGCCGGCGGGTATGAACCGGCCGTCCAGCGCCCTCAAGACCTGGTCGATCTCCGCGGCGGTGCCGGCCAGCCGGGGCACCACCTCGGTGGCCGCGAACCGTAAAACGGTGGCGACGTCGGCGTTGTCGGTGATCGTGTCGACGGCGTCGGGGTTCCAGCCGCTGGCTTGCAGCGAGCCGACCAATTCGCGGGCGACGGCCTCGGTTTGATCGACCGTGGTCCGCTCGTCGGTGCCGTCTTCGGCGAGCCCGAGCGCCTGTCGCAGGCCCGGGATCGCCTGCTCACCGCCGAACAGCTGCCGGGCCCGCAAGATGGCCAGCACCAGGTCGAGTTCTGCTTCGCCCGTGGGCTTTTGGCCGAGGATGTGCAGGCCGTCGCGGATCTGCACATCCTTGATCTCGCACAGCCAGCCGTCGACGTGCAACAGCATGTCGTCGAACGAGTCTTCTTCGGGGCGCTCGGTCAGCCCCAGATCGTGGTCCATCTTGGCGGCCCGGATCAGCGTCCAGATCTGCTGACGGATGGCGGGCAGCTTGCCGGGATCCAGGGCGGCGACGTTGGCATGCTCGTCGAGCAGTTGCTCCAAACGCGCGATATCGCCATAGCTTTCGGCACGGGCCATCGGCGGGATCAGGTGGTCGACGAGCACCGCGTGCGCCCGCCGCTTGGCCTGCGTGCCCTCGCCGGGGTCGTTGACCAGGAACGGGTAGATCAGCGGCAGGTTGCCCAGCGCGGCGTCGGATCCACAAGCGGCCGACATGCCCAGCGTCTTGCCGGGGAGCCATTCCAGGTTGCCGTGCTTACCGAGGTGCACGACGGCGTGCGAGCCGAATCCGGCGTCCAGCCAGTGGTAGGCGGCCAGGTAGTGGTGGCTGGGCGGCAGATCCGGATCGTGGTAGATGGCGACGGGGTTCTCGCCGAACCCGCGGGGCGGCTGCACCATCAGCACCAGGTTGTCGGACTGTATTGCGGCGACGACGATCTCGCCGTCAGGGTCGTGCTCGCGGTCGACGAACAGTTCGCCGGGCGCCGAACCCCAATGGGTTTCGACGGCCTCGCGGAACTCTTCGGGCAGCGTGGCGAACCAGCGCCGGTAGTCCGCGGCGGACACCCTGATCGGGTTGCCGGCCAGTTGCTCGTGGGTGAGCCAGTCGGGGTCCTGCCCGCCGCGTTCGATCAGCGCGTGAATCAGGGCATCGCCGTCGTTCGCGTCGATGCCGGGCAGATCGCCGACGCGATAGCCACCGTCGCGCATCGCCCTGATGAGGGCAACCGCACTGGCGGGGGTGTCGAGTCCAACCGCGTTGCCGATGCGAGCGTGCTTGGTGGGATACGCCGAGAACACCAGGGCCACGCGCTTGTCCACGGGCGCCACATGCCGCAGCTGCGCGTGCCGGATGGCCAGGCCCGCGACCCGTGCGCAGCGTTCCGGATCGGCGACATACGAGATCAGCCCGTCGTCGTCGATCTCCTTGAACGAGAACGGCACGGTGATGATGCGCCCGTCGAACTCGGGCACCGCCACCTGGGTTGCCACATCCAGCGGGGACAGGCCGTCGTCATTCTCGTTCCACTGAGCGCGCGAACTTGTCAGGCATAGACCCTGCAAGATCGGAACATCCAGCGCGGCAAGGTGTTCGACATTCCAGCTGTCGTCATCCCCGCCGGCCGACACGGCCGCGGGCTTCAGTCCCCCGGCGGCCAGCACAGTGACGACCATCGCGTCGGCGTCGCTCAGCCGTTGCAGCAGTTCGGGTTCGGCGGTGCGCAGCGACGCGCAGTAGACGGGCAGCGCTCGTGCGCCGGCGTCTTCGATCGCCGTGCACAGCGACTCGATGTAGGACGTGTTGCCGGCCAGATGCTGCGCACGGTAATACAGCACCGCGATCGTCGGGCCCGTCTTTCCGGCATCTTGTCGCGCCAGTTCACCCCAGGTCGGGGTCACCACCGGCTCGGTGAAGCCGACACCGGTCATCAGCACGGTGTCGGACAGGAACGCATGCAGCTGGCGCAGGTTCTCCACGCCGCCGTGCGCCAGGTAGATGTGCGCCTGCACCGCGATGCCGGCGGCCAGCGTGGACAGCCCGGTCAACTCGGCGTCCGCGGCCTGCTCGCCGCTGACCAGGATCGTCGGAATACCACTCGCGATCACCGCGTCGATACCGCTTTGCCAGGCCCGATAGCCGCCGAGGATCCGGACGACCACGATCTCCGCGCCGGCTAAGAGGTCGGGCAACTCCTCGTCGGACAGCCGCGCGGGATTGGCCCACCGATAGTTTTTCCCGCTGGAACGGGCGCTGATGAGGTCGGTGTCGGATGTCGACAGCAGGACGATCGTCGGCTCAGCCACCCATTATTCGTACCGCAAAGCCCCCGCCCCGGGCGCAGCGCCCGCTCAGGTCCCGGTGCAGATGCTGATAAACCGGATGGGCGCGCAGATGCTGACCCAGACGCGCGGCGCGGGGGCGGACCAAGCCGGCGGCGGCGGAGGTGGAGGAGGCGGCGGCAGGGCTTGCGGTGGCGCCTGCGCGGCGACGACGCAGGTGTTCGATGGCGCGTCGTACACGGTGCCTGCGCCGCATTGGGCCGCTCTACTGACCGCCGGCGAGATCGAAGTCGTGATCAGGGCCAGCGCGAAGGCGGCCGGGACGATGAGTACCAAGCGGTTCGCTATCCCGAACATCACAGCTCTCCGTGCGTACGAGTCGGCCCCCCTCAGCAAACATTGCCACAAAGAGCGGCGAAACGCGCGGGTTGATGCTGTTTTTGCGGCGCCGCTGGGCAATCTCAAATCTTGTCGGTGGCCGCCGCTAGTATCGAAAGTATGTTCGATGGATTGCAGGGTGCAGACGCGCTGGTGCGTGCCGACGACGCGACCGTGGTTGCGGCCATCGCGGAATGGACGCGTGCCGAAGCCGCGGCTTCGTCGCGCCGGCTGGCCGCCGTTGCCGAACTGGTGCGCCGCCGCGCTCTGGGACCCGTCGACGGCGGCATGTGGTCGTGCGACAACTGGGATGCGATGGCCGCCGAAGTCTCTGCCGCGCAAGGCATTAGTCACGGCATGGCATCCGGCCAGATGTATTTGGCCGTCGCACTGCGTGACCGGCTACCTGGGGTTGCGGCCCTCTTCGCCGACGGCGCGATCAGCGCCCGGCTGGCCGCTGCCATTGTCTGGCACACGGATCTGATCAAGGACGAGGAGACGCTTCGGCTGGTCGATGCGGCGCTGGCCAAAGATGCGGTGCTTTATGGGCCGCTGTCGATGAACAAGACGGCTCAAGCCATCGACGCGATCGTCGACCGGCACGACCCCGGGGCGTTGCGGCGCATTCGTGCCGCCGAGCGCAGCCGCGATGTCGTGATCGACCTGGCCAACGATGAGTCGGGAACGGCCTCTTTCTGGGGCCGGCTGTACTCCACCGACGCGGCCGCTCTCGATCGAAGGCTGCGGCAGATGGCCCACGATGTCTGCGATGACGACCCGCGCACCCTCGCTCAGCGCCGTGCCGATGCGTTGGGCGTCCTGGCCGCAGGAGGCCAGCGGCTGGCCTGCGGCTGCGACAACGCCGAGTGCCCGGCGCGCTCAGCGGGCGACGAGCGGGCGTCGGGTGTCGTCATCCACGTCGTCGCCGAGGCATCAGCGCTCCAGGATGAACCAGCCGCGGGACTGAACCGACCCTCGGCGTTGATCACGGGTGGCGGAACGGTTCCCGCGCCACGGCTCGCCGACCTGGTTCGGAACGGCGCGCAGGTGCGGCCGGTGCATCATCCCGGCAACGACAGCGCAGCCGAGCCGGGCTACCGCCCCTCCGCGGCGCTCGGTGCGTTTGTGCGATGCCGTGACCTGACGTGCCGATTTCCCAATTGCGATCGCCCCGCGGAGATCTGCGACATCGACCACACGATCCCCCATCCCTTCGGCCCCACGCACCCGTCAAATCTCAAGTGCCTGTGCCGAAAACATCACCTGCTCAAGACTTTCTGGACAGCGTGGCGCGACGAGCAACGGCCCGACGGAACCATTGTCTGGACGTCACCCAGCGGCCACACCTACACGACACGGCCGGGTAGCCGTCTGCTCTTTCCCACGCTCTGCCTGCCCACGGGTGAATTACCCACGGCGCCAAGGGCTGATCATCGATCCGACGGTCGCGGCATAATGATGCCCAAGCGGTGGCGTACTCGAGAGCAAGAACGCAGCTACCGCATCAACGCCGAGCGCTCACTCAACGCCGCCCGCGTCGCCGAACGAAATCAGCCGCCGCCGTTCTGAAATCAAGCGGTGCGGACGTCGAAGTCGGCGAGATCGGGCTTACGCAGCAGTTCGGTATGCGCCTCGGGCACCCACGGAAACACCTCGGGCAGACCGTCCTTGCCCACATACCAACTGTTACAACCCGACGCCCAAATAGTTTGCGGTATAGCCGCTTTCAGTTGCTCGTTGTATTCCTTTGTCGCCGCTTCGGTCGGCGCGGCGGCGCGCACCGCACCGGCGCGCAACTGCTTGATCCACCAGATCGCGTAATCGGCTTGGTCCTCGGCGATGGCAATAAAGGACTGGTTTCCAATCGGCGAATGCGGACCCATCAGCATGAAGAGGTTCGGGAACCGCGGCACCGCGACGGATCGATACGCGATCAGACCGTCGGCCCAGACCTCTTCGAGAGTGATCCCGCCCTCGCCGACCACCTCCATGGGTCGCACGTACGCCCTGGCGTCAAACCCGGTGGCATAGACCAGCAGATCGAGTTCGTGCAGGGTCCCGTCCGCGGTCACGATGCCGCGGGGCTCGATGCGCTCGATTCGGTCGGTGACCACGTCGACGGTGGGGTGCTGCACCGACCGATAGAAGCGCCCCGACATCGCCAAGCGCTTGCACATCGGCTCGTAGGTCGGGGTGAGTTTGGCCCGCAATTTCGGGTCGCGCACCCTGCTCAGGTTCCATCGACACGCGGCCTGGACCATACTGCGGCGCAATCCCGGTTGGACCGGCGCGCGGCCCAGCACGCGCCGGGAGAAGGTGCCCCAAAACCAGCGGCCCATCGTGTCGAACACCGGGAAGCGTGACAGCACGTGCCGTGTCAGCCCCGAGTACCGCGCGTTGGGTAGCGGCATGACCCACTGGGCGGTGCGCTGAAACAAGGTCAGCTGGCGCACCTTGCCGTCGCCAAGCTCCGCAACGATCTGCACACCGCTCGAGCCGTTTCCGATCAGTCCGATTCGCTTGTCCGGCAATGAAACCGAGTGGTCCCACCGGGACGAATGGAAAGCCGGGCCGTCGAAAGTCTCCCGGCCGGGAATTTCCGGATACTTCGGTACGCTCAACACCCCGGTCGCGGTGATCACCACGTCAAACGTCTCTTCGCCGAATGTTGTGGAGAGATGCCATTTTCCGTCGTCGTATTCGGCTTTGGTGACGTCGCAGCCGAATCGGATGTGCCGGCGCACCCCACGCTCGTCGGCCACCCGCCGGAAGTACTCCTGCAGCTCCGGCCCTGGCGACAGCAGCCGCGACCACTTCGGGTTGGGCGCAAACGAATAACAGTAGAACCGCGACGGAACATCACAGGTGAGCCCCGGATATGTGTTGTCGCGCCAGGTACCTCCAACCTCGTCGGCCTTTTCGTAGACCGTGTACGAGTGGATACCGGCGTCCTGCAACTTGACTGCCATACAGAGGCCCGAGGCCCCAGCACCGATTATCGCGATTTTCAATTCACGCCGTTGCGTCATACCAACCACCAACTCCCCCATATGAGGCCGACGCTAATGGCGCGGCGCCCGGCCGTGGGCTCGCAAACGGGCCAGACAATTGGTGTTTTCACTGTTCCGTTCTGGCATACCGTGGAGGGCGTGGCCCGAACCCGCGACACCGACGCGTGCCCTGGTGCGCTGCAGGTGCATCAGGCCGCCGACGGCGCGCTGGTTCGCGTGCGACTGCCCGGCGGGATGATTACCGCCGCGCAGCTGGCCGCGCTGGCCGGCCTTTCCAGTGGCTTCGGCTCGGGCACCTTGGAACTGACCGTGCGCGGCAATGTGCAGTTGCGCGCGATCACCGACGTGACAGCGGTCGCCGAGGGCATCGCCCGGGCCGGGCTGCTGCCATCCGCGACGCACGAACGCGTGCGCAACATCGTCGCCTCGCCCCTGTCCGGGCGCGCCGGCGGACGCGCGGACGTGCGGCCCTGGGTGGGCGCCTTGGATGCGGCGATCTGCGCCGAACCCAAGCTGGTCGACCTGGGCGGCCGATTTTGGTTCAGCATCGACGACGGCCGCGCGGACGTGTCCGGGCTGGGCGCCGACGTCGGGGTGCACGTCTGCGACGACGGCTATGCCCTGCTGTTGATGGGACGAGACACCGGCCTGCGCATGGCCGCCGAGGATGTAGTCGCGACGCTGGTCGGGGTCGCCGTCCGCTTCACCGAGATACGCGAAAATGCTTGGCGCATTGATGAATTAGACGATATCGAGGATCTACTGCCCGGCGCCGATCTCAGTGCCGCCCCCTTTGCGCCCGTCGCCAAGCCACCGGTGGGCTGGATACCCCAGGAAGACGGCCGGATTGCGTTGAGCGCCGCGGTGCCGCTGGGCGTCCTGCCCGCGCAAGTCGCGGAGTATCTCGCCGCGATCGAGGCCCCGATGGTGATCACGCCGTGGCGCTCGGTGCTGGTGTGCGACCTCGACGAGGGTGTCGCCGACGTCGCGTTGCGGGTGCTGGCGCCGCTGGGTTTGGTGTTCGACGAGAACTCCGGATGGCTGGACGTCAGCGCCTGCACCGGAAGCCCGGGCTGCGCACGCTCGGCCGCCGACGTTCGCGCGGACGCGGCGCGGCTCGTCGGGACCGATTCCGCGGTGCATCGCCACTTGGTCGGCTGCGAGCGCGCCTGCGGTAGCCCGCCGACCGGTCAGGTGCTGGTCGCGACCGAGGACGGATACCGGCTGCTTCGCGACTAGGGTGAGCAGGTGCTCGACTACATCCGCGACGCGGCGGAGATCTATCGCCAGTCGTTCGCGACCATCCGCGCCGAAGCCGACTTGGCACGATTCCCCGCCGACGTGTCACGGGTCGTCGTCCGGCTGATCCACACCTGCGGGCAGGTCGACGTCGCCGAGCACGTCGCCTTCACCGACGACGTCGTCGCCCGGACCAGCGCCGCGCTGCGAAACGGCGCCCCGGTGCTGTGCGATTCGTCGATGGTGGCCGCCGGGATCACCGCTGCCCGGCTGCCCGCCGGCAACGAGGTGGTGTCGCTGGTGGCCGACCCGCGCGCACCCGAGCTGGCCGCTCGACGGCACACCACCCGCTCGGCCGCCGGCGTCGAGCTGTGGGCCGACCGGCTCGACGGCGCCGTGCTGGCGATCGGAAATGCGCCCACCGCACTGTTCCGGCTGCTCGAACTGATCGACGAGGGAGCCGCGCCGCCGGTCGCGGTGCTGGGCGGACCGGTGGGCTTCGTCGGCTCGGCGCAGTCCAAGCAGGAGCTCATCGATCGCCCCCGCGGCATGTCGTATCTGGTGGTGCGGGGCCGCCGCGGCGGCAGCGCGATGGCCGCCGCCGCCGTCAACGCGATCGCGAGCGACCTTGAATGAGGACAACATGACGTCGCGCGGCACACTCTGGGGCGTCGGGCTGGGGCCCGGCGACCCGGAATTGGTGACCGTCAAGGCCGCCCGGGTGATCGGCGAGGCCGACGTGGTGGCCTACCACAGCGCGCGACACGGGCGCAGCATCGCCCGCAGCATCGCCGAACCGTATCTGCGGCCCGGCCAGATCGAGGAGCACCTGGTCTACCCGGTGACCACCGAGGCCACCGATCATCCCGGCGGCTACGCCGGCGCGATCGAAGACTTCTATATCGAAGCCACCGAACGCATCGCCGCGCACCTCGACGCGGGCCGCGATGTGGCGCTGTTGGCCGAGGGCGACCCGCTGTTCTACAGCTCCTATATGCATTTGCACACCCGCCTGACGCAGCGCTTCGACGCCGTCATCGTGCCGGGCGTGACATCGGTGAGCGCCGCGTCGGCGGCCGTCGCGACACCGCTGGTGGCCGGCGACGAGGTGCTCTCGGTGCTGCCGGGCACCTTGCCGGTCGCCGAGCTGACCCGTCGGCTCGCCGACGCGGACGCCGCCGTCGTGCTCAAGCTGGGCCGTTCGTATCACGCTGTCCGGGAAGCACTTTCGGCATCGGGACGGCTGGACGAGGCGTTCTACGTGGAGCGGGCCAGCACCGCCGCGCAACGCATCTCGGCGGCCGCGGACGTCGACGCGGACGGCGTGCCGTACTTCTCGCTGGCGATGCTGCCAGGCGGACGGCGGTTTCAGGACCGCGCGCCGGTCGGGGCCGTCGCGGTGGTGGGCCTCGGTCCCGGCGACGTCGATTGGATGACACCGCAGAGCCGACGCGAGCTGGCCGCCGCGACCGACCTGATCGGCTACGGCAACTACCTGGATCGCGTTCCGGTCCGCGACGGTCAGCAGCGTCATCCCAGCGACAACACCGACGAACCCGCGCGGGCGCGACTGGCCTGCGCGCTGGCCGAGCAGGGCCGCGCCGTGGCAGTGGTGTCGTCGGGCGACCCGGGGGTGTTCGCGATGGCCACCGCCGTCCTCGAAGAGGCCAAACAATGGCCCGGAGTACAGGTCCGGGTGATCCCGGCGATGACGGCGGCCCAGGCCGTCGCCAGCCGGGTCGGCGCGCCGCTGGGGCACGACTACGCGGTGATCTCGTTGTCGGACCGGCTCAAGCCGTGGGACGTGATCGAGACACGCCTAGCCGCCGCGGCCGCAGCCGATTTGGTGCTGGCCATCTACAACCCGGCGTCCAAGAGCCGGACCTGGCAGGTCGGCGCGATGCGCGACGTCCTGCTGACCCACCGCGAACCGGGGACGCCAGTGGTGATCGGGCGCAACGTGTCCGGGCCCGACGAAGACGTCCGCGTGGTGCGGCTGGCCGACCTGGACCCCGCCGACGTCGACATGCGCTGCCTGCTGATCGTCGGATCGTCTCAAACCCAGTGGTACACAGGCGATTCCGGCGACAAGGTGTTCACACCCCGGCGCTATCCGACCTAGTCCTTACCCCAGCTGCTCGGCAGCATCGGCACCGCGGGGCCGTCGCTGAGTCCGTCGCCGGTGAGCGTCGTCAGCCCTGCGGCCCGGCCCGCACCGGATTTGGCTGCGGCGCCGGCGAATCCGAGCGGCCCGGCGCCGGACTCCCCGGCCGAAGTGGCGGGCTCGTCGTCCGGCCCAGCGGGAGCGTCGTCGAGGTCCATGAATTCGTAGCGGAAGGCCTTGTCCTTGGCGTCTTGCGCCCGACGTCGACGGGCCTTCAACTTCTCCTTGGCCGATGCCTTCGCGGCAGCGGCCGGGGCGTCGGCGTCGTCCGGCGCCGGCTCCTCGGACTTGCGGCGTGAGCGGTTCTTCGCGCTCGCGCTCCCCGACAATCCCGAAAGACCAACCGCCCACAGCGCGTCGGACATGCCCGCGCCCAGCCCGCTCGTGCTGGTCGGGCCGAAGCCAACCCCGGGCGGCGCCCCGGCCGGTGGGGCGCCGCTGGCCGGGGCGGCGGTCGCGGACGCGGGAGCAAGCGCGGGCGCGCTGGCGCTCGAGCTGGTCGGCACGTTGCCGAATCCCGCCGGGGCCGGCGCGGCGGGCATCGGCGTCGGCGCCATCGCGGGCACCGGCTGTACCGCCAGGGGAACCGCGGTGCCCACCGCGATAGCCGCCGCGCCCGCTGCCGCACCGGCGGCACCCGCCGCCGCAATCACCATCATGGCCGGGATGGCGACGACGGCCAGCTGCACCGCGATCTGGAGGAACGGCCAGAAGATCATCAGGGTGTGGAAGATGGCCCAGCCCATCGCGCTGGCGAGGGTGGGCGAAAATCCCAACTGCGTGAAAAATGCGGCGAGGCTGTTGACCCACGGCACCGGCGGGAACGGCCAGCCATTGGGGTTGAGCCATTTCGACACCGGCCACGCAAAACCGCTGGTGTACTGCCGGAGCCACGCCTCGAGCTGATCCATCCAGGACGGGTAGGTCTGCGCGGCCGTGGCGGCTTGTTGTTGCGCCGTCGACGACGTATCTGCCGCCGCCATCATGATCTGCGGCGCGGGCGTGGACTCCGGAACCGCGGCGAGCGCGGATTCGCTGACCGCCTCGTAGGTGCCCATCGTCGTCGCGGCCTGCACCCACATGCGCGCGTAGTCGGCCTCGTTCACGGCGATCGGGATCGTGTTGAGGCCGAAGAAGTTCGTCGCGACCAGGGCGCCGTGAATGGCGTGGTTGGCCGCCAACTCGCCCAGCGTGGGCATGGCGGCCAGCGCGACCGTGTAGGCGCCGGCGGCCGTTTCGTGCAAGGCGGCCGCGGCCCGTGCTGTCCGCGGAGCTGGCCAGCAGCCAGGTCAGATACGGGGCGTGGGCGGCGACGTACTGCTCGGCGCTCGGGCCCTGCCACTCGCCGGCCTGCACCGCACTCAGCAGCCCGGTGAGTTCGTCGGCGGCGTCGGCATATTCGGTGCTCAACACCGACCACGCTCCCGCGGCCGCCAGCAGCGGCCCGGGTCCTGGCCCGCTGCTCAGCAGGGTGGAGTGCACCTCTGGTGGAAATGCGAGCCAGATCGGGGCGGTCATTGACGGCGGCCTTCCGGGAA
Organism: Unio delphinus; assembly: GCA_029339505.1. Classification (NCBI taxonomy): domain Eukaryota; kingdom Metazoa; phylum Mollusca; class Bivalvia; order Unionida; family Unionidae; genus Unio; species Unio delphinus. The sequence continues at coordinate 31,402 of JAQISU010000438.1, read as the reverse complement.
GTTGTGAGCTGTCCCTAGTGGTCGTAGGCCGGTGCGATTTAGTTCCCAGCGGGTTTCAAGCTCGGGTCTTTGCGCCGGGCGCACGCAATGCGCAACGATGCAGGGATGCGGTGTGACGTTGCGCGTGAGGCGCTTTCCGCCCGGTTGGACGGCGAGCGGCCGGAAGTGCTCGCGCAGCAGGTCGATGCCCACCTGGAGACGTGCCGTGGGTGCCGCACCTGGCTGATCGGCGCGGCCGCCCAGACGCGGCGGCTCGCCTCGATCGAGCCCGGCGACGGACCGGATCTGGTCGCCCAGATCATGGCGAGCATCGACGAGGACCCCGAGGCGCGTCACGGCTGGATGCGCGCGGTGCGGGGCCCGCTACGCGCGATGGGGACTCATCGCGGTCGGTGGATTCCAAGTCGCGATCGCGGGTGCCCAAATCGCCGGAGTCAATTTCGGCATGGTGTCGCATCACATGCACGGTGCGATGTCTGGTCAACATCTAATGCACGAATCACCGCGTGGGTGCTCGCGTTGGCGTGGCGATGGTTGCCGCCGGTATCTGGCCCGCGATGGCGACCGGGGTCGCCGCGATCACCGGCGCCTATTCGCTTGGGCTGATGGGGTATGTCGCCGCCGATGCCCTCGACGGACAGGTGACCGCGACTCGCGTCGCGAGTCACGTGCCCGTGCTGCTGGGCCTCGCGTTCGCGGTGTTGGTGGCCCGCGAGCGCACCGGTGGGCACCGGCCGCATGAGTCCGATTTCGACGCTTTCGACAGCGAGCTGCCCGACCGGTTCGCCGGTCGGCGGCGCGGCCATCTGCGGCCGATCAACCGATCCCCATCGGACTCTACGACGGCCTGTCGTAGACTGTCCGAACCTGCGGAACTAAGGTGGTTGGCCATGACCGCGTCAAGCGACGACGAGGCCGTAACCGAACTGGCCTTGGCAGCCGCGCGCGGGAACGAGCGAGCCCTCGAGGCATTCATCAAGGCCACCCAGCAAGACGTGTGGCGGTTTGTCACCTACCTGTCCGACGGCGGGCAGCGCCGACGATCTGACCCAGGAGACCTTCCTGCGGGCGATCGGCGCGATCGAGCGATTCTCCGGCCGCTCCAGCGCGCGCACCTGGCTGCTGTCGATCGCGCGCCGCGTGGTCGCCGATCACATTCGCCACGTCCAGTCGCGGCCGCGCACCGCCCCGGGCGCCAACCCCGAACATGCGTTGAGGGGCGACCGGCACGCGCGCGGATTCGAGGACCTGGTCGAGGTGACGACGATGATCGCCAACCTCACTGCTGAACAACGCGAAGCCCTGTTGCTGACCCAGCTGCTGGGGCTGCCCTACGCCGACGCCGCCGCCGTGTGTGGCTGCCCCGTGGGCACCATCCCGGTCGCGAGTCGCCCGGGCTCGCGATGCCCTGCTCGCCGACGCGGAACGTGACGACCTAACCGGTTAGGTTTGGTGCGTCTGGCGCGCAAACCCATTCCGCGGCTTTGCGGACGGTGTCGACCACTTTGACGTCGGGCGGCAGCGGCGGGCGCTGCACCATCACCACCGGAATATCCAGTGCCGCAGCGGCGTCCAGCTTCGCCCGGGTCATGTCGCCGCCGCTGTTCTTGGTCACCAGTGCGTCGATCCGATGGCCGCGCATGATGGCGACTTCGTCGTCGTAGCGATACGGCCCGCGGGACAGCAGCAGCTGGTGATGGCGCGGCAGTGAGTCGACGTCCGGTTCGGTGACGGCACGAATCAAAAACCACGCGTCGCCGCCTTGGAATGCCTTTGTTCCGGAGCGGCCGGTGGTGAGGAAAACCCGTTTATAGCAGTGGTTTTCGATGTTCTCGGCGGCTTCGTCGTCGGATGTGACTTGGATCGCGGCGCCGGGGTCCCACGCCGGACGGGCCAGCACCAAGTGCCGAATTTTGGCCCGCGCACACGCCTCGGCAGCGTGCGCGGTCATGGTCGCGGCGAACGGATGGGTGGCGTCGACGACCGCGTCGATGTTTTCTTCCTGTAGCCAGCTCTGTAGTCCGTCGACGCCGCCGAAGCCGCCGATGCGCACCGGGCCGACGGCAGCGCCGGATCCGGCACCCGACCAGCCAGCGAGCTGATCACGTCGACGCCGGGGTGCAGGGCTTCGGCGAGCGCGCGCCCCTCGGCGGTGCCGCCGAGTAGCAGCACCCGCATCAGTGTGGACCCTTTGCGCGGCGCGCTTTCGAGTACAGGTAGCTGTCTTTGAAACCCTCAGCGTTGAGGACGTCGCCGACGATGATCACGGCGGTCTTGGTGATGCCGGCCTCGTGCGTTTGGTCGGCGATGCTTTCCAAGGTGCGCGTAGTGTTACTTCTTGTGACAGCTTGCGAAAGCCACTACCGCTGAGGGTGTTTCAGGTCGGTAGCCGTTGGCGAGTAGCTGTTCGACGATCGTGTCGATCTGAGCGGCGGCGAGGTGCAGCACCAGGGTGCCACCGATTGGGCGAGGGTGGGCAGATCTTCGCCGGCGGCATTGCCGTCGACAGGGTGGCTATCCGAGTCAGCGTGACCGTCTGTGCGACGCCGGGGACGGTGAGTTCTCTCTTCAAGGCGGCCGCCGCTGCGGCAAAAGCTGGTACGCCAGGCACGATTTCATAGTCGATGCCCAGCTCGTCGAGTCGACGGCATTGCTCGGCCAACGCGCTGTACAGCGACGGATCACCGGAATGCAGCCGGGCGACGTCGTGGCCTTTGCCGTCCGCGGCTGCGAGTTCGTCGATGATCTGCTCAAGCGTTAACGGCCCGGTGTCAATGACTTTCGCGTCGGGCGGACCACAAAGCCAGCAGGTCGTCGGGCATGATCGAACCCGCGTACAGGCAGGTCTGGCATCGCTGGAGCAGGCGTTGGCCGCGGACGGTGATCAGGTCGGCGGCGCCCGGGCCCGCGCCGATGAAGTACACCGTCACTTCGTCACCGCCCATTGCGTGACCGGGTGCCGAGGGCGCCAGCCGGTGAACGCGCCCAGCGGCTCGCCATGGTAGAGCTGAAAGCGCTTGAGCTCGCCGTTTAGCCGCGAATATGCTTGCGCTAGTACAGCTTCCGATTCGACCGTCACGACGTTGGCAACCAGGCGCCCTCCGGTTGGCAGCTTTTCGAGGCAGGCGTCGAGGAGGCCGGGGTGGGTCAGGCCGCCGCCGATAAAGATGGCGTCGGGCGTTGGGGCGCCGTCGAATTGGTCGGGCGCTGGGCCGCGCACGTCGATGTTGACGCCGAATGCTTCGGCGTTGGATTCGATGTTGCGGCGGCGTTGTTCGTCGTGTTCGAAAGCCACGGCGCTGCAGCCCGGCCAACTGCGGCACCATTCGACGGCGATGCTGCCCGAGCCCGCGCCGACGTCCCACAACCGTTCGCCGGGCCGTGGCTTGAGGGCCGCCAGGGTCACCGCCCGGATGCCCTGCTTGGTGATCTGGCCGTCGTGGGCGAACACGTCGTCGGGCAGTGGCGTCACGCGCTCGTCGGGCAGGTAGCGGACGGCGATCACGTTGAGATCGTCGATATCGTCGTCGGCCCACTGGCGCGCGGTGCCGTCGCGACGGCGTTCGCCCGGGCCGCCGAGCTGTTCGAGGACGCTGAACTCGGAATCGCCGCGGCCGTGCTTGGTGAGCAGCGCGGCCACGGCTTTGGGCGTGGATCCGTTCTGCGACAGGACAATTGCCTGTCCGCCGCGGCGCACCGCGGTGTGCGGTGGCGCGGTAACCAGACTGATCACCTCGGTGTCGTGGACATTCCACCCCATTCGGGCGCACGCGAGCGTCACCGCCGAGACATGCGGGATGATGCGGACTTTTTCCGGGCCGTAGAGGCGGATCAGGGTGCTACCGATGCCGTGCATCAGCGGGTCGCCGCTGGCCACGACGTGGATGTCGGGGCCGTCGACGGGCAGTGATTGCAGGGCGGGCATCATCGGCGAGGGCCAGGTTTTGCGCTCGGCGGTCACCGTGCCATCGAGCAGTTTCAATTGTCGTTCAGCGCCGTAAATGGCGGTGGCCGTTTGCAATTCGCTACGAGTTGCGGCCGAGAGTCCCGCCATGCCGTCGGCGCCGATGCCGACCACGACGATCATCGCGGCATCCTGCGCCAGACGAAATGCGGCAGCATTCGCATCACCGTCGCCGCGGGGCCCAGCGCCCACGGAATCCATATGGTGCGCTTTTTCTTGGCGAGCGCACGAGCGGTGGCTGCGGCAACCTGCTCGGGTGTGCTGGATAGCGGCGCCGGCGTCATGCCCTCCGTCATACGCCCGATGACGAATCCGGGGCGCGAGATGAGCAAATGCACCCCGGTGCCGTGCAGCGCGTCGGCCAGGCCGCTCGCGAAGCCGTCCAGGCCGGCCTTCGCCGACCCGTAGACGTAGTTGGCCCGACGCACCCGCCAGCCCGCGATCGAGGAGAACACCACGAGTTGGCCGCTGTTGGCTTTGCGCATGGCTTGCGCGAGGACGGTCAGCATGCTGACCTGCGCGACGTAGTCGGTGTGCACGACGGCCACCGCGTGGGCGGCATCGGTCTCGGCGCGGGCCTGATCGCCGAGGATGCCGAAGGCGAGCACCGCGGTGCCGATGGGCCCGTGCTGGGCGATGACGTCTGCGACCAATGAGGCGTGCGAGGCCAGGTCGTCGGCGTCGAATTCCCGGGTGTGGACGGCCTTCGCACCGGCTTGGTGCAGCGTTGCGACCTGCTCATCGAGCTGATCGGCTCGGCGTGCGGCCAGCACCACCGTCGCCCCTGGAGCCAGCCGTCGCGCCAGCTCAATGCCTATCTCGCTGCGGCCACCCAGAATTAGAACTGGACCTGCGCCCGTGTCGTCCACGGCTGCGATTATCACCTGCGCTAGCGTGAGCGGTGATGGCGAACACCACGACACGGCTCACCAACGACGCTTTGGCGTTTCTGTCCGAACGTCATCTGGCGATGCTGACCACGCTTCGCGTGGACAATTCGCCGCATGTGGTGGCCGTCGGTTTCACCTTCGACCCCGTGACGCATATCGCGCGGGTGATCACAACTGGGGGGTCGCAGAAGGCCGTCAACGCCGATCGTGCCGGGGTGGCTGTGCTCAGCCAGGTGGACGGTGCGCGCTGGCTTTCGCTTGAGGGCAGCTCCAAGGTGAACAACGATGCCGATGCCGTGCGTGATGCCGAGCTTCGGTATGCGCAGCGCTACCGCACTCCGCGGCCCAATCCCCGACGTGTGGTCATCGAAGTTCAGGTGGAGCGGGTGCTGGGTTCGTCAGATCTGCTCGACCGCGGCGGCGAATAGCTTTCGCGGTTTATTCGTCGGGTTCGCGGCGCTCGAACTCCGTACCCGAAGTGTCATCCCAGAATTTAGGCGATACCTCTGTCGCCCGATCTTCTGGCGGGACGGCGTCTATTCGCTCCTCGAACTCATCAAAGATTCGACGCGCACGCGCCAGCTCGTCTCCTGTTGGCGGGGTACGACCCGCTTCCTCCGGTGTTGAGAAGCTCTTTCCACCGACCGTCTTACTCATGTGATTACTCCTACCACCTCTGCACTAACCGATTGCCCGCAATTTAATATTCGATCATTCTGATTACTGTCCGGCCGGTGAGCGGATTTATGATCTTGTCCACTACATAGAATTCTGTACCCGAAGCAAATAGAATCTCTTGCTCTTCCGGAAAGAGCGAATAGGGAGAAATATCGCGTCCTGACTTAGACAGAATTCGAAACTCAACGTTACCCGCGAACGCCGGCGATCGCGCGACCGTAAGATCCGTCGTTGTGCTCAAAAATCCGTGCTCGGTGATACTTTCACCGGGTCTGTAAAGCTCGAGCATCTCGGCCGGTATGTCTGACCCCCGAATTACGGGCCCCTCGTACGCCGGAAGCTTCTCCAACGCAGCATTTATTGCGTCGACACGAGCAGCTTGCGATGCGTCCAACGAAAAGTTCCTCAACCCGTGATTTAGGTCCTGGTAACCACACCCAGTGTAGTCAGCGAGTGCAGCGTGATCAGTAGAGTTCCACGGCACATGCGCGTTCGGATCGCCAGCGCTATCGGTCAGAGTGCCATCATCCACGCCTCCATCTCCAGGACCGTGGGGTCCTGATTCGGAGGGTTGACCGTGAGGGAGTTTGCCTTCTTCAATTCCGGGCGGACCGCTGATCGCCGAACCTGGCGGGTTAGGCGGATGGCCACCCGGGGGCCCTAACTCCGGAGTCTGCACGTGGGGCACCGTCGGCGTTGGTGCAGATACAGGTTGCAATTTGTCCGATGGCAACTGCTCGGCAGGTGCTGCGGGCAGCGGCGCCGGTTCGTGCGGACCGCCGACTCGCGCAGGCACCGGCTCGTGAGGACCTTCCGGTGGACCTCCGGATGGCCGAGGCTCGGTTGGAGATACGGGATCATGGGGCGCAACGGGGGCATTAGGGCGTCCGGGAGGTGGTGAATCACCCGGGGTCGTTGGCGAATGCGGTGCCGGCGTACCGGGCGGTGCAGATTCCACCGGCCTTGGCGGCCCGCTCGGGGTCTCCATTCGTGGTGGACTCACCGGACGACCGCCGGGCGGAAGGTCCGTCTTGGGCAGATCCAGTTTGAGGTTGTCGAGGTCTTTCGACACGTTGGTGCCGGCTTTGCCGATATCGCCGAGCGCACCGGTGGTCGACCCAAACTCCCCGAGCTCCCCGGCGCGCCCTGCACCGCCAGCGGCCTCTTCGGCGCCACGTGCAGCCGCAGACCCCGCTTTCGCCCCCGCGCCGGCCTCTCCGATACCAGGAAGGAAGAACGTCGCACCGTCGAAGACGTTCTCTCCGAAGCCCAATCCCGGCCGAGCAGTACTCCAATCATCGAGGTGCAGAAGCGATTTCCACATCTGCAGATTCGCCGCGCCGCCCTCGCGCGGATGCAAGACTTCGTTGAGCAAGCTCGCTTTGAACTGGCTCTGCACCATGTCCTTCCAGGTAGCCTCCGCCCCCTTAGGATCAAGAAGCAACCACGGGGTGCTCAAGTCCGCCAAGCCGAGAGCCGCCTGGGCGGCTCCTTTGACAACTCCCTCATTCGCGTTGACGAAAATATCGAAAGCCGTGGCGACCTGGTTTCCGACCGCATCACCTAGAAAGTGGGTGAACTGGCCGCGCATGTACTTCTCCATGTCGACGACAAGGCCGTCGGCCATCTGCATCAACTGCTTTATGCCCTGCTCGAAAGCCCTTGCTTCCCTGCCTAAGTCGTGCAATACGGCGTTGACGTCCCGCGCAATCTTCTTGATTTCTTCGAACGCATCGCCGTCGAGCACCGAGACCACGTCATGCCAGATATCAGTCAGCGACTCCAAGCGATGCAACAGATTTCGGATATCATTCTGGGCCTTGGCGACTTGGTTGGCGAAATCGTCGAGGGTGTAGGCCATCGCCACGCACCCCGCCCCCAACTTGTCCATCGCGACGCCGATTTGGGACAAAACGCTATCTATCTTTTCGCCCTCGGGAATCTGCTGCGTACCAACCAGCGTCCTCGATCCGTGGAGCGCACCTCGCATTCCGCTGACCGCCGAGCTGAACGTGCGCCAACATCCAGCTGCGGCATGAAGCGCCGCCACATCGCCGTTAGGCCAGACGTCGTCGACGAAAGACTGCACCACCGCCCACAGCAGCGGAGGTGGCTCCCCGGGGCCTAGTGTTCCCGGCGGCCCCGGGGCGCTGATTTTGACGGGCTCCGTTGGCGCTTGCAACACACTCGCACCACCGCCCAGCTGGGAGGCCGCTTCCGCCTTCGACCAGTTCGACGCGTCGACTTGAATCATGACGCCATTACGCCGACACGCATTGATCGCTGCCGTTGCCGACTTCAACAACGATTCCGCTGACGATTGATACGCCAGCCCGAACACCTCACCGGCAACATCCAGACCCGTGTTGGCCCCGAAACCTGCCGTCAATACCGCCATCGCGGCTGACAAACCATCGCCGGTAGCGACCACAGCACTGCCAGCGGCGAACAGCGCCTCCGGGTCTACCGCGAGGGTGGACATGCGCGGATTGTCGCCCGTGCGTTCGGGCGCCGCACTTCACCCAAGGGTGCGGGACGACGCTAGCGGTGGCCGGGCATTGGCCACAACTCGTTCGTCAACACCCCCGTGCGTTCGGGTACTACCTACCAGGTTCGGGCAGTTGCTTGTAACAGTGAATTGACCGGTAACGATGCCATGATTAGCCTCGCCATCAGGGCATGGGGGCACGCCAAGTTGACGGGTCTGCGGCATTCGGGCAACGGATTCGGTTTTCGCGATCGTGACGACATGAGAAATCTTGAAACTGGGGATGGCTGGACATGTTGACCGGCACGGGTTCGCTACTGCAGCGGTCCAGCCGTGCTGCGCGGGTACCGTTGCGCCCCAATCTAACCAAGGCGTCGCCTAGTTCCACTCAAACGGCGCTCGGGAGGATGTCATGAGTGGTGACGATGAAATTCGCATAATTCTCGAGCACCTAGCCAAGTTGAGTGGCGGTCCGCTGCCGCCGGGAATCACACCCGATCAGCTGGCCACGGGTCAGGTTCCCCTGAGTCAGCTGCTGAGAGCCCTTGGCCTCGCCGCAAATGGCGGCGATCCCAGGGATATGGGCGACGCCCAAACCGGATATGCCGAACGCGACGCCAAAGTCGGTGACGCCATGGCCAAATTCCCTGCCAACGAGGCAGAGTCGGCCGGGAAGTTGGGCGGCGCCGGCAGCCCCGCCGAGATGGCGCAGCAGATCCCCCAGATGATCTCCGGCGTCGCCGGCGGAATCTCGGGTGCCATGCAAGGTTTGCTCCAGCCGTTGAGTCAGCTTCCGCAGCAGGCCGCTCAGATCGGACAGCAGATGATGCAAGCGGGCATGGGCGCGATGCAGCACAGCGGAGAAGCGGCTGCAGCTGGCGCGGCAATTCCCGGTGAACTGACGGGTTCCACAAGCGGCGCCGGCGGTGGCGGTTTGGGGGGTGGCGGCCTGGGCGCCACGACGCCAACGGGGAGCCTCAATCCGCTTCCCGCGCCGTCAGCCGGAACCGAGCCCGCGTCATCGCGTACTGGCTCGATCCCGCCGCCTGGTGCGGCCGCACCGACCAACATGTCGAGGGGCGGCATGGGCGCAATGCCGATGATGCCGCCGGGCGCAATGCACGGAGCGGGCGGCGGGGGCAAGGACGAGAAGCCCGACACCAAACGCATTGTCGCGCCGTCAGTTAAGAACGGCGCTCCGGTCCAGGGACGTATCACCACACCGCCGCCGGTTCCCGAAGTCGTGAAACGTGTTGAAGGCAAACCGGTTGCGAGTCGACGCATCATCCTGCCCGACCAAAAGCGCGATGAAGATGATAAAGACGCGAGCAGCTAGAGGATCGGCGCGTGCGGTTAGCTCCGCGCCAGATCCCTTGCAATACAGGCGGATTAAGCTTTCAGACCGCTGCTGCGGTGGCACAAAGAAGCAAATCTCTCTGGCAATCAAGGACGAGCGATAGGATCAGGCCGTGTCGCACCCCGCTCCGCCTCCAGGTATGCTGCCACCCTCGCCAGCTTGGCCGCCATCATTGCCAGCCCCGCGCACTCGACAGTGGCCGACGTTCGCATTCTTTACGATCGCTCTTTTGGTGACGCTGGCCGTCGCGATCGTCGGCTGGTTCCGGCCGGTGCAGCCCAAACCTCCGTCGCCTCCGACTTACACAGCCCAACAGGCCAACGATGCCAAGACAAAGGTGTGTGCTGCGTACGACAAAGTCCACAGTGCGGTCAAAGGTAGCGCAGCGCGAGACGAGGGTAGCGACCCTACGGGTCAACTGGCATTTGCCTTAAACGGACGACAAGCGCTCTTAGCGGGTAGCGAATACCTACGAACAGTGCTTTCCGAAGAGCCGGCAACTCCAAACGACCTAGCTATGAAGATACGAAAACTTACAGATGTTTTCCAAGAACTCGTGGTCGATTATTTGAATGGCCTGAATGAGTCGCAAATGCAGACTCCACTACAAGCCGGAAATGATGCAACCTTGGCAATAGAAGGTCTTTGCAAATAATGTTGCCACCCGGAGAGTGGTCGTTAACGATAGTCGGTGACCAATGGGTCGACGACCCGGACTTGATGGCACTTTTGCATGGCAGGACTAACCGCGGAAACATCAAGGCCGGCTTTACAAATTACGGTGACGTGCTCCGTAGTGCCCAAACTGGGCCGCTAGCGGATCAGCACGGCATTACCGCTGATGATCTGCGCAACGCCTTCCGACAGGGTGAACAACAAGCACGCGAGGTGGCCGAAAGGAACGGCACCAAAGAGGGGGCATACGGAACTGCCTATGACAGCATGGTAAGCCTCCGGCAGGACCTGACAAGTTTGGCTGCGGAAGGTAATCAACGGATCGAAGAGATCAAGCGATCAAAACAACCCGTGGAAGCCAAGGTCCCGCAGATGATCGCCGCGATACATCAATATCGGGCGCTGGCCAGCGTCACTGCGGCGAAGTACTCCGGCAATGTATTTGACGCAATGCAGCGGATTCTTGATGCAGAGGGCACCGGGCAGTCAGCCCGCCAGTTCGTGCAAGCGCACGGTTTGGATATCGGCCAGATGTTTCGACCGCCCGACGATGCCGCGGACCTAGAACGGCGAGTTCGTAAGTCGCTAGGCGAGTCAGGTTCGCCAACAGGGACTTTCGGTGGTGGAGCGTTTGTTCCGGATTCAAAAGGAGGGGCCACTCCCGAGATGCAGGGATTCCGAGGAACGGGTAGCAACGAAGTTGCCCCCACATTCGGAACCGGACACTTCGCCCCAACAGCACCTGGTGGAGCGGCACCAGGCCGAACAATCAGCAGCGAACGTGGGTCCACTTTTGGCCACAGCGAGCTAGCCTTGCCGCCACCAGCAAGTGGGAACCTCCCCGCACCGAAGGTCGGACCCGTCCCGGCCGCGGGGCCAATGCCTTCCCCAGCCACGCCCTTGCATGGTGGCACCTCGATGCCCGGAGCGCCTAGCGTCGGCACGCCTAGCTCGGGTTTTTCCGCAACCGGAGCATCTCCTCTAACCAATGCGGCCGCCGCCCCTGCCAGCCCAACCCACGCCGTTACCTCGGCCGACCTGATGCACAGCTTCGACAAGGGAATGCAAGCAGGGACACCACTTTCGGCAACGGCCGGTGCAATGCCGCCGCCTCAACCTCCGGAGCCGCAAGCGCCGCCGACAACGCCGACCGCCGGAGCGGGCGCTGTCCCGGTCAATACGCCGCCATACGATTCGACCACACCGGTCGTGCACGCAGCTGCCCCGGACGCAAGCCCGGCTCCGCAGGTCGTAGCGGGACCAGCGGCACCCGCTGCCCCGGCCGCATCCACACCCGCGGGCCCGCTGCCCGCTTATGCCTCCGACATAAGGCCGACGACGCCCGCGGCCTCCGCGCCCGTTCTTCCATCGGGCCCACCGCCGTCGGCAATGGCAAGCTCCGCCCCAGTGCACCCGTCAGCCGGGCAAGGCACCCCCGCTGGGCCCACCATGGTCCGTCAAACGCCCCCGCTCGCAGCGCCGTCCTCGCCGTCGAGTCTGGGCACCGAAGCCGTCGCGGCCACCGCGACCGGCGCGATCGCCGGAGCCGCATCAGCCAACGCCACCGAGCGCGCCCGCCTCGAGCGACTAGTGGCCGCCGTCGCCCGTCAGCAACCCCGACTTGCGTGGGTGGCCGGAGATCGACCCGACGAAACTACCGTGCTCACAACCGATCTCGCCAGCGGCTGGATCCCGCCGGGCATCGATATCCCGGCCGCGGTCACGCTGCTCTCCCCCGAACGCCGTCGCGGTGATATCGAAACCCTGCTCGGCGAAGTAACTCTCGCCGCGGGCTACACCCCGATCCATCACGTTGCCGAGGAAGACGAGCCAGTCCCTACCTCACCACGCCCGCGGGGTCTGCCCGACATCGACGAACTCGGTTGGGAACTCAACCAAGCGACCCAGTGGCGCGATGGCCTGCCGCGCCTTGCCCACACGCTGGCCAAAGCCGCTACCAGCGGCACCGGAGTGCTGGACAAAGAGGCCGAGCTCTTGCAATCCCATTTGCGCGAGGTCAGCACCCGCGTGTTGGAACGCTACCCCGAAAACATCGACTTCCACGACGTCGGCAACTGGCAGCTGTTGGCCGCCATCGACGCACTCGTTGCCGGTGACAAGACGGGCGCTAACTATCACTTCGCCTGGTTCCAGGCATGCAGCACCACAATCGGATAAGCGCAATAGTTCGGCAGAGCAATAGTCCGCCGACGTAAGTCGGCACTCAGACTATCGCCGCAGCGAAGAGCCCAGCCAGGATGCCTTGATCAAGCGAGCGAACGGAACCTGGTTTAGGCAGGAGAACGCGATACCATCCAAATCATGTCGGGTCCGCTTCCCCCACTGCCCGGTCCTCCAACGCCCCCTTGGCCACCGACGGTGCCTTCGAAGCCGAGGCCGCGCTGGCCCTTGGTCACCCTTTTAGTAATTACGTTGGTGGTCGCGATCGGGGTGGCATTTGCTGGATGGTTCCGCCCGTTGCCCGACAACAAACCGCCTTCTAAGCCGACTTTCACTAGCCAACAAGCCGCCGACGCCAAAGCAAAAGCGTGTTCGAGCTTTGAGAAAGTCCGCACCAGCGTCAGCCTGCAAACACATGCAAGTGGCGGAGGTGACCCGGTGATGACGCAAGCAGTCGCGGCGAACGCACGTTTGGCTCTAGTTACTGGGGCCTACTATCTCGAACGTCGTCTCGACCCAGCTACGCCGCAACCACTTTCCGCAGCTATTCATTCATTCACGGATATTTTGCTAGACATGGCCGAGAGCGCGCTAGCTGGCGCGACAGACAACCAAGAGCTCGAACAACGGGGAGAGGCGAGCACGGCACAGATCGCAGAGATGTGCAGGTGATCGACCTTCGCGGTCGACGACTAACGGTCGGTCAGCTTCCACCTCATGCGGGTCTGGGCCTGCAGCAATCCAATTGAACAAGCTCAATAACCTGACGCGTGAATTGACTGCAAAAACTGCGGTAGTAATCTTTCGCTACTGACGAGGGGGTGGCCATGTACGTCGACACGGGATTACTGCACTCAGGCGGAAGCCAGTCTCACCGCGCCGGCGGGCACGCCCAAGACGCGGCCGATCGCCTATCGCGGGGACCGCTGATGTCGGGCATGTTCGGCGACTTCAGTGCCGCGGAAGAATTTCACGAAGCGATGACCGTCGCGCACGGCAAGCACGTGAAAAACCTTGCGGCCCATAGTGAAACACTGACTGATGTGGGCGGCAAGGCACACCAGGCCGCCGCGAGTTTCACCGATATGGAAGCGCGCAATTCCGCAGAACTGCGGGCGGTGCGACCCAGCTAAGACACCGGCACCACGACGAGATCGTGCGGCCGGTTGTTGACAGCCAGCGCGCCGTCTTCGGTCACAACGACGATGTCCTCGATGCGCGCACCCCAGCGACCCGGGAAGTAGATACCCGGTTCGACCGAAAACGCCATTCCCGCAGTCAAAGGCAGATCATTGCCGCTGACGATGTACGGCTCCTCGTGCACCGAGAGCCCGATGCCGTGGCCGGTGCGGTGCACGAAAAACTCCCCGAGCCCTGCTGAGGCCAGCACGTCGCGCGCGGCGGCGTCGACCTGCTCGGCGGTCACCCCCGGACGAACCGCCTCCAGCGCCGCCTTCTGCGCCCGCTGTAGCAGCGAATACTGTTGTGCCACATCAGAAGAAGGCTCTCCCAGGCTGTAGGTGCGCGTCGAATCGGAATGGTATCCGGGCTCGTAGGCTCCCCCGATGTCGACGACGACGATGTCGCCGGCCTGCAGTTCGCGGTCCGAATAGCTGTGGTGCGGGTCCGCCCCATGTGGCCCGGAGCCGACGATGATGAACGACACATCCGAATGCCCCTCTGCGACAATGGCTTCGGCGATATCGGCGGCGACGTCGGCCTCGGTACGGCCCGGGATCAAAAACTCCGGCACCCGAGCGTGCACGCGGTCGATGGCCGAACCGGCCTTGCGCAGCGCGTCGATCTCGCACTCCTCCTTGACCATCCGCAGCGTGCGCAGGATATCGGTGGCCAATACCGGTGACATGCCGAGCACCCCGGCCAACGGCAGCAGGTGCAGCGCTGGCATCGAATCGGTAACGGCAACAGCGGCCGGGCCGCCCAGCACCCCAAGCACCAACTGGTAGGGGTCGTCGCCGTCGACCCAATCGCGCACCGCCAAGCCCAGTTCCGCAATGGCCGACCCCTTCAGCGACGCCAGCTCCAGCCGCGGCACCACGATGCTCGGGTCACCGGAGGCCGGCACCACCAGCGCCGTCAGCCGTTCGAACGTCTGGGCGCGCGAGCCGCTGAGGTAGCGCAGGTCGTATCCCGGGGTGATCACCAGGCCGTCGAGTCCTGCCTTGGCGGTCGCCGCGGCCGCCGCCGCCAGGCGACGGGAATAGACCTCGGCGTCGAATCGGTGAGAGTCCATGGCAGCCAGGCTAACCGCACCCGCCGAACGTCGAGTTGATGTGGTGTTTTTGGCGGATGGGCAACAACAAGTCGACGTTCGACGCCATGAAAAGATAAGCCGCATGCCTGCACCTGTGTTGTTGCTCGACGGCGCCAGCATGTGGTTCCGGTCGTATTTCGGCGTGCCGTCGTCGATCACCGCCCCCGACGGTCGGCCCGTCAACGCCGTCCGCGGCTTCATCGACTCGATGGCCACCGTCATCACCCAGCAGCGACCGAAAAGGCTCGCGGTCTGCCTCGACCTCGACTGGCGCCCCCAGTTCCGGGTGGACCTGATTCCGTCGTACAAGGCGCACCGGGTGGCCGAGCCCGAGCCCGACGGCACGCCCGACGTCGAGGAGGTGCCCGACGACCTGTCGCCGCAGGTCGACATGATCATGGCGCTGCTGGACGCGTTCGGGATTTCGACGGCCGGTTCGGAGGGTTTCGAGGCCGATGACGTGCTGGGCACCCTGGCCGCCCAGGAACGCGACGACCCGGTCGTCGTGGTCAGCGGAGACCGCGACCTGCTGCAAGTTGTGACCGACGATCCGGTCCCGGTACGGGTGCTCTACCTGGGCCGCGGCCTGGCCAAGGCCACCTTGTTCGGGCCGAAACAGGTCGCTGAAAACTATTCAGTGCCGGTCGACCGGGCCGGGCCCGCCTACGCCGAACTCGCGCTGCTGCGCGGCGACCCGTCCGACGGCCTGCCGGGCGTCCCGGGCGTCGGCGAGAAGACGGCCGCCACCCTGCTGGCCCAGCACGGCTCGCTGGAGCAGATCCTGGCCGCGGCACACGACCCGAAATCCAAGCTCGCCAAGGGCTTGCGGGCCAAATTGCTGGGCGCGCCGGACTACATCGAGGCCGCGAACCAGGTGGTGCGGGTGGCCACCGACGCGCCGATCACGCTGTCGACGCCCACCGACGTGCTACCGCTGGTCGCCGCGGATCCGCAGCGCACCGCGGCGCTCGCGACGGAATTCGGCGTCGGGTCCTCGATCGCCCGCCTGCAGAAAGCGCTCGACTCGCTGCCGCAGTGAATTACTGCGGCCGGCCGACCTCGTAGGTGCCCTTGTCGTCCTGGAAGGTCACGGTCACCTTCTTCTGCGCGCCGTCGATGCTCACGGCGCAGTCGAAGGTGGCGCCCTTCGTCACCGTGGGGTCGGCGCCGTTGTTGCACTTGACGTCCTTGACGTTCTTGGCGCCGTAGCCGTTGGTTTCGTCGGTCAGGACCTGCTGCACGCCGGTCTGCGCCTTGTTGACGTCCAGCTTGGTCGTGACGAAAAATCCGGGCTCCCAGAAACCGAGCACCAGCACGACCGCGATCAGCAGAAAGGCGATCGCCCCGCCGACGCCAAGCAGCAGCCCCGTCGACCGCTTCTTCTGCGGCTGACCCGGGTACTGCTGCGGGTACTGGCCGGGCTGACCGTATTGACCGGGTTGCTGACCGTACTGACCCGGCTGGCCGTACTGGCCGGGCTGCTGTCCGTATTGGCCCGGCTGGGCGTACTGCCTGGGCTGGCCATATTGACCCGGCTGGCCGTACTGGCCGTACTGCGGCTGCTCGGGTTGCCCGTAGCCCGGCTGCGGTTGCTGGGAGTACGGCGGCTGGTACGCGTGCTCAGTCGGCTGCTGGTACTGCGGGTAGTCGGCGGGCGGCGTGTACGCCGGCGCCTGCCAGGTGCCTTCCTGGGCCGGCGGTTGCTGCTGTTGCCAGGGCGAGCCCACCTGACCCACCTGAGTCGGTTCCTGGGAGCGATCGCCACCCTCGCCGGGTTGCCACTGCTGGCCCGGGTCCGATCCCTGCGGTCCGCTCATCATCTCTCCTCAATCGCCTTGTGTCCTGGCCCTGTAACGGTAGCCCGGAGCCAGCCTACCCGGCATCAACTGCGACGACGCCGCGCCGAACATCGTTGATAGCGCGCTTTGCCGTCGCCCGCACGTCAGCATCCGGCGCGGCGTTGCGAACCTGGTCCAACAGGTCCAGCACCTGACGACACCACCGTACGAAATCCCCTGCCAGCAATGGCGAACCGCTGCCGGTCGCGTCGGCGGCGGCCAGCGAGGCGGCCAGGTCGCCGGTCCGCGCCCAGCGGTAGACGACGGTGACGAAACCGTCGTCGGGTTCGCGGCTCGGCCCGATGCGATGTGTTTGCTCGTCGGCGCGCAGCGCGAACGACAACTTCGCTGTCTGCTGCAAAGCCTGCCGCAACCGCGGCGTGGGCGCCTCGGCGGCGGACGGGGCGCTGGGGCCGTCGCCGCCGCGGGTCTCGTAGAGCACCGACGAGACCACGGCGGCCAACTCGGCCGGCTTCAACTCCGCCCACGCGCCGGTGCGCAGGCATTCGGCGACCAGCAGGTCGCTCTCGCTGTAGATCCGGGCCAGCAGCCGGCCGTCGTCGGTGACCCGGGGATCGCCCGCGGCGCCCTGGATGAACTCGCGCTCGGTCAGCAGCCCGACGATCCGGTCGAACGTGCGAGCCAGCGAGTTGGTGGCGGCGGCCACCTTCTTTTCCAGCTGCGCGTTGTCGCGCTCGATGCGCAGGAACCGCTCGGCCTCACGGACCTGCGCCTCGACGCCGGGGCTGTTGTGCGCCGGGTGGTGGCGCAGCTCCTCCCGCAACGACACCAGCTCCGGGTCGTGGAAGCCGCCGTCGGGGTCCGCCGCGGCGCGACGGCGCGACGGAACGTCCAGCGGCGTGGCGGCCGAGCGCAGCGCCGACGCCAGGTCGCGCCGCACCCGCGGCTGGCGGTGTTCGACCCGCTTGGGCAGCGGCATCGACCCGAGCGGCGCCGAGGCACCCGTGTAGTCGGCCGACGAAATCCGGCCCGCCCAACGGTGTTCGGTGAGCACCAGCGGCCGGGGGTCGTCGCCGACGCGCGCCGACTCCAGCACCACCGCCAGTCCGCTGTGCCGGCCGTTGGTGATCGTGATGATGTCGCCGCGGCGCAACCCGGCCAGCGCGTCGTTGGCGGCCTGGCGCCGGTGCAGCCGCGACGCCCGGGACTGCGCCCGTTCCATCTCGGTGATCCGCGCGCGCATCCGGGCGTATTCGAGGATCGGCGCATCGGCGCCACCGAGTTCGGCGGCGATCTCGTCCTGCATCCGCTTGCCGCGGTCGATACCTTTCACCAACCCGACGACGGACCGGTCGGCCTGGTACTGCGCGAACGACTGCTCCAGCAGCTGATGCGCCTGCTCCGGGCCCATGTGCTGCACCAGATTGATCGTCATGTTGTACGACGGCGCGAACGAGCTCTTCAGCGGGAACGTCCGGGTGGACGCCAACCCGGCCACCGCGGACGGCTCGGAGGTCTCCTCGGCCGGGTGCCAGAGCACCACCGCGTGGCCCTCGACGTCGATGCCGCGCCGGCCGGCCCGCCCCGTGAGCTGCGTGTACTCCCCCGGCGTCAGCGGCACATGCGCCTCACCGTTGAACTTGACCAGCCGTTCGAGCACCACCGTGCGGGCGGGCATATTGATGCCCAGCGCCAGGGTCTCGGTGGCGAACACCGCCTTGACCAGCCCCGCGGTGAACAGCTCCTCGACCGTGTGGCGGAAGGCCGGCAACATCCCGGCGTGGTGGGCGGCCAAACCGCGCAGCAACCCCTCCCGCCACTCGTAATAGCCGAGCACCGCGAGGTCGCTTTCGGCGAGGTCGCCGCACCGGTGCTCGATCACCTCGGCGATCTGGGCGCGTTCCTCCTCGTTGGTGAGCCGCAGCGGCGAGCGCAGGCACTGCTGCACCGCGGCGTCGCAGCCGGCCCGGGAGAACACGAACGTGATCGCCGGCAACAGCCCTTCGGAGTCCAGCGCCGCGATCACGTCGGGCCGCGCGGGCGGCCGGTAGAAGCGCGGCCGGTCCGGCCTGCCCCGTCCCGACTGCCGGCGCGGGCCGCGCCAGTCACCCATCCGGTCCGACTCGCGGCGGTGCGCAATATGTTGCAGCAGTTCGGGATTCACCCGCAGTTGACGATCGGCGGCCGGTTTCTCGTTCTCGTAATCGAACAGGTCCAGCAGCCGCCGGCCGACCAGAACGTGCTGCCACAGTGGCACCGGCCGGTGCTCGTCGACCACCACCGTCGTGTCGCCGCGCACGGTCTGGATCCAGCCGCCGAACTCCTCGGCGTTGCTCACCGTCGCCGACAGGCTGACCAGGCGCACCTCGTCGGGCAGGTGCAGGATCACCTCCTCCCACACCGGACCCCGCATCCGGTCGGCAAGGAAATGCACCTCGTCCATCACCACGTGGGAAAGTCCTTGCAGCGCAGCCGAATCGGCGTAAAGCATGTTGCGCAGCACTTCGGTCGTCATCACCACCACCGGTGCGTCGGCATTCAGCGACACGTCGCCGGTCAACAGCCCGATGCGGTCGCGGCCGTAGCGCGCGGTGAGGTCGGTGTGCTTCTGGTTACTCAGCGCCTTGATCGGGGTGGTGTAGAAGCACTTACCGCCGGCTGCCAGCGCCAGATGCACGGCGAATTCGCCGACCACCGTCTTGCCGGCACCCGTTGGGGCGCACACCAATACGCCGTGACCGCGTTCGAGCGCCGCGCAGGCCCGGATCTGGAAATCGTCGAGCGCGAACGGCAGCTCCGCGGTGAACCGAGGCAGCTCGGTCAGTTCGGTCACGCCGCCCTCAGGTTCCGCGGACATCTACGTGACGTCGTCGTGTTGCCCGGCGCTGACCGACGGCGCGGGCAGCGGCTCGGATATCGGCCCGGCCGGCTCGATGACCGACGCTTCGTCGTCAGAAATCGCGGTTTGGGCTTCGCGCTTGGCTTTTCGCTTGTCGTGGACACGGGCGATCTGTATGGCCAGCTCTTGCAGCACGGACAGCGCAACCCCCAGCGCGGTCATCGAAAACGGGTCGGAGCCGGGCGTGAACACCGCCGCGAACACGAACATCCCGAAGATCAGGCCGCGCCGCCACGCCCTGAGCTTTTCGTAGGGCAGCACACCAACCATGTTGAGCATCACGATCAGCAGCGGGAATTCGAAGCTGAATCCGAACACCAGCAGCAGATTGATCAGGAAGCCGAAATAGCGGTCGCCGGACAGGGCGGTCACCTGCACGTCGCTGCCCACGGTCAGCAGGAACCCCAGTGCCTGGGACAGCACGAAGTAGGCCAGCACCGCACCGCCGACGAACAGCAGCGCGGCCGGGATCACGAACCCGATCGCGAAGCGACGTTCCTTTTGATACAGCCCGGGTGTGATGAACGCCCACAGCTCGTAGAACCACACCGGGCACGCCATCACGATCCCAGCCGTCATCCCGACCTTGAGCCGCAGCATGAATTGGTCGAACGGCGCGGTGGCCAGCAGCCGGCACTGCCCGTCGGCGCTGATGTCCGCGCGCGCCGACTGCGGCAGCGAGCAGTAGGGATGGCGTAGCCACTCGCCCAGGCTTTCCAGCCCGAAGATCGGGTGCGAATACCAGATAAACCCGAAAATCGTGGTGACCAGGATCGCGGCCAGCGAGATCAGCAGCCGGGTGCGCAGTTCGGTCAGGTGGTCGACCAGCGACATCGTCGCGTCGGGATTGGTCCGACTGCGCCTATTGCGCGGATTGAGATGCTTCAGGAACGCAGCAGTGCGCGCTGGAGTCTTGAATGCTTTCACGACGCTCGGTCAGTGGCGCTCAGGCCGCGGCCGAATCCCGGCTAAGCGGGGCGCGCTTCGGTGTGGCCCTGCTCGGAAGTCGCCGACGGGTCCACCCGTTGCGACTGCACGGGCTGGGGCGGCGCCGCGGGGGTTTCGATCGAAGGCGCGTCGGGCTTGTTCTCCGACTGCATTTCCTTGAGCTCGGACTTGAAGATGCGCATCGATTTGCCCAGCGAGCGCGCTGCATCGGGGAGCTTCTTGGCACCGAACAGCAGGATGATGACGACCGCGAGGATCGCCCAGTGCCACGGACTAAGACTGCCCACTTTCATTACCTCCAGACGTCTACCCGATGCTACCGCAGCGCAGCCAACAGCCGGTGTGCCCGCGCCGGGGCGTCAGGACGTCACTGCCTGGTACGACTCCAAGGCCGCCGCCGCGGCACCCCGTACCCGCTGGGCCAGTGACTGCGGTTCAATCACCCGCACGTCCGGCCCGAATCCCAGCACCAGGCGTATCATCCAGTCCTCGGAGGCGTACGTCATGACCGCCTCGCAGGATCCGTCCGACAGCTCGCGCACGTCGCGCATCGGGTAGTACTCGAACATCCACGACGCCCGCGGCGCCACCCGCAGCCGGGCCGACGGCAGCGACGGATCGCCGTCGAACAGCGACGTGTCCGGCGGCGCCTGCAGCGCCGGTTGCGGCGGGGCGGCCGGTTCGCCCAGCTCGGTGGCCTCGACGATCCGGTCGAATCGGAACAGCCGCACGCCTTCGGCCTCGCGCGACCACGCCTCCAGATAGCTGTGTCCGCCGATCAGCAACACCCGGATGGGGTCGACGATCCGGCTGGTCAGGGTGTCGTGCGAGGCGGAGTAGTAGTCGATGGCCAGCGCATGTTTGTACTGCACCGCCGTGCGCACGGCGGCCGCGGCCCGGTTCTCGATGGGCGCCGGCTCGTCGATGGCCGTCACGGTGGCATCGTGCCCGACGGCCCCGGCCGCGGCGGCGATCTTGGCGATCGCGCTGCGCGCCGCCTCCGGGTCGACGACGCCCGGGATGTCGGCCAGCGCCCGTAGTGCGACGAGCAGGCCGGTGGCCTCGGGCGAGGTGAGCTTGAGCGGGCGATCGATGCCCGCCGAGAAGGTCACCTCGATGGTGTCGCCGGAGAACTCGAAGTCGATCAGATCACCCGGGAAGTAGCCGGGAAGCCCGCACATCCACAGCTGGTTGAGGTCCTCCTCCAGCTGCTTGGCCGACACGCCCAGCTTCGCGGCGGCCTCGGCGCGGGTGATCCGCGGGTTGGCCTGGAAATACGGCACCATGTTGAGCAGCCGCACCAGGCGGGTGGACACGGGAGTCACGCATCCACCTCCGCTTGGGCGCGCAGCCGGGTCAGGACGTCGTCGCGCAGCGGTTGCGGCTCGAGCACGACGGCGTCGACGCCGTATCCGGCGATTTCGCGGGCCAGCCGGTCGCTAGAGCTGATCTCGAGCTCGATCACCTCGCCGTCGCGGCCGGCCAATTGCCGGGCACCGGTGGACCGTCCGGCCCGGCGCAGCGCGGTGGCCCGCCCGTCGGCGACCCACACCAGGGCCTGCGCGCCGGTCGGTGTCTCGGCGACGGTCTGCGCGACGATCTTGCGCAGGTCGACGCCGTCGGGAACGGTGACCGCACCGGTGGGGCCGATCGGCTCGACGTCGACGCCGATCCGGGAGAGCCGAAACGTGCGGGTGGCGTCGCGGTCACGGTCGTGGCCGACGAGATACCAGCGGCCCTTCTCGGTGACCACGCCCCACGGCTCGACGGTGCGCGTGGTGTAGGGCTCGGCGCGTGACGGCCGGTGCGGGAACTGCACGGCCTGTCGAGAATCGATGGCGGACAACAGGATTCCGAGCACGTCCTCCGATCCGCGCAGTCCCGGCACGCCCTCCGGCGAGGCGATGGCCACCGGGGTCCCGTCGTCAAAAGGGTCGACGTCGACGCCGGCGGCGCGCAGCTTGAGCAGTGCACCCTGGGTCGCGGTGATCAGTTCGGGAGATTCCCAGAGCTGGGTGGCGACGGCGACCGCGGCCGCCTCATCGGCGGTCAGTTCGACCGGCGGCAGCGAGTAGGCGTCGCGGTTGATGCGGTAGCCCTCGGTGGGGTCCAGCGCCGAGACGCGGCCGACCTCGAGCGGGATGCCGAGGTCGCGCAGTTCGTTCTTGTCGCGCTCGAACATCCGGGAAAACGCCTCGAGGCTCGGGCTTTCCGAATAGCCGGCCACGCTGGACCGGATCTTTTCCGCGGTGATGTAGCCACGAGTGGACAACAGGGCGATGACGAGATTGACCAGCCGTTCGACTTTCGAGGTCGCCATTTGCTTCAGCCTAGAGGGCCGCTGGCGGATCCTCAGTTCGGCAGGGCCGTCACATGCTCGCGATGAGCCGCTTCACCCGCTCGTCGACCGCCCGGAACGGGTCCTTGCACAGCACGGTGCGCTGCGCCTGGTCGTTGAGCTTGAGGTGGACCCAGTCCACCGTGAAGTCGCGACCGGCCGCCTGGGCGGCGCTGATGAATTCGCCGCGCAGCCGCGCGCGGGTGGTCTGCGGCGGGTTGTCGACCGCCTCGGCGATCTCCTCGTCGGTGGTGACCCGCGCCGCCAGACCCTTGCGCTGCAGCAGGTCGAACACGCCACGACCACGCTTGATGTCGTGATACGCCAGGTCCAGCTGGGCGATCTTCGGGTCGGACAGCTCCATGCTGTAGCGGTCCTGGTAGCGCTGGAACAGCTTGCGCTTGATCACCCAATCGATCTCGGTGTCGACCTTGGCGAAGTCCTGGCTTTCCACCGCGTCCAGCTGCCGGCCCCACAGGTCGACGACCTGCTCGATCTGCGCGTTGGGCTCGCGGGTCTGCAGGTGCTCGACGGCGCGGCTGTAGTACTCGCGCTGGATGTCCAGCGCGCTGGCCTGACGCCCACCGGCCAGGCGCACCGGGCGGCGGCCGGTGACGTCGTGGCTGACTTCGCGGATCGCGCGGATCGGATTGTCCAGCGAGAAGTCGCGGAACGGCACACCGGACTCGATCATCTCCAGCACCAGCGCGGCGGTGCCCACCTTGAGCATCGTGGTGGTCTCGCACATGTTGGAGTCGCCGACGATGACGTGCAGCCGCCGGTACTTCTCGGCGTCGGCGTGCGGCTCGTCGCGGGTGTTGATGATCGGGCGGCTGCGGGTGGTGGCCGACGACACGCCTTCCCAGATGTGCTCGGCGCGCTGCGAGAGGCAGAACGTCGCGGCCTTGGGGGTCTGCAGCACCTTGCCGGCCCCGCAGATCAGCTGGCGGGTGACCAGGAACGGCAGCAGCACATCGGAAATCCGGGAGAACTCACCGGCCCGCACGATCAGGTAATTCTCGTGGCACCCGTAGGAGTTACCCGCCGAGTCGGTGTTGTTCTTGAACAGGTAGATGTCGCCGCCGATGCCCTCGTCGGCAAGCCGCTGCTCGGCGTCTACCAGCAGGTCTTCCAGCACCCATTCCCCGGCGCGGTCGTGGGTGACCAGCTGCACCAGGCTGTCGCACTCGGCGGTGGCGTACTCGGGGTGGCTGCCCACATCGAGGTACAGCCGGGCGCCGTTGCGGAGGAAGACGTTGGAGCTGCGGCCCCACGACACCACCCGGCGGAAAAGGTAGCGGGCTACCTCGTCCGGAGACAGGCGGCGATGGCCGTGGAACGTGCAGGTGACACCGAACTCGGTCTCGATGCCCATGATTCGTCGCTGCACAACATCGAGGGTACTTGTTGTATCAGGGCGACGGTCAGCAAGCCGCGCCCACGGGTCTAATCCGAAGATTCGCCTTCGGAATCCGACGGCTCAGAATCGGATTTCGAGCCCTTCGAATCCACTTCCTGCAAGAGGTTTTCCAGGGTGGACCGACCGATGCGCCGGAACGCACGCCGGGGTCGGTTGGCGTCCAGGATGGCGACCTCGAGGCTGGCCACATCCAACGAAGGCTCGTCGCCGCCGTTGGTGCTCCCGGCCCGCAGCGCCTCGACGGCGATCCCCAAAGCGTCGCGCAGGTCGGCGTTTTCGGCGTACGACTCCTTGAGCGCGGTCGTGATCGGCTCGGTGGTGCCGCCCATCACGACGAAGTGTGGCTCGTCAGCGATGGAACCGTCGTAGGTGATCCGGTACAACTCAGGCGGTTTGGTCTCGCCGTAATGCGCGACCTCGGCGACGCACAATTCCACCTCGTAGGGCTTGGCCTGCTCGGTGAAGATGGTGCCGAGGGTCTGCGCGTAGACGTTGGCCAGCTGCCGGCCGGTGACGTCGCGGCGGTCGTAGGCGTAGCCGCGGGTGTCGGCGAACTGGATGCCGCCGCGCCGCAGATTGTCGAACTCGTTGAACTTGCCCGCGGCCGCGAAGCCCACCCGGTCGTAGAGTTCGCTGATCTTCTGCAGGGATCGCGACGGGTTCTCCGCGACGAACAGCACGCCGGCACTGTAGGCCAGCGCCACCACGCTGCGACCCCGGGCGATGCCCTTGCGCGCGAGCTCACTGCGCTCACGCATCGCCTGCTCAGGCGAGATGAAATACGGAAAGCTCACTTCTCACCGCCATCCGGGCCGAAAGTGTCGGCGCGCGAGCGGCTTTGGATGACCTCCCGGGCCAGCGCCGCGATGCGGCTCTCGGTCACTTCGGCCGCACCCTCGGCGCCGATCGTGACCGCGGTCGGGAAGATGCCGCGAACCAGATCCGGTCCGCCGGTGGCGGAATCGTCGTCGGCGGCGTCGTACAGCGCCTCGACGGCCACCCGCAGCGCGGACTCGGCGTCGGTGACTTGGGCGTACAACTTCTTGATCGAGGACTTGGCGAAGATCGATCCCGACCCCACCGACTGGTAGCCCTCTTCTTCGATGTTCCAGCCGCCCGCGGCGTCGAACGAGACTATGCGCCCGGCGCTTTCCGGGTCGGCCGCATGGATGTCGTAACCCGCCAGCAGCGGCAGGGCAACCAACCCCTGCATCGCGGCGGCCAGGTTGCCGCGCACCATGATCGCGAGCCGGTTCACCTTGCCGGCGAACGTCAGCGGAACGCCTTCCAGCTTCTCGTAGTGCTCGAGCTCCACGGCGTACAGGCGGGCGAATTCGACGGCGATGGCGGCCGTGCCGGCGATGCCCGTCGCGGTGTAATCGTCGGTGATGTAAACCTTCTTGACGTCCCGGCCGGCGATCATGTTGCCCTGCGTCGAACGCCGGTCCCCGGCGATCAGGACGCCGCCGGGGTACTTCAAGGCCACGATCGTGGTGCCGTGCGGCAGATGTGCGGCGTCGGCACCGGATTGGCCACCGCCGCCACCCAGGACAGCCGGGAGCAATTGCGGCGCCTCACGGCGCAACAGGTCGGCGAAAGAGGACGTATTTACAGCAGAAAAGCCGGGAAGTGCCGAGTTAGTGGACAGGCGGTCGGGAAAAGGCCAGGTCACTGTCCGCCCTTTTGGACGTACGCGCGGACGAAGTCCTCGGCGTTTTCCTCCAGGACGTCGTCAATCTCGTCGAGCAGATCGTCGGTTTCCTCGGTCAGTTTCTCGCGACGCTCTTGGCCAGCCGCGGTAGTGCCGACGACATCATCTTCGTCGCCGCCGCCACCGCCACGCTTGGTCTGCTCCTGCGCCATCGCCGCCTCCTGCTTTGTCTGGGCTTGCTCACTAGCCGCTTGAGCCGCCCGTTGGTATCTCTACCCTACCGGTCAACACCATTCTTCTTCGGTTAACGAGGCTCAGCTCGTCAGTTGTTCAACCAGCTCGACGGCACTGTCCACGGAGTCCAGCAGCGCTCCGACGTGCGCCTTGCTGCCCCGTAGCGGCTCCAGCGTCGGGATCCGCACCAGCGAATCACCACCGAGATCGAAAATCACCGAGTCCCAACTGGCCGCGGCGATGTCGGCTCCGAACCGGCGCAGGCATTCGCCGCGGAAGTACGCGCGGGTGTCGGTCGGCGGCTTGTCCACCGCCTCGATCACTTGGTGCTCGTCGACCAGACGTTTCATCGAGCCGCGCGCCACCAGCCGGTTGTACAGGCCCTTGTCGAGGCGGACATCGGAATACTGCAGGTCCACCAGGTGCAGCCGCGGCGCCGACCAGCTCAGGTTCTCCCGCTGGCGGAAACCCTCGAGCAGGCGCAGCTTGGCCGGCCAGTCCAGCAGCTCCGCGCATTCCATCGGGTCGCGCTCGAGCAGATCCAGGACGTGCGCCCACGTCTCGACCACGTGCGCCGCCCGCGGGTCGGGGTCGCGACCGTCGACCAGTTTGGCCACCCGGTCGAGGTAGATCCGTTGCAGCGCAAGGGCGGTCAGTTCCCGGCCGTCCGCCATGGCCACCGCCACCCGCAGCGACGGATCCCGGCTGATCGCGTGGACCGCGTGCACCGGCCGGGCCAGCGCGAGATCGCTGAGGTCGATGCCGTGCTGCGGGCCTTCTTCGATCAGGTCCAGGACCAGCGCCGTGGTGCCCAGCTTCAGGTAGGTCGACGTCTCGGCGAGGTTGGCGTCGCCGATGATCACGTGCAGCCGGCGATACCGGTCGGCGTCGGCGTGCGGCTCGTCGCGGGTGTTGATGATGCCGCGCTTGAGCGTGGTCTCCAGCCCGACCTCGACCTCGATGTAGTCGGAACGCTGGGAGAGCTGGAAGCCGGGCTCGTCACCCGAGGGGCCGATGCCGACGCGGCCGGAGCCGGTGACGACCTGCCGGGACACGAAAAACGGCGTCAGACCGGCGATGATGGCCGAAAACGGCGTCTGCCGGCTCATCAGGTAGTTCTCGTGCGATCCGTACGAGGCGCCCTTGCCGTCGACATTGTTCTTGTAGAGCTGCAGCTTGGCGGCGCCCGGCACGCTGGCGACGTGGCGCGCGGCGGCCTCCATCACCCGCTCCCCGGCCTTGTCCCAAATCACCGCGTCCAGCGGGTCGGTGCACTCGGGCGCGGAGTACTCGGGGTGCGCGTGGTCGACGTAGAGCCGCGCCCCGTTGGTCAGGATCATGTTTGCCGCGCCGACCTCGTCGGCGTCGACCACCGGCGGTGGCCCGGCCGAGCGGCTGAGGTCGAAGCCGCGGGCGTCGCGCAGCGGCGACTCCACCTCGTAATCCCAACGGGTGCGCTTGGCGCGCTGAATGCCGGCGGCGGCGGCGTAGGCCAAAACCGCCTGAGTCGAGGTAAGGATCGGGTTGGCGGTCGGGTCGGACGGCGACGAAATGCCGTACTCGACCTCCGTCCCGATAATCCGTTGCATGCGTCAAGGGTAGGCCCGCCGAGGATGCGCCCCACGCTGGGGCAAGGTGAGCGCCGACGCCGGCCGCCCGCAGATCGTTGAAATACCTTCGGCCCGAGGACGATTCGAAGAGATTGCCGAGCCTGCCGAAGAACAAATTCTGACCTGCGTGAAAACAACCAGCACATGGGTTGCTGCGCCACTAGGGTGACCCGGTGTGGGTCTAACTCAGCGCCGCACGCCGGACGGCCAGCAGGCGGCAGCGGCCGAACGGTGGTTCCTGGAGCGCGGACTGCCGTCGGTGCTGACCCGGCGCGGCCGGTGGCGACGGCTCTGGCCGCGGTGCGCTCCGACGCTGGCCGCGTGGGCGGTGGTCGAGGCGTGCCTGCTGGGCGTCTACTTCATCAGCGACGGCAACGAGGTGTTCATCAACGGGACGCCGACCACCCGTCAGTGGGCGATCCTGGCGTTGCTGGCGCTCGCTCTCCCGCTGGCCGCGCTGGCCGGCTGGCTGGTGTCCCGGATATCCAGCGGGGGCACCCGCGCGGGCGTCGCGACCGCGGCGCTGGCCTTCGCGGTGGGCTGCGGGATCATCGAATCCGGGCCCATCCAGCTGACCCGCGACGCCGTGATCCTGGCCGTGGTGCTGCTGCTGACCGGTAGCGGCGTCGGGTCGGTGCTCGCCTGGGCGGTGCGGATGACGTTCGAGCACCTCTCGACGGTCGGCACGCTGGCGATCCGGGCGCTGCCGATCGTGCTACTGACCGCGTTGGTGTTCTTCAACACCTACGTCTGGCTGATGGCCGCGAACATCAACGGGGAGCGGCTGACGCTGGCCATCGTTTTTCTGATGGGCATCGCGGGGACGTTCGTCATATCCAAGACCGTGGAACGGGTGCGGCCGCTGCTGAAGTCGACGGCATCACTGCCCGAAGGCAGTCAGAGCCTCGTCGACACACCGTTCGCCACCATGGGAGACCCGGCGTCGGGCTCAACGCTGACGCGGGCGGAGCGCCTCAATGTGGTCTTCTTGCTGGCGACCTCGCAACTCATCGAGATCCTGGTGGTGGCCGGGGTGGGCGCCACCATGTACCTGATCCTGGGCGTCATCATTCTGACGCCACCGCTGCTCAAGGAGTGGACGCACCACCAGGACATGACCACGACGGTGTTGGGCATTACGTTCCCGGCGCCGGATTCGCTGATCCACATGTGCCTGTTCCTGGGCGCGTTGACGTTCATGTACATCAGCGCGCGGGCGGTGGACGATGACGAGTACCGGGGGATGTTCCTCGACCCGCTGATCGACGATCTGCACACCGCGCTCGCGGCACGCAACCGCTACATCGGCAACGTCGCAACGATAGAAAGCGAGTAGACAAGTGCCCGACCTATCCGGAAAGCGTTACGGCGAAGTACTTCTCGTCGAGGTCGGCGAGGCCGGCCCGCAAGCCACCGTCTACAACAGCTTCCCGCTGAACGACTGCCCGGCCGAGCTGTGGTCCAAGCTCGACGCGGCGGCCATCGCCGCCGAACACGGTGCGGCGGCGGCCTTGCTGAACGGCCCGCGCTACTGGCTGATGAACGCGATCGAAAAGCAGGCCGATGGTCCGCAGCAGCGGATGACGTTCGGCGGGATCGAGATGATCAAGCAGGCCACCGTGCAGCTGTCGTCGATGAACCCCGCGCCGTACACCGTCAACGAAGTGACCCGCAATACGGTCTTCGTCTTCGACGCCGGCGAGGAGATCTACGAGCTGATCGATCCCGACGGCAAGCGCTGGGTGATGCAGACCTGGAGCCAGGTCGCCGACCCCAACCTGTCGCGCGCCGAGCTGGCCGGGCTGGCCGACCGGCTAACGCTGCCCGAAGGGTGGAGCTATGCGCCGCGCGTGCTCACCGAGACGTTGCGGGTGGACACGACGACCCGACCCGCTCGCGTGACGCAGGACGACCTGACGAACAGCTACTCGTTCGAATTCGACTGAGCCGCTGGGCTTTAGAGGTACTGACCCAGGTTCGACTCGGTGTCGATGGCCCGCGAGGCACTCGACGACTTGCCGGTGACCAGGGTGCGGATGTACACGATCCGCTCGCCCTTCTTGCCCGAGATCCGCGCCCAGTCGTCGGGGTTGGTGGTGTTGGGCAGGTCCTCGTTCTCGGCGAACTCGTCGACGATCGAGTCGAGCAGGTGCTGGATGCGCAGACCGGGCTGCCCGGTCTCCAGCACCGCCTTGATCGCGTTCTTCTTCGCCCGGTCGACGACGTTCTGGATCATCGCGCCGGAGTTGAAGTCCTTGAAGTACATGACTTCCTTGTCACCGTTGGCGTAGGTGACCTCCAGGAACCGGTTGTCGTCGATCTCGGCGTACATCCGCTCGACGACCTTTTCGATCATCGCCTCGATGCAGGCGCCACGATCGCCATCGAACTCGGCGATGTCGTCGGCGTGCACCGGCAGCGTCGTGACGAGGTACTTCGAGAAGATGTCTTGTGCCGCTTCGGCATCGGGCCGCTCGATCTTGATCTTCACGTCGAGACGTCCGGGCCGCAGGATCGCGGGGTCGATCATGTCCTCACGGTTGGAGGCACCGATCACGATGACGTTCTCCAGCCCCTCGACACCGTCGATCTCGCTCAGCAGCTGCGGGACCACCGTGGTCTCGACGTCGGAGGAGACGCCGGTGCCGCGGGTGCGGAAGATCGAGTCCATCTCGTCGAAGAACACGATCACCGGGGTGCCCTCGGACGCCTTCTCGCGGGCCCGCTGGAAGATCAGCCGGATGTGACGCTCGGTCTCACCGACGAACTTGTTCAGCAGCTCGGGGCCCTTGATGTTGAGGAAGTAGGACTTGGCCTCGCGGGCGTCGTCGCCGCGCACCTCGGCCATCTTCTTGGCCAGCGAGTTGGCGACCGCCTTGGCGATCAGCGTCTTACCGCATCCGGGCGGGCCGTAGAGCAACACACCCTTGGGCGGACGCAGTGCGTACTCCCGGTAGAGCTCCTTGTGCAGGAAGGGCAGCTCGACGGCGTCACGGATCTGCTCGATCTGACGGGTCAGGCCACCGATGTCCTGGTAGCTGACGTCGGGCACCTCTTCGAGCACCAGGTCCTCGACCTCGGCCTTGGGAATGCGCTCGAACGCGTAGCCGGCTTTGGTGTCGACCAGTAGAGAATCGCCAGGCCGCAACTTGCGCGGCCTGGTGTCATCGTTGAGAGCGTCGGGGTGCCCTTCGGGCAGATCCTCCGCCACCAGTGGGTCGGCGAGCCAGACGATCCGTTCCTCGTCGGCGTGGCCCACGACCAATGCGCGGTGCCCGTCGTTGAGCACCTCGCGCAGTGTCGAGATCTCGCCGACGGATTCGAACGTCCCCGCCTCGACGACGGTCAGGGCTTCGTTGAGCCGGACCGTCTGTCCCTTGCGCATCGACGACACGTCGATGTTGGGCGAGCAGGTCAATCGCATCTTGCGACCCGAGGTGAACACGTCGACCGTTTCGTCCTCATGGGACGAGAGCAGCACGCCGTATCCGCTCGGCGGCTGACCGAGGCGGTCGACCTCCTCGCGCAACGCGAGCAACTGCTGCCGGGCCTCTTTAAGAGTCTCCATTAATTTGGAATTGCGAGCGGCAAGCGAGTCTATGCGCGCCTCGAGTTGATGCACATCGCGCGCGGAGCGCGTACTGCCCGCCGACCCGGCGGCTTCTTCGAGTTGATCGCGCAGCGCCGCTGCCTCGCGACGCAACTGTTCCAGCTCTGCGGCATCGCTGCTGGACATGCCGGTTTCGTGATTGATCCCGAATGCTTCAGAACGCTCTGACTCACCCATGTTGCGCTCCTTTCCCGCCCCGAATTGATGCGGTGGATCCTTACAACGCTACCGGCGATTGGCCATTCATGCGTGAAACCAAAAGCCATCAAAAGTCGCGTGTTTACTCCCGCTGGTAACCTCGGCGTCGATTTGGGACCACCGAGAGGACACCCCTTGACCGCAAAACCCCTCACCACAGGCCGTACCGTGGTCGCGGTCGTCAACG